>JAESUZ010004764.1:0-144143 GCA_017311185.1 Proteles cristata cristata
AGGTTTCCCAGAAATGTGGTCGGAGACTTTCCCAGGAGCTAACTTAATAAAATTGTCTTCTTATATGGTAGCTGATTATTGGGTTTCTATCAGGGAATACACCATGGAAGCCAGGCCATAATCAGTAAAACTTATGTTGTTAAATGTTCCTGAAGTGTTACTCCAAAGTGCTATACAAATGTTATGTGTTGTGACGTGTGAGCATTCTCTTCCTCGTGGACGCATTAGTGGAGTAAACAGAGAGAGGTAACAAAAGTGCCTTTAGGCCCTTTTAACTCCTGGAGCACCTTTTCCTGGGGACAAAACCACACTGGCTGAAATTCTTTTTCTGGTGGAAGTGCTCTATTATTGAGAGACATTCCCAGAGCAGCAGTGTCTGTTGCCACAGAAGAGCATCTTAGTTTTAAAAATAGCATCTGCTGAGGTTTTCTTAATCTGCCTGGAAATGATTGTGTGCCATTTGGGCATTTGCCTATTTATTTCATCTCTCCTACACATATTGCTCAATAGAACATAATTTCCTGTTTTCATTTTTTTCCTTAATTTAGAAATATTATCAGCTTGTGAGTGAATAGAAATAACCATTAGTAATAAATAATGGTTGCAGAATGCTGAAAAAAATCTGCAAAGGAGACTGTGGTTGATTATAAAAATGGTCACAATACTTTATAGTACCTCTGATTAAAAGATAGGGCCTGAATCCCCAACTCTTTTTGCTGGGCTGTGGTGTTTTGACTTCCCTGGGGCAGAGATGACCTTGTAAAGGTAGGTCCTGAGTCTAGGCTTGAAGATTCCTGTAGCTTCAGCTACTGCTGCTTTTGGATTCCCCCATGCCTGTGTGAAGAAACTGAGGCTTACAGGCCCCCCGCTGTTGCCACAGATGACAACTTGCCAAGGGCCAGATTCGGGGTTGACTAGATCCCAGTTCACCCAAATGCTGGCCAATCTGCCAGCTACAGCCACCTGGCTACAGACTTCCAGTGAGCTCAGCTGAGATCAACCAGAGGAACTGGCCAACCGACTCTCATCGTTATAAGCCAAAAAAAAAAAAAAAAAAAAAAAGGTTGTTGTTTAAAGCTACTAAATTTCAGTATGGTTTTCAGTTATCAGCAAAAGATAACTCATACAGAAAGTGCTTCATAGAAATGAGGAAATACAGTAACAGATGTAGATCTTATGCATATTTTTTGACTCCTAGAATATAAGCTTAATAAAAGCAGCAGCCTCATTTTTCTTGCTCATGGCTGTATGGCCAATAACAAGGACAGTGCATGAGAAAGAGTTAATGAATTCAATGTAGTAGCAAATACTTTGAGCATAGCACTGTCTTAATTTTACAAGATTCTGTCCTCCCGTATACTCTAAGAAAACTGCTACCAAGGGGCAGCCTCTATCCAAGTCAAACCAGAAGATTTCACTCCTGGGTGCAATTTGAATGTTCCTTTCATCCTGAGCTACAACCACACAAAGAATGGTATCAGGCAGGCGGCCTCTCTCTCTCTCTCTCTCTTTTTCTCTCTCTTCCCCTCTTCCTCTCCCCCCTTCACTCCTCTTTTGTCTATAAAGCAGAATTTCACATACAGTGTACCTTACTTCAGTACTCCGATAGTTAATCAGCCACAGTAACTGGTTACAACTGGTTTTAGAGCTAGGTTGCTGTCAACCATAATATTTAAGGATGCTTGTCTTTGGGGAAATGGGTTTTCTCTCAGATGAAAATATGATAGCGGTGTAAGAGTTACGGCTCTTGTTATGGTTTAAAATAATGGTGTTTATAAATAGGAGCAATACCATGCCCACTTTAGGAGCTAAGCTTCTCTTGAGTGGATTGTGGTTTGGGTGAAGAGAAGAGCTAGGTTTTATATTTCCTTGATTAGGTATGGCAGATAGCAAAATATTGTCCTGACATTCACAGAAGGCAACAGCAATCTTATAAACTCTATAAACACAGAAAATCCTGACGAGTCTCAAGCTCACATCAGATGGCTAGTATCCATGTATGCTCAGGGAAACAAACTAAACCCAAACGAAAACAACCTACGATCTAAATCAATAAGGGAGAGAGTAAAATATACTTTAACAAATATGCTGAACGTAATTGATACTTTATTAATTACAGGCCACAGTTCACTAATTCATATTATAAGTATGTTTATATGTAAAAGAAGGAAATAACAAATTAATGTTTTATTTTGTTAACAAATTGTCATGAGGAAACTACTTGAAGTGGCTGAATTGTAAACTTCTATCATTTTCCTACAGAAAGTTTTGAATTTTAAAATGTTATTGATATTTGCTAATATTCTAATTAGTAAGCCCTACCCCCACACTGCACACCTCTGATTTTGAATCCTTAAGGCAGCAGCCATTAGAAAGGAAGATATAAAGATCAACACTAATTATTTTATGCCTACAACAAAGACATATATAGACAGGTTTAGAAAGAAATAATCACGTTTTTTAGTTCATTCATTTAGCACTTGTTGAATGACTGATGTCATTTAATTATGGTAAGGAGGGCAGAAGGGACATATAACAGCTAAGGAAGTAGAATAAAGAAGCCAATTAACCACTTCTCTCCCTCTTCTCTGTGTTGTCTCAAACCAGAAATACTAGTGCTATTTAAGTAGAGATTTAAATATATACTAAAGTGCGCTAAATAAAAATACAAATTCAGTTCTTCACTGCTGCTAGCCGCATGTCAAATTCTCAGTATTGCCTGCCATTTTAGACAATGCAGATATGGAATATTTTCATCATCTCGGAAAATTCTACCAGACAGCACGGTTCTGAGTATGATTTATTCAGTCTCACATATCATGCAAATGAAATTTGCTGTGGTCTATGCCATAGCCAAATATGGGCACCATTTTTACTTCTTATGCTTCCATCCATATTGTTCATATTTATGACTAAGATCTCAAGTGTTATCTAACAAGAAGATGATTCCATATGCACTTGAGAAGATTGTGTATTTTGCTGTTTAGAAGGGAATTTTTCTATCAATGTCTGTTGTGTCTAGTTGATATATAGTGTGACTCAGGTTTTCGATTTCCTTTTAGGTATCTGCCTAGTTGTTCTTTATATTCTTAAAAGTTACTTGGACTTCTGTTTATTTTTTTCTCCAACACATGAAGAGCTTGAGAGTTACCACACCCATCCTGCAACAAGAAAAGAAGCGAACAAACTAAAAATCAGTAACTGCTAAATGCATTAGAGAGTTGAGGTCTCAGAACAAACAAATGCCCTGAAAACTGGAGAGACAGATAAATACAGGGAAGTGGAGCACGGTAGGAGAAAAAGCTGCTGGAGACAAGAACTTATAGGAAAACTTAAACTGTAATTGACAAATTTCTGGAGGTTAAGCATGAACTAGCTTGAGAGTTAGAGACTCCTGGGGGTTTGGTCTTGAAGACTTCCACACTTTTGTGTTTTACTTCCAGCAGCTTAACCAGGTTCTCACAGTGAAGATAAGAGAAAAATCCCCTATGTTTCTATCATAAGCACAATAAAAGTAATTATTTAAAAATATTCCATTCCAGGGTACTCCATTCTCACTTTCCACCAAGGGAAACAATTTCACCAAAGCCTAATTAAGGTGCAGGAAGGGAAATACTCAATTCCTCACTTTCTGCACCCTCCATACGTTTTTCTGTGAAGTCTGTATTCTTGTCACTTATGGCCATTGAAATCTCTGCTGAGTAATCTTAGCAGTCAGCTAATAACTGGACAGAGATTTATGAAAGTCCTTGAACCAGACAATCTTCTATCCTTTATTTCTGGCTTCTGTGTGTGTGGTGGGGCACACCTTCAAGATTCCAGAAGTTTAAATCACTGCATTAGTCTTCATTTATTTCTTTCACAGAGTCTCAAGGTGGACCAGAGGTAAAAGATTTGAGCATTTGTAGATTTTTTTTTTCTTATAATGAGGACTTTATATATATTTATGGCCTCCTAGAACCCTAGGAATATGTCAGTGCTTTTAAAAACTCAGTAGACATTTCATTCTCCTGATTTTCATTTTAAGTTTTTTTGTCTAGCTTCTTATTGACTTAATTTAGTCACCATTTCAAATATCTGCAATGTTGAACAACTGCTGCTGATTGTTTTCAACAAACATTAGGGCAAGGCTTTCCTCCACGAGCAAGCTCTGAAAACAAGACTAGCCATTTGAATGGAACTTTTCCAGTGAGTTCCCGAAGAAGTCAATTTGCAAAGGTTCCCTGGGGATGACAGTTTTGTGGAGCAGTGCCAAATCTATTCTACTCCTCAGGTGATCATCAGAGTGCTGATTTTTCACAGCCTCCATGGTTTCTGAAGCTACTAGCTTTTAAGTTTACCTTGAACCTGTGGAGAGGGTGTGGGTGCAGAGTTAGTTATAGCACTGCAAACTGTGTTGTTCTTTCCTAGAGTTGGCCATATTCCCTGAATAAGGTCTCAAATTGCTATATGTCTGGAGTTCTAAAAATTTGACTTGACAAAGTTTGCCAATGATCTGAGTGGTGTTAATGAGGAACATGTTTTTGGCAATCCTTGCTCCATTATTCTAGATGTGTTTCTCATATTAATAGCTTTTAATTTAAAAGAATCTAGAATCAGAGAATGATATTTATTGGGTATTCAACCAGTGTTGAATGTGGTATGGCTCATACCACAATTTTTCATCTATTCGTGCACAGTGGGACTTTCCATGTAGGGACTAATACAAGAAAATCCTCCCCAAAGTATTTGATTCTATATGAGTTTTTATTTGAAGACTCATTGCTTGTTAGTTTGCTTATTGGATGAGTGCTTTATAACATATACTTTGGGAAATGCTGAGATAAGCAGATCTTGGTTATTCTCACAAGGTACTTATAGTTGAATTAACAGAGCGTCACTAAACAACAACACAGGAATTTCACACTCTCAACAGACTATGGATCTTCTGCAGTGTCAGGTAGAAGTTTCCTGCCCATGATCAAGAGGATGAGTTTATGATAAAGGAGGACCCAATTACCTCCTCAACTCACCCCCTACAAGTTTAGAAGTTTATTAAAAATCAGATCTTGTGGGAATTAGAACCTTTCCCTAACCTCTTCAAGCAATTGAAAAGACAATTAAATCACTAAAAGTAGTAATGTTATAATAAATTACAAGGCTTTCAAAAGGATATTAAATTTCATAAAAATGATAGAGACAATGAACACTCTAAGAGTTGTTCTGTGTTGCCAAAAACAATTAAAACATGTTAATAATTTATCCCCCAATTGAAGCTATTTTATGAGCACCCAACATTGAAAGACAATGCAGTACCAGGACCAGCTAAGTAATTTGAAGGGTTAAAAATAAAATGTGGGTTCAGGATGCCTGGGTGGTTCAGTCAGTTAAGCAGCCAGCTCTTGATTGTAGCTCAGGTCATAGTCTCATGGTTTGCTAGTTGGAGCCCCGTATTCAGCTCTGTGCTGAGTATGGAGCCTGCTTAGGATTCTTTCTCTCCCCCCCCACCCCCAACTTGGGCTCTATCTTTTTCTCTCAAAAATAAATAAATAAATATCAAAAAATGTGGGTTTATTTATTCAATGTTATCGAGAACTTAAAGGAAGCAAAAGCAGAGCTTAAAAAACCAAGTGTAAGACCCTTGTAAGAATGGGGCCCTGTTGATGGCATAGACTTGTATACTCAAAATTTGGCCTTCCATGCTAGGCATACTCATAGGTAGTATCATATTTAACAAGGCAAACTTTCTACTCTCTTTTACAAGACATTTAACCCTCAAAAAAATTAAATGTTTGCCCAAGTGGCCGAGCTTGTAAATGACAGATTTGGGATGGGAACTCAGGGCTTCTAGTTTCAACCAGTCCCTTCCAGCCTGCCAAATCACACTGCCTGCAAATCCTATATTTTTTCCTGATGGTTAGAAGAAGGGACATTAGAGCAATACTTGAAAAATTGTATGTTTGACAAATAGGAATGTTAAAATAAAATGTTTTATAAAACATCATGGTGGAAAAGCATGAGGCTTGTTAATAAAATAATAACCATTAATAAATGTACCTATTAAAAGATAGGGAAAGTATTCTCATATGTCATTGTGTAATTTAGTCCACATAATTACCCTATGATCAATATACTAAGATATTATCTTCAATTCACAAATGAGTTAACTGAGGCTTACAAAGAATAAATTATATATGCAAGAATACAGAGCTTTTGATTTAAATTTGAGCAGCCCAAACACTACATAATATTCCCCTCCATTGGAGTCAGGAGATCTGACTTCTAGTTCTGGCTTTTCAGAGGTTCAAGTTGTAAACTTCAGACAAATCATTGACCCATACGCCTTTTATTTTCTCACGGTGGATTAAATAGCTGTTTAGATACTTTGTACCTCTAAAAGGCACTGCTTCTATAAAAATGAAGGTAGTGGACAAGAAACAAACAATATCCTATATTTTCGTAAAGTATGCTTTTCTAGATGGTCTCTGGAAACCAATGAGGTTTCAACTCAGTTAAAATTTAAAAATACTTCTCATATCCGAGTACAGATGCTTGCTTTTATATTTAAGATTTATTGTGTGCTATGAGCATAGATTTTCATTTTGTAAGTATTTGTCCAATGGGCTATTTTCTGGGAATATTAATAGATATTACTTGTGAAAAGGTTTCTAACAATAGCAGTTTCCAGTTTTTTCCAAGTTGACTGAAAATGTTTATAGTCAAACCTCTTATTTCATTTAAAGTGTCTGTTGTCACTTTTCAAGGAGGCATGTAATATATATACCGATTCTTAAAGTTATTTAACCCAAGAAACCTATTTAAAAAGTTTTTTTCTAATTAAGCCATTCTTATTCAGAATTCATAGTTCTGTTGGCAATATTCAGCTTGCTTTATCAAAAAGTACCAATTGTCAACACATAAATTCCAACAACATTCCTTAGAAGGCCACACATTTTCCTTGTGCCAAGGAAAGTTGCCCATCCAAGGAAAGGTATACTTACATTAATAGCAGGTACTACTTATTTTCTCAAATTCCCTCCTCCCCTAAAGAGTTAGTAGGTTGTTAAAACTAATCTTCTCAAAAATAGGTAAGATTTCTACAATAATGCTAACCTACGTTTAGGAAACAGTGAGTTCCTAAGATTCATTGTTATGGTTTATTAATCACAAAGGCATTTACATCAGTCCTTCAATCCCATAAAGAAAAGGGAAAGTGAGAGAAATTCAATATCTATGTTGCCAAAGATTTAGTGGAATCTCACAGAGCGCTATTTCCATCCCTGATACAAGTTAATATCTACTGAATACCTACTATGTGTCATACATTGTGCTAAATAGGCACATTTATGGGTGGTATCTCATTTAGTCCTCCTGATACTTCTACAAGATATGTCTTATTACTCCCCTTTCAGGAAGCATCATTCATGCAAGTGAAAGTTTGTCTGACTGTCAGGGCTGGTGCATGAAGAAGCTGAGATGGAAACACATGGCTTCTGACTCCAAAATCCTTACTACCTTCTTCAGCCACAGCTCTGACCAATACAACTGGCCCTTCTTGGTGTGAGGGAAAAGAACATTGAGTCCTGCAAAGAATAAGAGCTGAAACATATAATCCTGTTTAAAAAAAAAAAAAAAGGAGTACAAAAAGAGGTAAATGGCATTAATTGGTCAAGAGTGATTGCAAAATCTAGCTGGAAACATGGTATCTATTCCTGGATTAAGGTTCAACTCTGCTACCTGAGAATGCTTCTCTGTAGCTATTGGGTCTACCTCCTTGCCCCTAGTCCCTTTCTGTGAATCATTCTTTTATTTTTTCCTTAATTGAAATTATCTTAAATTCTTCATGAGATTCTTCCGAATGTTTTGGGGTTCAGTACATTAGAAGAAGTCATACCTGCAAATATCTTCAAGGCAGGTTCTTCTCTGCATGGGCTGAGAGCCAGAATGCTAGAGACAGAGCTCCTAAGGTTCTTAAAAGTCTCTTTATTTTGTTAAGAGGACCTAAGAAGCATAGCTTTAAATCCTTTTGAAATCTTAACAAAGGGCCTTGGTTTTAAACCTTCTAAATGTTCTTTGTCCTGATGTCATTTCTTACTTTAAGAGGTATTTGCTTTCTGGGTAGGATGGTAATGAAAAATAGTTTTATTTTTGAATCTAAAACCAAACGAAACAAAACAAAACCAACCTTGCTCATTTACATTTCATATAAAGTTTGCCTAAAGTCTGAATAGCTCTTTTTAAAAAATCTCAAGATATAGATATAGGTATAGATAGATAGATGATAGATATCCATATTTCATCATCTGTCACTGAGAAAGACCAGATATATGTAGTTATCATCTTAGCAAAATCACCAGTTCCTTAGGTATATTTTATATTTTCCATTTTACCCTAGGTGACAGTGTTGCCAAGCTTTCTGCCACCACATTACAAGTGCTGCTTTTTATCTACATTCCAATAATAATTTTCTCCCTGTCCTTTCTGCCTTCATCATCCATCTGCCTGAGAGTTTTCCAGCATGCCTGCCACCCAGTCCTATTTCAGTGTTAGATTTTGTAAGGTTTTGTTATAAAAGCACCCTACCTCCAGCTGCCAAATTCTATTCCAATAAGTGGTTGCTGAGTAAGAAACTACTCCAAAACCTAGTGGCTTAAATTATAAATATTATGGGTCAGGACTTTAAGCAAGGACTGGCTGTGTGAAACTTCTGTTCACATAGCACTTCTGTAGGTTGATGGATTGTATTCATCTGCAGAATGAGTTGGTATGCAAGTCCAAATAACTTCATTCATATTTGTTGTATCTGGATGTGGATGACTGGAATTCTGGGATCATATGGGAAACTCAAGCTAAACACTTACATTTTGCTTTTTCAGCATGGATTTTCAGGTTTGGATTTCTTACTTGTGGGCTTAGAACTTTCAATGAGTTTTTCAAGAGGCCTAAATGGAAGCTACAAGATTTGTAATGACCTAGGTTTAGATACCTCAGAACTTCCCTTCACCGTATATGTTTTCTTTTAAACATTTTTTTAAAATGTTTTATTTATTTCTGAGAGAGAGAGAGAGAGCAAGAGCAGGGGAGGGTCAGACAGAGAGGGAGACAGAATCTGAAGCAGGCTCCAGGCTCTGAGCTGGCAGTCAGCACAGAGCCCAATGCGGGGCTCGAACCCACAAACCATGAAATCATGACCTGAGCCGAAGTCAGATGCTTAACCGACTGAGCCACCCAGGCGTCCCACCATATATGTTTTCTAAAGCAACTCACTAATAACACACTGGATTCAACAAGATAAAATTAGAGTTCACTTTCCTATAAGAAAAGTAACAATGATTTGTCAGCACCTTTAATCAAAATAGAGTTCCCTTCTAGATTGTTTTTCATGAGAATGTAAAGTATGGGCTCCCACTGGATGCAAATATCAATTGCAGAAAATATTTAGTTCTCAAAAGAATTTTCCCTTCTCCAACTTATTTATTTCTTTGAAACCCCAGTGTTTCCCCAACTGTATACATTTTTTCAATGATCAGTTGGATCCATTTTGTTATAAGTGACCAAATGTCTCACTAAATCAGATTTTCAGGGACAAACATTTTATTTTTTTAAGTTTTCAATGTTTATTTATTTTTGAGAGAGAGAGAACTTGAGACACACACACACACACACACACACACACACACACACACACACACACACAAACTGTGAGCAAGGAAGGGACAGAGAGAGAGGAAGACAGAATTCAAAGTAGGCTCCAGGCTCTGAACCGTCATCACAGAGCCTGATGTAGGGCTCAAACTCATAAACTGTGGGATAATGACCTGAGCTGAAGTCAGACTCTTAACTGAATGAGCCACCCAGGTGCCCCTAGGTACAAACATTTTTAAAAAGTCTTGGTCAAAAGAATAAACTTTCTGACCTCCAGAATGGAAGAGACTAATCACCTGAGTTTGAATGAGGATTAAACTAGGGGATCAAGTGGTATGATTAGGTCTCAGTATCTCCATTTTCTGACTCTATGACTCTATGTTCAGTCAGTGGTTTTGCAATGGCAAAGTTTCTGTAAGATGCTTTAGGCCTATATACACCCATGTTCAAATTCAGTGGCAAAGGTGCCAATTTTTCCATAATTAAAAAAGTCCCAGGATTAGAATGATTGGATCTGAACCAGCATTGTGGACAGGAAAGTAGAATAAGGAGCCTACACATAGATCACATGTTCATGATCACATATAGTCTTGGAACAAGTGGGTATATGAAACTATCTGGATTCAAAAGGCATATGAGTGGGACAGTTGTTTCTATAGAAAACAATAGTGGTATTTTTACTAAGAAAATAATGACCTGATGTGAAGAGGCAGATACAACTTTCCATCACACTTATGCTCTTCTTTCACATGAAGGACCATCCCTTATCATCTCCATCTGTTGAATCTTATCTAACCTTATGGTGCTGTCTAAAATGCCACTGCCTCTATGAAATCTGTCTTGACTCATTCACCTCTTTTAACCATGGGAACTAGATTTCATCCTAACTTAGGTTAAATTGAATTTTAAATTTCTTGTATGGCTTTATATAATGAGCTGTTCTTATAGTTGTTCTTGCACTGCTCTTAGATTTTCCACAAGCATGTGTAATTATCTTTTAATGTTTATTTATTTATTTAGAGAGAGAGAGGGAGAGAGACTGTGTGAGCAAGAGAAGGGGCAGAGAGAGAATCCCAAGCAGGCTCCATGCTGTCAGCACAGGGGCTTGATCTCACAAACTGGGAGATCATGGCCTGAACTGAAATCAAGAGTTGGACGCTTGGGGCGCCTGGGTGGCTTAGTCGGTTAAGCGTCCGACTTTTGCTTAGGTCATGATCTCGCGGTTCATGGGTTCGAGCCCTGCGTCGGGCTCTGTGCTGACTGCCAGCTCAGAGCCTGGAGTCTTTTTCAGTCTGTGACTCCCTCTCTCTCTGACCCTCCTCTGCTCACGCTGCCTCTCTCTCTCTCCTAGAAATAAATAAAACATTAAAAATAAAATTAAAAAAAAAAAGAGTTGGACGCTTAACTGACTGAGCCACCCAGGTGCCCCAGGCATGTATAATTTTTAAGAGTAGAAGTTTTGATGCCTCTGAAGATAAAGGTCAGTAATCTATACTTAGCAGGTACACTAAGTAAAGATCTGTTGAATTAGATAAGTTCAGTGACCCCATGATTATTAGAAATGAATTATTCTTCCATTAAATATATTTAAATTCTATATAAGGCTTTAATGTCAATTTATGCAACTAGACAAAGATATAGTATAATAACCACTGTATTTTCCTACTCTGAATCAGACCTGGGTATTAATTTCTTCACATGTGATTTTGAGAGGCAATATTGGTTAGTTCAAGCCAAATTAGCCATTTATTTTTCTTTTCTCACTTTCTTTTTTCTTTTCTCCTGTGATTAGCTTAAGGGTGTCTATAACGACTGACAAAAACATGAGTGATCTTCTAGAGGGCTCTCTGAGTAAAATGTCTTTTTCCTTAAAACACAGGAGGAGACAGGTAGCATTTCTACAGTTAGATTTTT
Source organism: Proteles cristata cristata (assembly GCA_017311185.1). Lineage (NCBI taxonomy): Eukaryota > Metazoa > Chordata > Mammalia > Carnivora > Hyaenidae > Proteles > Proteles cristata. The sequence continues at coordinate 11,539 of JAESUZ010004764.1, forward strand.
TCATAACTGTATGATATAAGAAACTCTAGCAGATAGTCTGTGACCATTAGAGGAGTTTGCCTGATGGATAAGAGGAACATAGTGAGGCTGGAGAGCAGAGATAGAGCACAAGCTGTGAAGAGGCTTTTAAGCTTCTGTCTTAATAATCCTTGAACTGCCAAACTCTTCACATGATAAACGTGTTCATTGTTTAAGCCAGTTGGTGTTGGGGTTTCCATTATTTGTAGCCAAAAGCATCTTCATTAATGATGGCAGTCAAGAATGGAATGTAGGTTTATTGATTCCCAGCTCAAGGATTTGTCCAAAAGATCTTTACATGTAGTGAGAAAGAAAAACCTTGCTTGGAGCATGGATACCATGTGATTTGTGGGCCTGGCTTAAGTTGTTGGAGAATACTGATCACTCTCACAGCTACCTCATAGATTGAATGCTTAGGAAAGGATAGGCTAGAGTCTTTAGATGTTATTGGAACAATAAAACAATATTCGGAACATAGATCCTATGCTTAAGTATCTTTCATTCTTACCAAATGCCTGAGAACTGACCTGTCCAGACTCTTAGTGCATGTCATGCAGATTTTTCTGATTCTAATCTCAACAGTGCTATTTCCCATTAGGAAATAGATGATAGGTTTTCAGTCACTTGATATACACAAGGTGATTGGCTTGTGTGACTCCAGAGAAAACAAATCCCAAGAAATGCTACCTGTCTACAAGGTGATTGGCTTGTGTGACTCCAGAGAAAACAAATCCCAAGAAGTACAGGGGAGGAGGAGAACTGTAGAACAGTGAGAAAAATTCGGCCAATTTCATTCTTGTGGTGGAAGCAATATCCTAATTTTACTTGGAAATACTGTCAGGGATGGCATCAAACATTGACAGAGACTTGCACTCAGAGTTCTGTTTCCATGTGGACGAATGGGGTGCATCTCTTATAAATTATAAATTATAAGGCAGAAGCTGTTCCATGTAACTTTCTAAATTGCCATCTTAATTTGGTGATTATTTTGTGTGGGCATGCCCTGAACAGATACTGAAATCAGAAAGCAGAGAAGAGACTGGGAAGAGACATGTGGTTGGACACTACTAATGCTCCTATGGGCAAGTTTTGGGTCCTTAGAGCTGAGGTATGTTTCATAAACATAGCACAGAATCAATTGTCACATTTTGTACAGATCTGTGGTACCATTAAAACAAAATAAAATGAAAAAAGCTTGTCAGTGTCTTCTCATTTGTCATGATTTATTTTTCCTCATGTTTAAATAAGTACCAGAGTTGAATCCACCCTGACCTCAAACTGATGGACACATGAAACTGAATTGTAATTTAACTTCCACAGTTTTAAAATGTGTTTTATTTCTTGGGGGAAAAAAACATAGCTCTGAAATCACTATTTTCTTTTTTCCTATGAAGTGATTAAGACCTTCTCAACAGACATGATTAAATGGACTCTTATTTTTTTAAGTTTATTTTTGAGAGAGACAGAGACAGCGGGAGTGGGGGAGAGACAGAGGGAGAGGGAGAGAGAGAATCTCAAGCAGGCTCCACACTATCACACAGAGCCCATGCAGGGCTTGAACCCGTGAAACCTGAGAGATCATGACCTGAGCCAAAACCAGCAGTTGGACGCTCAACTGACTGAGCCACCCAGACTTGCCTAAATGGACTCTTCTTGTTGTTTGTGTTGTGTTTGTAATGTATTTATTCATTGAATAGTTATTGAAGATCTACAATGTGCTAACCATCCTACTAGATGGTGGATTCATTTTCTATCACTACTGTAGCAAATTAACAAACTTAGTGGCTTAAACGACACAAATGTATTTTCTTACTGTTCTGGAGGTCACAATCTGAAATGGGTTTTATGGAGCTAAAATCAAGGTGTGAACAGGGCTAGTTCCCACTGGAGGCTCCAAGGAAGAATCTTTGTCTTGTTTCCTCCACCTACAGAGACTCCTGGAATTCCTTGGCTCATTAGTACATTATTCTGGCCATATTTTCTGTCTTCACTCTCCTATGTCTGGCTCTGATCTCCCTCTTTCTCCCATTTATAAGGATCTTTGTGATTACATCATATCCTCCAGCATATAACCCAGTATATCTCCCCAATCCAAGATCCTTAACTTAATTACATCTATGAAACACATTTATGAAACCTCATTTCATGAGGTCTATGAAACCTCATTTCCACATGAGGTAAGATTCATAGCTTTGGGGCCTTAAGAAGTGAATTTGTGTGTGTGTGTGGCAGAGGGTGATGGTGGTGGTGGTGGTAAAGATACTGTTCAGCCAGCCACAAATAAAGCGATACCTTGTTTCTTAAGAGCTGTGTGGTCTAGGAAGGGAAATTAATGTATTTAATTACACTGCTTTATAAAAAGTGATATCCTGGGGGAAATGGGAGGTCAAAAGAGAGAATGCTCATATCCATCTAAGGATACAGGAAAGGATTCCTAAAGGAGATGGTTGAACTGGAATTTGAAGGATGGGGATATTTGAGGCTTAACTGATAAGAATGGATGTGGTACTTGCTAAGTGGCAGGATGCTTTTAGTATGTGCATTATGAATTCCTTTATTATAAACATCTCATAGGGCAGTGACTACTATCATTCCAATATAAAAAATGACTAAAGGGAGACAGAAACAGGTTTAGCTGTCTGCCCTAAAGCACACACACCCTGAGTGGAAAAGTTCTTCTTCAGGACATCCCAGGCTGAGGTAAGAGAAACTGTTAAGGCAGAGAAATAGTGTGAATTGAAAAGCGGCTTTACTTGCCTCCCCTACACCCCCCACAGTAACCCATGACACAGACAGAAATCTCACGACCCTAACCAAGTAGGGAAGTTGGCTGGTACAGCAGGAAATGTTGAAACTAGAGACACAGAAAAAACTTATCCTCAAATTCTTAAAAAGAGCTTTGCCTTTGTTTATCCATTTTTTTTTTTTAAAAAGTTACTTCTAGAAGCCATCTTGCATAACTGAAACCACTGAGGGCCAAGTGAGGTGTCTGGAGGGTGAACAACCCACAGCAGGCACCCACTGCCACTTGCTTTCACACCGGGGTGGGCGCACAGGCTCCGGGCCGGTCACAGGAAGGCCCTTTTGAGTTTCTGAAGCACAGGTGAGCCTCAGAACACCTGCGAATGTGGACACTCATGTCACAGGCTCCTGACCTCCTCCTAGCCGCAGACGAGACCCCTGGCATTCTGGGCACCTCCTGGGGCTGCAGGAAACAGCAGTACGAGCCAAACAGCCTGGGGCCTCTGCATGCAAGTGGACCCCTGGCAGTTCTAAGAATGCTCACACAGCCAAGAGCTCAGCAAGCCGCTTGCTTCAGGCGACCTCCCCACTGGCATCATATGCTGCACTGGGGAAAACAGCCACCTCTACTGCTGGGCACGGAAGCGCTGCTCTTTAGACCCAACTGCTGCACGCAGCCTGCAGGGACGAGCTCCCCGTTAGTGCAGCCCTACCGGGAGGCCCAGGAACACAGGCCTGCCATTGACATTCTGGTCATGGTGGGCAGCCCCTCCGGTGCCACGGACCACCTTTCCCCAGTTCCTGGCTATGGTGACCAGCCCTTCTGTCTTCACACACGATTATGAAGTCGCCAGGTGCCCCTCAGGCCCTTGACTATTCCCCTAAGATGGATGGGCTCTGTCCCTGCCTGCAAGGGAGCTTTAGTTAAGCAGATCCTTTCCACAGTCTCATGAATGAAACAGGCAGGTGTGGAGTGTAACACAACTCACAAGCACACCACAGAAACAGACCAAAGAGATTTCAGAGAAACCAACCTGCCTTTAAAAGAAATACTCTTCTGAAATTCAATGAGGGAAAGCAGTCTAAGCAAATACGATTTTCAATAACCTCCCCCTTAATCAGTTCTTAGAGGAGCAAGTCTTCTCTATTACTGTGTCATGCCCTGTAGCCAGAGCTGAGGCTGACACACTGTAAATGCTCACGAAAAGTGCCCTCAAATCCTTCACTCACCTATTACACCAGCTAAGGGGGCAGAAGGATGGAAAATATGAGCAGAGGTTTCCAATAAATGGCAAGCTAGTATTTCCACCAAATTTCCCACTGAAAACCACCAAAACAAAACATATTTTTAAATAAAGAGGTATCAAAAAAATTACTTGTTCAAACTGAACGGAATATAATAATCTAGAGGGGAAAAAAATACAGAAGATTCTTGAAAAGTTGAAGCTGGGGTGCCTGGGTGGCTCAGTTAAACGTCTGACTTCAGCTCAGGTCATGATCTCGCAGTTTGGGAGTTTGAGACCCGCATTTGGCTCTGTGTGCTGACACCTCAGGGCCTGGAGCCTGCTTCCAATTCTGTGTCTCCCTCTCTCTCTGCCCCTCCCCCACTCACACTCTGTCTCTCTCTCTCAAAGATAAATAAACATTACACAAAAATACATAAATAAAACAAACTGAAGCCTACATTTGAAAGCCTCATAGAGAAACCAAAGCCCAGGCAAGACCTGTGAGGGCAGGTTATCTAGGGAAGGCCAGCTGCTTTGTGCAGGCCAGGTTCAAAGCAGTCTCAGGAATTAGCAAAGAACAGACACACAGAATGTATTTTCTGACCAATAACGCAGTAATTCAAAGAGTCAGTAACAACAACAAAGAAAATAAAGAAAATCCCCAAGGTTTCAAAGTTAAAAAAAAAAAATTTGATAAATACGCTGAATTAAACGTAAAATACTAACAAAACGTGTAGGATATAGTTTAAAAAGTATAATCTTAAATACATTTACTGGAAAAGAAATGATGAAAATTAGTAAGTTAGAAAGACAGCAAAACAAACTCAAAGAAGCAATCATGAACGAAAAAAACTTACAAGAGAAAGGATCCACAAAGCTAAAAGTTGGTTCTCTGAAAGATCTAATAAACCTCTGGTGATACTAATCTAAAAAGACAGAAAACACAAATAACTGAGATCAGAAATGGAAAAGGAGACATCACTACAGATTCCACAGAACATTAAGATATTACAAACAAATTTATACCAATAAGAGTAAAAATTTTAGACACATAGACAAACTTTGAAGAAGTTTAGGTTAGGTACCTTCACTGTAGAGTACAACCAAACTTGCAAGGAAGAAATAACTCCAATATTAAAAAATCTTCTAGGGGCGCCTGGGTGGGTCAGTTGGTTAAGCATCCAACTTTAGCTCAGGTCATGACCTCACGGTTCCTGGGTATGAGCCCCGTGTCAGGCTCTGCGCTGACAGCTCAGAGCCTGGAGCCTGCTGTGATTCTGTGTCTCCCTCTCTCTCTGCCCCTCCCTTGCTCATGCTCTCTCTCTCAAAAATAAATAAAACATTAAAAAAGAAAAATCTTCTAGAGGACAGAAAAAAGGGGTCCCAACTCACTTTATAAAGATAACAATACTCTGATATCAAAACCCTTTAAGGAATGTGTACAAGATAAAACTTAAAGACAAACCAATCTTACTCATAAAAATAGATGCAGGGGTGGCTGGGTGGTTCAGTCAGTTAAGTGTCCAATTTTGGCTCAGGTTATGATCTTGTGGTTCCTAAGTTTGAGCCCCGCGTCAGCTCTGTGCTGACAGCTCATGGAGAGCCCGAAGCTTGCTTTAGACTGTTTATCTCCCTCTCTCTCTGTCCCTCCCCCACTCTCTCTCTCTCTAAAAAATAAACATTAACATTTTTTTTTTAAATAGGTGGAAAAATCATATATATAAAACACTGGCAAACAGAATCTATCAGTATGCAAAAAGATAATGTCACAACAACAATATTTAGTTGGTTTAACATTAAAAGCAACATGGGACACCTGGGTGGCTCAGTGGGTTAAGCATCTGACTCGGTTTTGGCTCAGGACATGATCTCACGGTTCTTGAGTTCAAGCCCTGCGTTGGGCTCTGCGCTGATGGTGCACGGAGAAAACTAATGGAATTCTTCACTTCAACATATGAAAGGGGAAAGATTATCCTTCTGTCAAGTGTTAAAATTCAATAATTGATTCATGATGAAACTTGCAGACCAACAGGAAACAAAGGAGAATTTCTCCAACCGGTAGGTAAAGGGCACGACCAGCGGCAAGGAAACCTGCCGCAGGTCTCATCTGATGGTCGAGTCTGAAAGGGTTTGGAATGAGACAACAATGTCCAGGACTGTCGCCATTTTTATTCAGCCAGTGTTGAAATATCTTTAGCCAGGGTGTTAAGGAAAAAAAAAAAAAAAAAGGAAAAAAAGAAAATAAAAGAAGAGAACCAAAATCTGTTCTGTGCATAGGGAAATCCAAAAGACTTACAGATTAAGAATTGCTAGACTTAAAAAGCCAATAGATAAAATCAATTGCATTTCTTTATATTAGCAAATAACAACAAAAAAGGAAACTTTATAATACCATTTTTAGTAGCTTACTAAAATACCATGTGTCTAGGGAGAAACCACCTTTACTCTCCACCTTAATGCCTTCATTTTGCTCAGGAGAGAGAGAGGGCAGCGTCAGCTGAGGGAGGGTCAGAGAGAGAGGAAGAACCTGAAGGAAGCAGGCTCCAGGCTCTGGGCTGGCAGTCAGCACAGAGCCCGACGCGGGGCCCGAACCCACGAACCGCGAGATCATGACCTGAGCGAAAGTCGGACGCTTAACCGACTAAGCCACCCAGGCGCCCCTAGGGAGAAGTTTTCTAACAAAAGACTTGCAAAGCTACAAGGACCACTGTTAAGACTTTACTGAGAGGGGCTAAAGACGCCCTCCTAGAACCACACACAAAAGGCAATGCATATGGGTTACAGACCTACTTGCAGAAGGCAAAACAGTAACTGTCAGAATACAGAAACACATTTTCATAGGAAATTTTCTTCAACAAATTGATAAATTCAATTATTAAAATTAAGAACCTCTTTACATAAATCAAAAAGGCAAACCTTTGAGAAGACAAAAAACCTAACAGCAAGCTCATATTTGTCACTTATAAAGAATTCCTAAACGAAACAAGGCAGAAAGGGGTGCCTGGCTGGCTCAATCGATAGAGTATGTGCCTTTTGATCTTCAGGTTTTGAGTTCAAACCCCATGTTGGGGGTAGAGCCTACTTAAAAAAAAAAAAAAAAGTCTAAAAAACCCCACAAAGCAGTCAACCAAATGGGGGGAAGGAGTGGGGAGAAGACAAAGAGTTGCTTTGTTCTAGATCAATCTCTCCAGCTATTGTAAAAGTTGTATATACAATGTGTGGGTAAAAAAGATTTTTACAAACACGTGTTCACAAAAGAGGTAACCCTTAGACTGGCTGAAAGTAAAGTGGCAGCGAGCACGCGGGAGCAGAGGCACCCCAAACACGGGTGAGAATGGGAACTAGCAGAGCCCCTTTGGAAAACAGTCTGGCATTAGTAACATCTGGTAAACATCAAAGACATATGTGCCCTGGGACCCAGCAGTGACAGCCTTTTTTGGGTGTGCAATGACCAAAATAAAAGTTTGGAGGAAAAAAAATATCTAAGTGGACATGCATTAAGTGTTACTGCATCTTACAGCATTTTTTAGTTCTCTTAATTCACTGGGGGCTTTAGAGTTGGAAAAATCCAGTCTCTGTGAAATCTCTCATTGGAGGGCTATCGGAGGGCTCACTGACTAGCCGTGCCTGGACCCAGGTAAGCAGGGACTCGGGTCTTGAAAATACAGAGCTACTTACTCCTAGGTACGCCTGGCCTGTTCCCAGATTCTGGTAGCACTGGTAAGATCACCCCAATTTGGGAATAGATACATTTATCCATCCACATTCTCCTGCAGGAGTTGCCTGAGGTCACCCTGAACTTACAATTCATCTTGTCCTGAGTTAATACTATTAGGTTTCCCCAGATCTGCTTAGAGCAAGAACTTTAGCCTCATGTGTATTTCTCACTGTAAATTTAAAAGCTGGCATTTGAATTTATTAAAAATAAGCAACAAAAAGTAGAGAATGACTAGAATCAAGAGTTGTATAGAGTCCCAAACAATTATTTATGGCTGGGAACACTGAGACCACAGTTAAATCCAGGACTAAAATGACCAGTATGTCCGGAACCAGAAAACCAGGACGCCCACGTCCCAGGCCAGCTCCCCGCTTTTCCCACGGCCGGTCTCCGGCCTACAGTCCTCTCCCAGGCCAGCTCCCCCAAGCCCAACAGTCCTGTTCAACGTCTCCTGAGGACTCTCCATGCCCAGGAATCACGGAGAAGGCAGGAAAGCCCAGGAAGGAGCCCACGCAGGGAGGGAGGGAGGACAGTCTAGTCATACAAAGAAAATACCCAGGGCATGAAAGGGGACTTCACGGCACTGGCGCGTCACTCAGCAGAAGACGATCACTGTCTCCTGAGGGCTCGAAGGTCGAGTAGGACCCTGGCTGCCCACCACGCAGGGCTTGGCATGCTGCAGGTGGGCGGTGAGCACACAGGAAAGAAGGACTGGGCGCTCTCCCGGCAACGGGGCTGCGTGCTTTACCCACGGCACCAAAAGAAGCTATCTTTCCAGAAGCCCAAGGAGCCTGCAGGACCAGCAACGAAGCCGCACACATGCACAAACCCCAGACAACACACCCATCAGGCCGAGGCAGAGCCCACTCACAGCTAAACCTACTCCCCAGCCATCTCGGAAAGTTCCACCTGGTCTCCAGGGAACTGCCAACTCCTCTCGGAGCCGATGTCCCGCCTGCGCACTCACCCCAGGACCTGGAGGAGGCGGTTTAACAGCTCGGCAAGAACAGGCTAAGAACAGCTGCCTCTCCTCTGGGCAGGGGGTGGTGTGGTGTGTGTATGTGTGCGTGTGTGTGCGAACAGCTGTCTCTCCTCTGGGCGTGTGTGCGTGTGTGTAACACAGGACAGGTTTTAAATCAAGACCAGAATCTAATCCTCTAAATCTGTCAAGACAGCTCCCCATCATCGCCCTTTTTTCCTTTTAAAGAAGTCCTGAAGCTTCTCAGCACAACCTTCTTTGCAATGAGAACAAGCCCAGGACCCGGGGGCCCTGGGGTGGGGGCAGGGCTCAGCCACTACCAACCGCAGCCCTCAGGAGCACCTGCCTCCCACGCACTCCAACCGCGACCCATCAGAACAGAATAAAAGGCGCTGGAGGCACCTGAGAGGCAGACGTGGCCTCAGGACGCGGGTCCGTGGGACCCACACACGGCGCACCGCCACACAGTGGAGATGGTCTGCCAGAACCACCCCACACGGCTTCCGCCCAGACCAGGTCTCCCTCCTCAAAGGCCACACGGGCCAGCACACTCTTTGCCAGAATCCGTGGCTGGTGCCACAGGAAGGGGACTCAAGTAGCCTGCCGCCCTCCCCAGAGTCCTGACACAGCCGAGGTGGCAGGCAGGGCGCCCGCATCCCACAAGGCAGCTCTCCTGTAACCGCAGAGATCTCACTCCTGCCAGCTGTGAGGGTGTAAACCCACGTGTGCCCCCAAGTGCCAGCTACCCAAAGAGCGCACAAGCACGTCCTGGTGCAGAGGGTACGGCCCCACGTAGAGAGTGAAGGAGGCTGAGGAGCTCCAGGCCACACAGCCGGTACCAAGTGCAGGTGGGGGGGCTGCAGAGGCGGGGCCTCAGGGCTCCCCCCAACGGTTCCTCTGCCAGCTGCAGAAAGACCAGGGTTGCGCACACTTACTGTCCACAGGCAACAAAGCCACAAGAAATGATCTTCCAGTAACGCCTTCTATCTTGGGCTCTAGTCACTAAGTGCACGAGCTTCTTTGGCATGAGCCACAACCTGTGACCGAGGCCATCTGAAGTTGGTCTGGCCCAGGCCCCCAGCCAGGAAGAGTCAACTCTCCGTTCCGACACTTACCACGACAGAGTCATTGTGAGTCAAGTCCACAACCACAGGCTCTAAGGATTCACAGGTCAGGTCCACTATTTCATCTCCAGCTTCAAAATAAAGCATTTAAATGAGCATTAGGAGAAAAGTAAAGGCATACCGCTCTAAGAACGAAATGATTACAAACGGAGCACAGGCTTATACCAAACTCACCTCCCAAAGGACAGAACACAGAACATCAGGACCAATCCCCTTTTCAGAGGGACAGACACTGAATGCCCTTCCAGAATGGTGCTGAGTGGCGCTGTGTGGTTTTTACAACTGCACTAGGGGAGGGGTGTGAGCGCGCACACCTTTATCCCTGGGGCCTCACCCCACCCCGCACAATCAGGCCTCTGTGTCCCCACTGGCCCCTGCACAGGGGAGGGGCGGTACCTACCAGGGAGTGCTGGGGGCCTGTGGGGACAGGACCAGGCATGCTCACCGCAGGGCCTTTCTCTTTGGGATGGACCCGCTCACAGAGCTCAGCAGGCTCAGCTCCACACCCCCGTCAGTTACATTTTCATCTCCACGTAGCTCTCAAGTGGGACAAGGGAGGCATTTACTGATCTGCTAGCATCTCAATACACCAAAATGGGTTGGGCCTATCACACAGCTTGCTTTGAGCCCTAGGACACATGGCAGTGTCCTCGTGAGCACAGGACAAAGTGGGGAAGGACATGTGCCAAGTTATTGGCATTTCTGTGTGGTAAGAGCGAATGGCAGAGGACAACTTCCATTTATATGAAAGAAGTTATTAAAAAAAGATGTAGGAACATTTTTGCTTCTATTGTTACAGCACTAAGAAGCACGGGAGTAGGATTTTTAGAGGTGGTATTTGGAGACGGTAACTTGTAATACATTTAATATGTTCCAACTTGCTTTATTTTCTTACATTAAAAACTTTCACAGGAATAAAAACCACAACATATGGTTGTGTCCAATGTAATTTTTTAAAATGATCTCTTTATAAAACTTTTAAATGTTTTTTTGAGAGAGACACAGGGCAAGCAGGGGAGGGGCATAGAGAGGGGGAGACGCAGAATCTGAAGCAGGCTCCAGGCTCTGAGCTGTCAGCACAGAGCCCGACGCGGGGCTTGAACTCAGGAACTGTGAGATCATGACCTGAGCCGAAGTCAGATGCTTAACCGACTGAGCCCCTAGGCACCTCTGGCCTCCTCCTTTTTAAGAGCGGCCCACATAATGACCCGTTCTTGGTCAGAACCATTCTTGTGTTGGTGGACACAATCTATGGCTCTCACAAACAGAAGCTGGACTCCAATGGGCAGCTTGTGCACACGGCCCCACGCACACACGGAGGTGGCCTGTGGCAAGGGGAGGGCTGGGCCAGACATTAGTCGGGCCTGGAACCCCAAGCTCCCAGAGACCACTCATGTGCTCAGTGTCTTGACGGAGGAGCAGGAGGGCGCTAGTCTCTCTGGAATGACGGCAGATTCAGATGCAGGAGCATCAACTCTGGGACATAGGGGAGGGTGGCGGGGGCAGGGTCTCAGCCTCCAGGCTTTGGGGCTTCACAGAAGTGAAACTCAGGAGCCAAAGACACAATACCGAGATGTTCACTTTCCTGAAGGGCCCATGAAAGATCTCAAGACAAGCCGCTTCTCTTTAAATGTCAGTTTTCAGGCCTCATAGTCATGAAATCAATGTTAACACGTGCAGAGCACAGGGACTCAACTCGGGCCACCGGCTGCCTCCCTCGGTGGCAGAAGGGGAGAAAGTCAGTCTGGCCTCTGCCTATACCAACCCGCTCCAACAAAGGCAGCTGTCAACATATCTGCCTTCTTGGGGAATTCTGTGTCTCAAAGAGAAAAGGAAATCAGAGAACTCCACGAGGCTGAGCAATTGGAGATGCAGTTTCAAGTAGAAAAGGTGGGCCCAGGGCCGTCTCACCCCCCTGCACGTTCCCAGAAGGTGTAACGGTTAGCCCTGCGGAGTGGCTGGCGGGATCCGTGGAGGCCTTCGGGTACAGCACAGCGCACTTCCTCCCCAGTCCGCTTTCAGTTCTGAGTGGTGGCTGAGTCCAGGGTATAAGGCGGAGGCCTTACAGGTATACGGACAGAAGCTAATAACCCTTGTCCAGCAAGCACGGATCTAAGTAACCTCACGGACAACTGTACGTAGTGGTACTAGGAGACCCATCTCAGAGGGGGTAGTGGAGGCGTGGGGTGGTGTGGCTCACATGAGGCCCTGTAGCAGGGAGGCGGCAGTGCTGGGCCCACCCGCGCGCTCTGCGCCACGCTGACGCCACACGGTCACGGCGCCCCTGGCAATCTTACCGCTTTCCACAAGTTCTATGGGCTCTGCTTCCAAGGCCATCTCAGGGGTGGAGGCTGCCTCCCGAGTTCGCTTCTGGGCTTGTCTAGAATTTACTGCCCCACCACGACGCTTTCTCTGAGGGTATCCGGGGGAAAGAAACAGTCACATGAGCTCTGGCTGATACAATTTTCACAATAAGAATAAAAGGTGGACATGGAAATGGCTCAACCCATCAGGAAGAGGAAGAGGCCAGCGAGCTAAACTAAGGTTGGGGTCCTTTCAAAACCTGCCATTCTAGAACACTGAATATTTATAGAGAAATAATCCTAAATATAATGTGAATATGAATTCTATGAAGTAAAACTGTTGTATCAAACTATTAGTCTATCCAAACAAAGTACGTGACACGCCACTCTATAGAAGCCTATGATCCAGGTCAAGGCTTGGCCAGAAATCCCTCCTTTTAACCAAGAGTTACAACCCCATCTTCCTCAGATTTGTATTTGGCCCCATTGAGCCCTCTTTGTTTTCTCAGCCCTAGGCCCTCAGTTTCCCCATTTCTATCCATTGTGGAGAGTGGGTCTTTTCTTTCAAAAATATTTAACCTTCAGAGTACTATCCAGTATGGTTTACACCCTAAGAATTGCCCCCAGGGCTCAAAGAACCAAAGTTCACAGTGGCTGCTCAAGAGCCCTGCTTCTGGAAAGTGCAGGCTCTCGCCGGCCTGGCTGTGGTCCAGACTCTCTGACCAGCCTTCTTCCCACACACGTCCTTGAGCGCCAGCTCACCCATAAGCAGCTTCTCTGACCTGGCTGGCCCTGCAAGTCAGGCCGTCCTCAAAAGAGACAGAACCTTCCACCTGACTCCATTACCTTGTGATTCCCACCCGGCCTGGCCCCAACAGATCATGGCTTCCCGTGTTTCGGGTTCTTACCAGCACTGGGCCCACAATGCTTCGAACTGGGTGAGCTGGGGCAGCCGAAACTTCCTCCCCAGTACCAGCCTCGCAGAGCTGGCATACAGGTTAGACGGCAGAGTACACCAAGCACTGAGCACACACACCAGACGCCGACACTACCCTAACTCCTCACATGCCCGAGCATTCTGTGCCTGGAAACCGGCGGGACTGGGCGCTGTGGGTGTGGCCTGCGCAAGACCTAAGGGAGCCCGGCACTCGGCCCAACGCTCACCGGCCCAACGCTCACCGGCGAGGCGCGAGAGGGGTGCTTGGTTCCTGGGGGTTCCAACAGCTCCTCGGTAGCAAACAGCAGCTTGAGGAGCGTCGGGAATCAGATCTGGGTTTAGCAATTTTCCAGGAGTCTGAGGAGCAGGGAGCCATCCCCAGAGACAAGCCACTGCAGGAGTTCAAAATTCTCCAGTAAGGAGCAGCTCTGCCCCTCGAGGGAGCCGACACCGACACCGGGCCTCAGCTGAGTCTGCTGCCGGGTGTTTCCGGGCTTCCCTCCCGGCCAGCAGGACACCTGGGGCTGCTCTTTACCTCCCCCCCCTCCCTCCCCCCACCGCTCTCTGTCTCTGAAGCTGTCCTTGCATCTTCCTTCCTCTGAAAAGAACCTGGCGTTTCTCAGCAGATCCTGGGAAACAGAGCCCTCAGTGCTCCACTGCAGCTACTTGTATGGCTTCCGGCCTCCACCGAGGGAGGCTGGCAGCAGCCACGGGCCCTGGCCAAGGTCCGGGTGCTGGAAAGAACCTATCGTGGCCACTGCCCCAACGTCGGCTCAACGCCCCTCCCCCGGCCCTCCCCCCCGGTGGCTCTGCCAGCCCCTCCGTGCCTGGCTGCCCGCTCCTCCTCCTCTCCACTCAGCCAATTCTCACACAGCTTTCAGAGGCCAGGAGATGGCACCTCCATGACCAGGAGACCCTCATCTTGCCAGGACGGCCACCAGGACCGCGCCTGGCAGGGCCCTCCCCAGAGGGCAGGCAGCAGGGGGCCGCGGCGCCCTCAAGAACCCCAGGGTATGTGCAGAGATGCGCTCTGCCCCATTACTCTCGTGGCAGCTCTCCCCGCCTCTGGCTGCCCGGAGGGACTCAGCCTCTAGTTGATCACAGAAGTTGTTTATACCATTCTGAGGCAAGTTTAACCAACTCTCCACACAATTACATAAGAGGCTAGCCATGTTACCCTGTCTGCCCAGACCCCGCCTGGGCAAGGCCCGGGCTTCAGAGGAGGCGGCCAGGCTCAGGACATCTGTTTCCCAACAAGGGAGAGGCAGTGACAATCTGCAGATAAGGGAAGAGGTGGGAAGTCATCTGCCTCTTAGAAGGGTAGGCCAGGAAAACAAAGGCCCTTTTGTGTGGAAATATCAGCAGGGCTTGGAGCACACCAGGGGCTGGGAGTGGCCAGGAGGAGAGGGACACTGGGGATGCCCGCTACTGTCCACTCTGGGAGCTGGGGCCGCCCTGTCCTGCCCCCACGTACCCAGCACCTCGGGACCCTGGAAAGAGAGTATGAGGCTGCATTCCACATCTGGTCCACCTGATATGAATTCAGTATCTCAGAAAACAGCTGTGTTGAGTTTAGATCATATGAGTACCTCTGTGTGTGGTGGGGGGGTGGGGGGGACGACCCTCAGGGAATCTTCTCTGTAGCTCCAGGCGACCCCTGCTTACCCTAAACCAGCACCGCCTCAGAGTCTGATGAAGGCTCTGAACAGCTGCAATGCTGACTTAGCAACTTAGGTCACTAAGTGTAAGAAAACTCTGACCAAAGATCATTACCATCGTGCCCGCACTGGACCAAGAACTACACAGGGAAGGAAATAGAAGGGAAATGGACAACTGACTGTAAAAAATTAAATAAACCAGAGCCCTGGTATTTCTAGGACACTGATAGCTGCTCCAAAGGGGTACAATCACCCCCTCCACCCACTTCTCAGCCCTCTGCCTTCAGGACCCCACCCAAGACAACGGGCGCCCCAAGATAAGTAAACCGAGTAGCTGCCAAACAGTCCTGTACACATTCTTTCGAGAACATGGGTTACTCACAGGCACCTTTACGGTACTTCCATTAACATGCCACAAGGAATGAGGTAGGTGCTCAGCCTTGAAAACAAAATTCACAAGCTGGTAAAACTCACTGTACTCATGGTGCCCTTCGGCTCCACCCTCCAGAGAAGAACGGGGACCTGTGTGGCGCTGTCAGGAAAGGTGACGACTTCTCACACCCACCAGTTGCTCATCCTCTGGCTAGCATGGCAATTTGCAGCCAGATTTCCGGTATCTTCAAGTCCTGAAAAATCAAAGATATCAAGGTGGTAAGTGCTGCCGCCTCATCATCAACTAACTCAGTCTGATCCTTTCCCTGAATTTCGCTGAACACTCCATGCAACTTACTTGCACCTTCTTAGGAAGCAAGTGTTCTTTTAAAAAAATGTTTATTTGAGGGGGACAAAGATAGAGCACACACCAGTATGCACCGTGGGGAGGGGCAGAGAGAGAGAAAGAGAAAAAGACCAAGCAGGTTCTTTGCTGTCAGCTCAGAGCCCAACCTGGGGCTCTGATCCCTCGAACCGTGAGATCACGACCAGAGCTGAAATCACGAGTCTGATGCTTAACTGACCAAGCCCCCCAGGCGCCGGGAAAGCAAGCATCCTCACAGGGTAAGGGGCTGCATCATCCCAAAGTCTGAGATCAGACCCACCGTGCTGCGGCCTGCTCGCCTTTCTGGGCGCTGAAACCCTTCCCGAGTCCTGTGCTAGCTGCTGGGAAAAGAAAGGGAATCAGAACCGCCACATGTGACCTCACGGACTCCTTGCAACCAGGAAGGCATGGCGCTTCCGAAGCCAGAGCAGAGCCCAGAGCCTCTGGCTCTTTCTACAACTCCATGGTTGCCCTCTGGAGGCGCCGGAAGTTTACCTGACGTCACGAGCGCCACCTACCCTGATTCACCCTGCGTGCCTAGCTGAGACTTTAGCAGAGACTTTAGTCACTGGCAGCAGCTGAATGGGGAAGAACCAAGAAACTGTGGGCTGAGGTTCCAGAAAGGGCAGAGAAACAGCAAATGAAGAGGCTGCTAGAGGCTGCGAGGGTTTCATTCAGGGCCCTCCACTGGGAGGTGGCCGCCACGCACGGTAAATTCGCCATCAGAGACGCAGAGGACGAGGGGGCAAAGCCGGCTTCTCGCTGGGGAAGCCTGGAGCTCAGGGCAAGGCTGGGGGACGCGGGGAGAATCGGAGCAAGGAGGCGGCTCTGTGGTGGCGCACTGGGGGCGGGAGTGCTCCGGACAAGGACAGGGGTCCTCACACTTGAGCCCGCACCTGCCTCACCTGGAAGGCTTGTGAAACCAGAGCCTCGCAGGACGGGGCTCAAAATTCTGCATTCCTGCCAAGTTCTGAGGCGATGCTAACGGTGCGGCCCCAGGGGCCACAGCACAGGACAGGGGCCCTGCAGCTGGAGACACCGAGGCAGCGGGAACGACAGGACGGCCCTCAGCCCCCCCCCCCGCCTGCCCCTAACAGGTCCCCCATAGCACCTTCTCTAAGACACAGAGCTGGCCGCAGAGTGGGGGGCACAGCTCCAGACCCAGGCAGCCTGGGCTGGTCAGGCGCCTCCGAAGTCCCGCTTGTACCTTAGGCGAAGCACCAAACTTTGCGCCCCGTTTCTTCAACTAGGAGACAGCGCAGCACCTCCAGCAACGCGTGTTTGAGGGTCTCAGGGGCTGACGGGACTCGTCCGCCGCCCCCGCCCCATCTACACCACGTCTCCCCACCTCGTTAGCTGGTCAGCATGGGCCCTGCCCTGGGAACACAGCAGGGAACAGCCCTGGGCATCAGCTCCCGGCCTAGCGGAGGGAGAGCGGGCGGGCTGGCACCGGCACCGTTTCAGGGGTCACCGAGCCATACGAGCCAGGTGGAAAGAAACAGAGGACAAGGACAGGCCGGAAAAGGTTTCCCAGAACACCTCTCCCCCCACTTTTTTCAAGAGAAGCCCCGTTAGAGGGACTGCCCGGCCGGCTGAGCTTCCTTCTCTACTACCCGGTGGTCTGCCTCTGCCCACGTCCGCTCCCCTGGCACCTCATACCCACTCTGATCCCGGTGGTCGGGGAGAGCCTCCTCACCGTCACTCTGCGGGAAGACGTGCAGCTGGCACGCAGCGGGACGGCTCCTGACGCCCCTCAGGTGACCCCCACCCACAAAGGGCTCCCACGCTTCCCAAAGCAACACCCCGCCTGGTAACCTTCGGCTGACACTGCGCTCAGGGCGGAGGCTCTGGCCGGGAGGAAGACCGGCTTCCTGGGCTGAGCAGAGGGGGAGGCGCCCCAGGGGCCTCTTAGGACTCACAAGAGGCCGCACCTTCTGGATTCTAACACACATGTGTGTTTCAGATCCCGAGGAGCGTGTGACGTTGGGGTGCACAGCACGATGCAGCTGTTTTGGGGAAAGTCAGGTACCTCATGGCATGTGTGAGACCTGAGAAGACTCTAATAAAAATGTCACTGACAGAGCAGGAGGGAGATCCTCCCCGGACAACGGGCAGGACACCCATACCTGGGCTTTTCCATAAGCCTCGTGCCTCCCACGACGTTACTTTTTAGGCTTTCAAGGATGGTTGTGAAGACCGGTCCTGCGGGCTGCCCCAGAGGCGCCCCACCCCCTTGGCCTGCACGCCCCCTCTACTCCCTGAAAGCCCCTCACGTAGCCCTGGTCCAGCAAGACCACCACGGCCTGCCTGGGAACTTTCCTCCTCAATCGGTCTGCTTCTTTTGGAAGAATTAGTGCTCAGAGGGCATAGGGAGTTGGCAGGCTGACCTCCGGGAAATCCACCAAGGAAGGGGCTGGGTTGCACCAGAGAACGGGGGTGGGAAGCAGGGGCACCCAACGGCCCAAGTGCAGGCGCAGAAGCGTACGTACCGTCTGCACGGGGAAGGCAGGGCTCGCGGGAGGGTAGCCTCCACAGCCCACACAGTGTTCTGAGTCCTGCAGCCGATAGAGGCCATCAGAATGAACGTGAGACTAACGACAGCTGAAGCCCGGACGGTACTTGTACTGTGTGCAAACCACTGTGCTTTCCAAACACCGCTTCTGTAATGGTCCCATCACCAAACAAGGGGGAAGGTACTACCGAGGTTATCGTCTTAGCCGTGAGAGGGAAGCATGGTCAGGGGTTCGCACCCTGCCCAAAGCCCACACCTACCACACAGCGGCCTGGATTTGAACCAAGACAGTGTGACATCAGAAGCTACACTATTGGATAAATACCATGCCAGAACCAGGGGTCTTCATTCTAGAAACAATCTGGAAAATGGCCGATGTTCTCCAGGTTTTGAACTCGCCGTGTCCAGGAAGAAGATCCTCACAACAATACCAGCAGCCCCATCAGCAGGCGGCCCGCGGCCCTCCAGTTCCCGAGGCAGACCACGCAGTCAGCGCAGAGGAAGCTCTACTCAATCATTCTGTCCTTATTAGAGATGGAGTTTTTCTCTCTGAAGCCATTACTGACACTTCAGAGAATATCCCCCCCACACTCTAGTGGGAGTGACATGTGACCAACACCCCCCCAGCGGGAGTGACATGTGACCACGGGTACGACAGACGTCTACAGACGAAACGGCTAGAAACTGCTGGGCAGGCAGGAGGCAGTCGGTGTGAGACCAGTTCGGTCTCCCACGCCAAGGAGGGGTCAGCAGAGAAGGGGCGGGCTGGGGGCGCACCAGAGACCCAGGGGCGGGCCTGCAGGGTGCCCGAGGGAGAGCGCGAGATGGGCGGCCTCGTGCAGCCCAGGGTGTGGGAGACCCCTCCCCCCCATGCCGCGCAGGGCAGCGGAGACTGGCACCGTCATCCCGGCCTCCTGACACCTATCTCTCCACACAGGTTCCACAGTCCTCGGGAGCGTGGGTCTCAGGTGGCTCCTCACGCACTTTTCTGCGGGGAGATGACACGCAGACGCATCAAGCCACGCGTTCTGTGCACCAACTCAGAAAGAACTACTCTGAAACACACGGCCGTCTCCTGTGGGTTCAGAGGAGCCAGCCCGGGCGACCTCTTTCTGGCGGCGTGGTAAAAGCCAACTTCTCAGTGACTAACCGGGTATTGGCTAGTGCGAACGGTCGACTCCCTATCTCCTCTTCTGAAACCATAAACACATACTCATTACCATGTTTTTTTAAGTATTTCCATAAATGGAATTCCAAAAGGAGAACTACGGAACATATGTTAAAAAGCAAGAATTATTTAAAGAGCGTTGTGTATTGACCAACAGCTTTTGTAATTCTGTAAAGAATGTAAAAAATACCCCAGGCCACTGGCAGCGCACCAGTGCCAGGACAGCCTGCCCCCTTCAGGGACCGGGCCTGAGCACTAAAAGTTGCCAATACCTGGGGCACCCATGGGGCTCAGCAGGTTAAGCCTCCGATTCTTGGTTTCAGCTCCGGTCACGGTCTGGCGGCTCCTGAGTTAGAGCCCTGACAGCCGGGGCCTGCTTGGGATGGTCTCCCTGTCTCTCTGCCCTTCCCCCACTCCCTCCCTCTCTCAAAAAAATAGACTTAAAAAAAAAAAACTGCCAATAACTTTCACTTCAAAGCTTTTAAAAAATTTTTGTTTAATATTTACTTCTGAGAGAGAGAGAGAGAGAGAGAGAGACAGCATGAGTGTGGGGAGGGGCAGAGATAGATAGAGAGACAGACAGACAGACAGACACCCAGAATCTGAAGCCGGCTCCAGGCTCTGAGCTGTCAGCACAGAGCCCGATGCGGGGCTCCAGCTCACAACTCACATGTGAGACCATAACCTGAGCTGAAGTCGGACACTTAACTGACTGAGCCACCCAGGCACCCTTCAATGCTTGTTTCTTAAGTGAGCCCTCCCCCAACGTGGGGCTTGAACTCAAGACCCGGAGACCAAGAGTCACATGCTCTACCCACTGAGTCAGCCAGGAGCACCTCCTCCACTTTTTCTATGGAACCTTGATGACACAGTCACATCAGTAATCTGGCCTCAGTACTTAAGAAAAATATTCACCTCAAGGCACCTGGGTGGCTCAGCTGGTTAAGTGTCTGCCTACTCTTGATTTTGGTCAGGCCGTGATCTCGAGGGTCATTTCATTTCCAGAAAAGACTTGCTTGGCAGGATGTGGCTAGTCATTCCTGCTTCGGCTTAGAGCAGGCTGAAGAGCCAGCGCAGAGGTAATGGGGCAGGCCTCTCCCTGTTATTTACTCCTAAAGGAGGCTTAGGAGCCTTGACCACTGGCCTCCCCTGGGGGTTTTGCAGAGTCAGATGAGAGGATTTGACGGAAACAGAAAGCAGAAGACTAGGCTCGATGAGACAGTAGCTGGCCTTTCCCAGATGCATTTTATTACCCTGATGAAGTCATCACTAGAAATCAGCAAAGTGGCAGAGGCCGGAAAGGAGCATCAGCACCAAGGGCCATTACACCTGCTTGGTGATGTCACTAGGGGACTTCTTTCCTTTCCTCCTAATACAGGACTCAAGGACAGCCTTTTGCTTTTATGAGACAAAGAGAGCAGCTGTCTGGATACAGAGATGGTCTACTTTTGTGATTCACCCCTTCAGGCCTTGGACCAGGGTCCAAGACTAAGAGTAAACTTCAGTTTTTTGAAAATCTATGAAGAAAAATCAATAAGATTATCGAGCTTTAATAATAAGATGCCGACACAGGCTCCAACACGGATGAACAGTGAAGACACACTCAGCAGAAGAAGACACAAAAGGACAAATACTGTATAATTCCACTTCTAGGGGGCACTAGAAGTGCTTCCTGTGCTTAATGCCAACGAACATCTGAAAGTGGTTCCGATAATTCCTATTACACAACACGCATTTTACCACAGCAAAAAAATTAAAAATAAACTTTATCTAATACCCTTTTTTCTAGATGCTTTATTTAGTCAATTACTCAGAAACGCTCTGCAGTGGGCACAGCCGCAGAAACATCTGTAAGGAAGCTGCCTCTAGCAGGACCCTCAGCGTCCGCCACTCAGCCCTGGGGTCCCCAGGACACACCTGGGAGCCAGGCACAGCCGGTGCAGACTGCGCCGCCTCTTCACAAACAAGCTCTTCCTACAGATTTCTCTACAGCTTCACCTGCAGGATTTTCAACAATTCCTCCCAAACACTAGGTTGACCTTTTTTGCTGATGAACCCGCCGGGCATGAGGACACCTCAATTCCCCACCAGCAATGGCTGCTGAAGTTGTTACCAGTGACTGATCCGGAGGAGCTTCACAACTGGGAAATTATTAAAAGATATCAAACCCAACCAACTCCTTTAGAGAAGGGTTATTACTATGGGATGGCAAGGAAGTGAAGCTAAGTGGCTTCTCCACCACTGACCCCTAACCTAATTTTCTTTCAAGCCATGGTGGCCTGGTGACACAGGTAAGGCAATTCCTAGAGGCCATGAGCAAGGGTTCATAACAAAGGAAACCTACAGGGTGCCTGGGTGGCTCAGTTAATTTCAGCTGGTGGTTCATGAGATCAAGCCCCACATCAGGTTCTGCATGGACAGACAGTATGGTAGAGCCCGGCTGGGATTTTACTTTACAAGGTTCGCAGTGAATTACTGGGAACTAGGGCAAAATTTTTAAACGTGGGATGTGCACGGGTGTGGCTCATAACCCAGTCATCGAGAAAGCTGGTGGATGTTTGAGGAGAGTGTATGGTCTTCAGTCTCTGTGACTTGGTTCAGCTCTGTTCAATTTTCTGTGTTCATCCAGTATCTCTCATAGGTGAAATTATGCACATCAACTCAAAACCCCCCAAAACGTTCAGACTGGTCCCTGAGATTTCAATCATGTTGGCACTAATCACACTTTCAAACAAGTATTAAAAGCACAAGTGGCTGTACTCTGCTCTGGTACCCAGGCTGTCAGGCACCCGGTGCAGGCTCTCCTGGCGAGCAGCGCCATAATATGGTCCGCGCGCATGGTGCTAATCTAACCGCTGCTTCTCCTGCACTCAACATGGGCAATCTGATTCTGAGTCCAATACTTACTGCAGAGTCCCCTTCTCTTACCATAAACATGCTGATGAAATAAACTGTGACTTTCTTCCACTGAAATTAAACTAGCAAGCTCACCAGCTGCCTGAGAGGTGGCGAGGAGTGCTTTCAAGGCGAAAACAGGACGTGTCCCTAAGATGGGGGAACGGGGCCTGACACTGCAAGTAGAAATACAGTCACCAGGGGCGTCTGGGTGGCTCGGTAGACTAGGTGTCCAACTCTGGCTCGGGTTATTGTCTCATGGTTTATGGGTTCGAGCTCTGTGCTGACAGTTCAGAGCCTGGAGCCTGCTTCACATTCTGTGTCTCCCTCTCTCTGCCTCCCCCTGCCCCTGTTCACACTCTCTTTCAAAAATAAATAAACACTAAAAAAAAATTTTAATGTAGTCACCATCAGGAAACAAAGGAAGACTCAGAAACACATCACCATCATGGGAGAAAAGAACACCTCCACAAACATAATGACTAGAAAGAGATCTCAGGGTCGTGAGTTCGAGTCCTATGTTAGGTGTACAAATCACTAAAAAAACAAACTTAAAAAAAAAAAAGTCTCCAGGGGCGCCTGGGTGGCTTAGTCGGTTAAGCGTCCAACTTGTGCTTGAGTCGTGATCTCGCGGTTCGTGGGTTCGTGCCCCGCGTCGGGCTCTGTGCTGACTGCCAGCTCGGAGCCTGGAGCCTGTTTCAGTCTGTGACTCCCTCTCTCTCTGACCCTCCCCTGCTCACGCTGTCTCTCTCTCTCTCCTAGAAATAAATAAAACATTAAAAAAAAAAAAAAAAAAAGACTCCAGGGAAACCTTAGGATCACAATTACTCTTTTATGCAAGGAAGCTACTGATAATACTTATTTTGAAACATTTTTAGGCCTTACCCACTCTGCATGGCATGGTAGGAATAATAAAATATACAGCTCTTATTTATGCGTGGGAAAAAAAATACCTTTCCAAAGGAAATTCTGCAGTAGCATTAGCCAACCTAAGCTCACATCTTTTCTCACATTTGAACTCTGATCTTGGGATGCAGCAGTATCTGTGTCTGGGCCTTCCTCCTCAGAGAGGAAACCTTAAAATGCTTTGCTCTACAATTCCCAAAGCCCTGCTGAGAAACAAGCTATTTAGGAAAGATAAGTCAGGAGAACATATGTGAATTATATCTTAATAAACAAGAGTCAGCCCCATCATATCTACAGGAGCCACTTTACCCTTCAAAGAGTCATAATCGGAGGACACTAAAATGTGGAGACAAATCATTTCAAAATTAGACATTGATAACATACAAAGAACTTAAAAAGCCATTTTTACACAGCATAAAAACCAATCAACTTGTGCATGTATTTGCATCGAGCAGCACCTCAAATCTTTTCCAAAAATTGGTGGGAGTATAAACTACTGGACATGAACTTTGCAACAGATTTTAAAGTAAAGAGCCAGTGAAGAATTGCCACAGCTGGCAATCACGGGCACCACGCTCTGTTCCCAGTCCCCACCCTGGTCCAAGGTACCCTTCTCTCTTCCTGACCAGTCCAGAGGCCACTAGTCTCACCCACCTTTCTCAGCCATCCTTTTCACAGCACAGTGATTTTTCTAAAATGCAAATTTAACCATGCTACTTTCCTGCTTAGGACTTAATTTAGCAATTTTTCCCACTCGGTATTGGCATAAATTAACTTGGGGCACACCAAAAACCTTTTGCGAGCTGCTTCCTGCTTACCTCTCCAGTCCTGTCTCTTGTACAATCTGCATTTCAACCTCAGGGAACTTCTCTCATTCCCTCAAGGGGCTGTACCCCCACGCAGAAAGCCTGGCACACAGGAGACCTCAAAGATGTGCTTAGAATTTTAAAGTAGGCCTTCTCAAAGGGGGTGGGAAAAAACCTCTCTCTCTTTTTATGTACAAAACGTAAGATATACATACAATACGTAAAAAGACGCTACATATACAGCATTAACATTTCATGGAGATTAGAAAAACAATACCTAAAAGTGGGGGGAGTTCATTGTAAAAAAAAAAAAAAAGGTTTTGATAAACACTGTATTAAAGTAAGATTTTTAAATCTGAGTTGGAAGCCCAAGTTCAGGCAATTAAAACCTCAGCAACACATCTTCCTACCTAATGTTCCCATTTCCCCTCGAGCTCACAGATTAAAGGAACCCAGCATGCCTCCCTAGCCGTTAAAAAACAGACCACCAGAAAGACAAAACGATACCCTTCAACGTCTCTGCTCATTACCGTGGTCCCCAAACTCCTGGTCACTGGACTCAAGGGCCAGTCCTGCAGCCAGGAAAACGAGGTTCCAGCCTAGCTCTGCCGCCTAGTTCGCCGGCTGTACGACCGCAGGCAGGCCGCCTCGGCCTCCCGAGCCGCCGCGCGGCAGAAGCGGGGCGCGGGACTGCAGAGCCGGGCTCAGGCTGCGAGAACTTGGAGCCGAACGAGGGCAGGACTGTGAACGCAGACGGGCACGGACCAGAAGACAAAAGCCAAAACCTCCCGCAAACGAACACGGCGGGAGACTCCACGCTTCTCCCCGGACGGATCGAAGGGTGGAAAGCGGTGTACACGGAGCCTCACCGAGACGCGAATTACTCCCCAGGCCCCCCGGCCGCCGGCGCGCTGGGGGGATGCGGGCGGGGGAGCCGGCGCCCGAGGGGCGGGGCCGGCCGCGGGCCTCCGCACCCGGCAGTCCCCAGCGACCGGAAGCCGAGGATCTACGGAGCTCAGCCCCAGGTGGGCGCCCCCAGGGCTGGCCCCGGCCGCCCCCAACCCCGCGAGGCCGGGCAGGCTCTGCCACGCGGCCCGGGCGGACTGGCAGGCCCGCGATGGCGGGGCGGCGACGCGAACACACAAAAGAGGCGGCGTCAGCGGGGAACAAAAAGCTGGCCGGAGCCTCTCCGAGTGGCCCCGGCCGCCCTGCCCGCCTCCCCGAGTGACCTTGGGCGCGTCCGCCCCCCTCCCCGGCAGCGGTTTCTCTGGCTGCGATACTAAACGCTGCGGCCGCAGCCCGCCAGGCCCTCGGCGAGGCGTTCGCAGTCCGTCGCCCGCGCCGCGCCGGGCTCGTGCACTCACGCGGACAGCTGGGCGGCCGAGCGGGCCCGGGGGCCCGGGGGCGGCCCGGCCGGGCGTCCGGCCCGAGTGGGGTAGGCTCCGCTCCGACGGGCCGCCGCGCCGAGGCCTCCGCAGGCCGCGAAGCCGCCCGAACCCCACGCC
Source organism: Proteles cristata cristata (assembly GCA_017311185.1). Lineage (NCBI taxonomy): Eukaryota > Metazoa > Chordata > Mammalia > Carnivora > Hyaenidae > Proteles > Proteles cristata. Next base: position 36,793 of record JAESUZ010004764.1, read on the forward strand.
CGCCCGGCCCTGGCTGGCCGGCCCTCTCCGCGCAGCCTGGCTCACCTGGAGCCGGTCTGGCCCGGCAGCCGCCAACGCCGACGCGCTCCAGCGGAGAAGCACCCCGGAAACCTCGAGAAGAAACCCTCCAGCAAGACGCCGCCGCCTCAACAGCGACCCGCTTCCGCTCCGGAGGCCCCGTCTCCACCCCCCGCGCGTTCCCATTGGCCGCCGCTCCGCCTACTCCCGTGGTCTCCCGGTGCAGGAGGTATGTTTTCAATTCTATTGGATAAGAAAACCATCTATTACCGCTTTGAAAAGCGCTTCTTTCCGGCTCCGCCCGCGCTCGCGAGCTCAAGCACCGCTTTCCCGCGAGAAACGAGGTCTGCGCCCCTCTCCGCGCAAGGCCTCTCGGGAGTTGTGGTTTGCAGGGCGGCGGCCGGTTCCCCGCGCGCTGAAACGCGCCGAAGGAGGTCGGCGGACGGGGCGGAGCCGGCCGCGCCCCCGGCCCGCTCCCGCTCCGCTGCGGGCCTCGGTTCGCGCTCGTGTCCGCGCTCCCGGGCCCGGACCTGCAGGAGCTCCGGGGCGCTCGCGACCCCACGTGCGAGGCCCTGCGCCGGACCCAGGGCTCCCACACCGGTTCCCAGGCCGGCGCCGGAAACTGAGGGAAGCACAGCCTGGCCCGTTTGCGGGAACCCGGAGGACGCACTCCACCAGGACGTGTGCGAGGACTCCCTGAAGGAAGCCACCGCGGAGCTGGGAACTGAAGGGACTAGAGACGGGCGGAGAGAGCCCTCAGACGAGGTAGCCTGCGTGGGGGGAGTGGCCGGCGCGCCCCGGACGCTGCAGGCCGCGCGTCGTGCGAGGGAGCAGCGGTGGGGGCGGGGCGCGGGGCAGGAGCCGGACCCCTGAGGGCCCGGATTCCAGGTTGAGGCTAGATTCTCCCGAGGACGGTGCGTGCGAGGAAAGGAAGGATTGAGCCCTCAGGGGAGCACTCGGGCCCGGGTCCGGTTCTGGGAAAGGGGCCGCGGCGCAGGCAGAGGCCTGGGGCTCCCTGGCGCACTCGGTGCAACTCCAGGGCTTAAGAGAGTGCAGGCCCTGGACCCCTCCTGCCCGAGTTTGAATCCGAGCTCTGCTGTGTAAGCGCTCCCAGCAGCCCCCTCGCCTGTTGCATGGGGATAGTCACTGCACAGGACCTGCCTCCCAGGAGGGTGGACGGTTTGAGGGCCCCACACAGAGCTGCGCAGGCGCGAGCCACGGCCCGGAGAGGGGGCTGCAGACCGGAAACCAGAGAGGAAGGCAGGTGGTGGGTTCCTTGAGTTCAGCTTCCAGAACTGCACTTGGACAGGGATTTGGCCCTAGAAAGCCCGGCGTGTCCCTCCGATTCTGAGAGTACCCAGATCAGGTCATGGCCATCGCGGGTGGTCCCTGGACACCCTCAGGCAATGAGGACACCACTCCAAATGCCTGGGGGTGGACAGTCTACTAGGAGGGGGTCTTCGACCCAGAAGATTGAGGGATGTATGGAAATTACCAGGCAGATCAAAGCCAGAGCATGAATGGTTTTGTACTGAGTTTACAAGCAATCTCTGTGTTTGATACTTACGTAATTGTAAAGGAATTTGGTATGTTAGGGTGTCCAATAAATCTGATTCTGTGTGAAACATGCTGAGTTTGAAACATACGGATTTTGATAGTGATTTTGAGTTGGAAGCTACAAGACTTTAGTTTGTGATCATAGTTGGAATATTAAAGAGAATTTACAAATTTAAGATAAATAAGGCGTTTAATGTATCTTTAGGAATTTTTACACTTTTTAAATGTTTTTATTTTTTTTTAAATAGTTTTTATTATTAATCTATGATGAGCACTGGTTCTTTTTTTTTTTTTCCCCTAGGGGAGAGAGAGAGAGAGACAGTGTGAGCAGGGGAGGGTCAGAGAGAGAGGGAGTCACAGACTGAAACAGGCTCCAGGCTCTGAGCTGGCAGTCAGCACAGAGCCCGACGCGGGGCTCGAACCCACGATCCGCGAGATCATGACCTGAGCGAAAGTCGGACCCTTAACCGACTAGGCCACCCAGGTGCCCCTATTGTTTATTTTTGAGAGTAAGAGAGTGCCCACATGAGCAGGGAAGGGGCAGCAAGAGAGGGGGACAGAGGATCCAAAGCAAGCTCTGTACTGTCAGCACAGAGCCTGATGCGGGGCTCGAACTACAAACCGTGAGATCATGACCTGAGCCAAAGTTAGACTCTTAACTGACTGAGCCACCCAGGTGCCCCAGAATTTTTAAATACTTGATAAGGCAGACAACAGAAATGGTTAAAAAAAAAAAAAAAAAGTTTAGATTTTGTACATTTGAATGCAATTTAAAATGTTAAAGAAGATTTCAGCCTGTAAATGGGACCGACCATACACAACCAATCAAAATAACAGTTAATAGATTTACAGATAAGATTAGTAATTTGAATTTCACAGCCTGAAGGATAGCTAGGGTTTTCTACTTGTAACTTTAAAGATTTTTTTTTAACGTTTTTATTTATTTCTAGGAGAGAGAGAGAGACAGCACGAGCAGGGGAGGGTCAGAGAGAGAGGGAGTCACAGACCAAAACAGGCTTCAGGCTCTGAGCTTGCAGTCAGCACAGAGCCCGACGCGGGGCTCGAACCCACGAACCGCGAGATCATGACCTAAGCGAAAGTCGGACGCTTAACCGACTAAGCCACCCAGGCGCCCTTCTACTTGTAACTTTAATACATCAGGTAGTGTGATGTTGGGGACAGTCAACTGGCTCAATTAGTAGAACATGGGACTCTTGATCTCAGGGTCATGAGTTCAAACCTCGTGTTGAGCGTGGGCCCTACTTACAAATTTTTTATTAAAAAAAATTTTTTTTTGTTTTATTTTTGAGACCGAGAGCACAAGTGGGGGAGGAGCAGAGAGAGAGGGAGACACAGGATCTAAAACAGGCAACAGGCTCCGAGCTGTCAGCACAGAACCTGATGCGGGGCTCAAACCCACGAACTGCGAGATCATGACCTGAGCCAAAGTTGGACGCTTAACCGACTGAGCCACTCAGGCACCCCAAAAAGTTTTGTGTTTTTTAATTTTTAAAAATGTTTTGTTTATTTCTGAGAGAGAGAGAGAGAGAGAGAGAGAGGCAGCGTGAGCAGGGGAGGGTCAGAGAGAGAGGGAGACACAGAATCTGAAGCAGGCTCGTCTCTGAGCTGGCAGTCAGCACAGAGCCCGACGCAGGGCTCAAACCCATGAACCGTGAGATCATGACCTGAGCCGAAGTTGGGCACTTAACCGACTGAGCCACCCAGGTGCCCCAAAAAGTTTTTAAAAAATAGTTGGGGTGCCTGGGTGACTCAGGTGGTTAAACATCTTGACTCTAAATTTTTATTATTCTTTACTTTAGAGAGAGAGAGTGCAAGCGGGGGAGAAGGGCAGAGGTAGAGAGCAAGAATCTTAAACAGGCTCTCAGTGTGGAGCCTGACATAAAGCTTGATCCCACTACCCTAGGGTTATGACCTGAGCCGAAATCAAGAGTTAGACACCTAACCGACTGAACCATCGAGGCACTTCAAGAATCTGACTCTTGATCTCAGCCCGGGTCTTGCTTTCAGGGTCATCTGTGTTCTGCTCCATGCTGGGTGGAGAGCCTACTTTAAAAAAATCAAAATAAAGGGATGCCAGGGGGGCTCAGTCAGTTAAGCATCTGACTTCGGCTCAGGTCATGACCTCACGGTTTGTGGGTTCGAGCCCCGCGTCGGGCTCTGGGCTGACAGCTCGGAGCCTGGAGGCTGTTTCAGATTCTGTGTCTCCCTCTCCCTCTGCCCCTCCCCCACTCACACTCTGTTTCTTTCGAACATTAACATTGAGAAGGAAAAAAAAAATCAAAATAAAACTTGAAGTTAATAAAAGGTAAAAAATATGATATTGAAAAACAAAGTCACGACAAATGCCACTTTTCATGCTCAAATGCTGCCTTCAGGTTCTCTCCAGACCTCGCTTGGCACTGAACTTGTGTGGACATCCCTGGCTCCCTCACAGATCGGAGGCCTCTGGCCCTGAATATTTCCAGTTTAGAGAAGAGGCTGGGACCTTGTTGCTTCCGAGTGCCACACCGCTGCATGTAGGTTCCCGGGCATCACACCAGAACCCGAATCCCTGTGGATGAGCTCTGAGAATCCACTTGTTAACTGTCTCCAAAGAACCCCTGCCCAAGTGAGTTTGAGGTACTGTCAGTGAGGGTCAGCGGGCTGTACGGATGCAGAAAAGAACCCTGAAGCAGAGTGTCAGTTCCCCGGGGGCTCCGGAGTGTGTTCTCAGCATCGCCTGGCCCGCTCTCTCTCTCTCTCTCTCTCTCTCTCTCTCTCTCTCTCTCTCTCTCTCTCAAAGGGCTCACGCAGGTGCGGGGAGGCCTCGGTAAATGAAGGCCATCAGCTCCGGAGGGCCTGTCAGTCAGCTATTGCTTCTGAACCAACCTCGAAGCTCAGTGCTTTGAACAGATAGGCATTTATCGTCGCGGATGAAGCTCCGCGTTAGTGGGGGCAGGGCGAGCGCTCCGCTTCTGGCTGGGCTCCCGTGTCGGGCTCTGCTGGGTTGCGGGTTTGTAGGATGGGCGGGGATGGCTTCCACTGGCTGGCCTCACAGTGTCTCATCCCAGCAGGCCATGCAGACAGGCTCACGCTGGGGCTGGGCAGGCTTCGAAGGGAACCTGAGGGAGCTCGGAGAGCCGGCACGCGGCCATTGGCCAAAGCGAGTCAGCCCAGACTCTGGTGCTGAGGGAAATAGAATGCCTCTTGATGGGAGGCACAAGGCAAGGAACCTGGGGACTGGAGACCTGTGGCCAGCAATCCATGACTCAAGGCCTGCCCTCAGGCCACAGCCTCAGGCCCAAGGCCTGCTCCCACCCGGGTTTCTGTGGAGCAGAAGTCACAGTACTCTCAAGGCAGCTGAGTGGCTGCCGGGTCCAAGAGGGCAAGCAGGGACCTGGGTGTGGAGTGCCAGCCCCCAGCGCTGCCGGAAGCACCACAGACCTGCCGGGCTAGCGCCTCTTCCCTCTGCTCCAGAAGCCTGTCTGTCAGGTGAGGGGTTATTCTCCCCTCCGGCCACAGCACTTGCTTTGTGCCATGGGATCTGGCTCGGCAGAGCCTATTCGGTTCAGGCCAGTGCAACTGGAGCAGATGTTCACACAAGGCTTCAAGGACGGAGAACCCTCCTGAGCTGGCCACCAGGGAGAGATGACCCGTCTTCCTCTGGATGTCGTGAGGCTGGCACTGCTCCCGCCTGAAGACAGAACTGCTGCATCAGGCACGTCCTGAAGCCCACCCTGCCTGCGGATTGCTAATAATTCATCCTTTGAAACTCTCGGAGCTCCTGAGGGACTCTCTGGAGAGGTCGTCCTCAATGTGGAAGTGGGTTTGAATCATACATCACACAGATAAGAAATGTGCTTATCTCTTTAAATGACATTTAATCTGCTCCTCAGCTTTTTTGACAGGGAGGTGGGAAATTTCTCTTTTTACCAACAGGGGAAAGAGTCCTGGGGTTCTGACACTTCAATATATACGGGGAGAATTACGGTGTCTGTTCTCGTCACTTCAAGATGCCCATCCTCCTGGTCTGAATGTGCGCTGGGGTGCAGGAGGATGTCGGGTTTGGGGGGAATCTCTCTCCTGGACATCTGTCTACCTGGCTGTTTCCACCCCTCCCTGACCCTCCCCCCCCCATGGACTTGCCCATCCTCTGTCCTTCCTGGGAGCTGCAGCACATTGTGCTTTATTCATGATTCTGCATTTCACCAGCAGGCTGTCACTCAGCCAGCCTGTCCTCAAGGCCATGCCCTCTCCAGCCTGGCACTGGATCCAGAGGAACCCAAGAGAATGAATGCATCCTGGTGCAGCCAGATGTCCAGTGGCTCTAACCACATCCCCTTGATGATGCTGGAGAAGGCTCGGTGGTGCTAAGTCATGCGGGCTTAGCTGTGGGTCAAGACTTTTGGGACTGGTTACCTGACCTCTTTGAGTCCTGCTGGCCTCATCAGCAAAATGGGGGGTAGGAGTTCCTCATCCCCATGGGCCCCCACCATCCACTGCCGCAGTGAGGTTTGCTTGAGACAAATTATGAGACTGGCCATTTCCCAGTGGCCCAAGCATTCCAGCCACGTCTCCATCCAAATGCACCCGTGCAACCACACAAGTTAAGGCACTGGCCTCCAGGCAGAGAGTGGGCATTCCAAGTTTTCACGTGCAGAGGTGGCTCTGGAGGCTCCGCAAAAGGGGAGGGGCATGGGCGATGCCTTCCGCCAGGCCCTAGGGAAGGGCTAGCATCTAAGGCAAGGGTGGCGAGATTTAGCACAGAAAATACAGGACACCCAGGTAAACTTGAATTGCTGATACAGAACGGATACTTTTTTTTTTTTTTTTTTTGGCATGTCTGTCTTACGCATTAACGGGGCGTCTTGCATCTTATCTGGCGACCCTGATCCGGGGCAGGTGGACTGCGGGCAGGGAGAAGGGGTGGAGGGGGCGCGCGGCGCAGGAAGGGGACGCGCACTCCGCGGGCCGCACGCTTTATTCGGGCGGGACCCCCGGGGCTTCGGGGCCGCGCCTGCCCCCGGCTCAGGCGGCCTCCAGGCGGCGCGCGTGCCCGCCGGCCGAGCCCCTCCGCTGCAGCGTCCGCAGCCGGCGCTCCCGGCTCCGCTCCAGCTCCAGCCAGTGCTGCGCCTCCAGCTGCGCCTGCGGGCGGGCGCCCGGGAGGTCGGCGCGGGCCCGGCCGGCCCCGCAGTCCCCCCACCCCGCCCCCTCCCCGGGCCGCCGCGCCCCCGGCCTCCCCGCGCGCTCCCAGGGCTCACCCGCGGCCGGGGGCGCGCGGCGCGCGGGGCCGGTGCGGGCAGCAGGGCCGCCTGCCCGCGGCGCTCGGCCGCCTTCTCCTCCACCTGGCGCCGCAGCTCCAGCACGCGCTCGTCCTCGGGGGGCGCCGGCGGCGCGCACCCGGCCTTCTTCTCCTCCCACCTGGGTGGTGACAGTGTTGGAGGCGCAGGGGGGAGAGGCTCTCCAAGGGCCTCTGGGGTGACGTCCCCCCAGCGCCCCCGCCTTCCTGCCTCTGTACCTGACGTTTTAAAAATGTTTCCCAGGGATCTTGGCTCCGTGGGTATGCGGAGCCCACCTGGCGCTCTCCCTGCCACTCTCCTGCCCAGAGGCAGCCGCTGCTATGATCTTTGCAAATCTCAATCATTCTAGATCAGTTTTTCTTCCAAAGTGAGACCTGATGATACAGATTGTTCCCCCGTGGCTTTGGCTTGGGGGACCCCACAGCATTAGGGCACGTGCGGGTGCCTTTCGCTCCGCCGCCATCCCTGCTCGCCGGCTCCAGGCAGGGCGTCCGGTGAACGGTCCCCGCGGGTTACTGCCAGGAGCCTGGCCGCCCGCAGAGCTCCAGGAGCTGCGCTCGTGGGTTTGGACCCTGGGAGGCTCCCGGGTGCCAACCGGACGGTGTGTGGGGCCTGTCAGGCTGAGTCTAGCAGCTGGAAGTGGTGGGTGTCCTGGACACACGGCATCCTAGGGACCTGCTGAGTGGCCAGCCAGGCACCCCAAAAGCGATGAATTTTGTGACTCTCCTTGCTTCTGTCCACCTCGCTCTCCCACCCCACCCCCACCCCAGCTATACACTTCTTTCCGGAGCTCTGTGTGTGAGGCCCTGGCCCCGGCTATGCTATGACAGGTTGGGTGCCTTCTTCCCTGGGGCGGCCTTGCCTCCCTAGGGCATCAGGCCAAGGCCCAAAGGCCAGCCTGGCCGGGGCAGGTGACACCAACCTGTGCCTGACCAAGATTGGCCACGGGACAGACGCACGGGCTAGACAAGTCACCACAGTGTTCTAGAAACAAAAGGGGCATGCGTGCACATGCTCTCCATTAAGAGAGGGAAGTCAAGCTGAGACGCTTGACAATCGAATGCTAGGTTTCAGCCAGGTTCTGGCTGAAAAAGAAAAAAAACAAACAGTTATAGCAAACAATCTTTTAAAAGTTATCACGAACAGGCACCTGGGTGGCTCAGTGGGTTAAGCGTCTGACTCTTGGGTTTGGCTCTGGTCATGATCTGCATCGTGAGTTCGAGCCCCATGTCAGGCCTGGTGCTGACAGTGTGGAGCCTGCTTGGGATTCTCTCTCCCCTCTCTGCCTCTACTCTACTCTCACATGCACTCTCTCTCTCAAAATAAATAAACTTAAAAAAATTAAAAAATCATAGTGAACAGTCTTGGGACACTAGAGAAACATGAATACGGACAGGATATTGAGATCATGGGAATTTTTGTTAATTTTCTAGTTGTGTCAGTGTGCTGTGGTTATGTAGGACAATGTCTTTTTTCAGAAGACACACACCAGAGTGTTTAGGAGTCAAGTGCCTGATGCCTGCAACTCCTTCCGGATAGTTCTGCAGAGACAGAGGAAGTAGCTAGCTAGATGAAACACAGCAAAGGTCATGCTCACGAGCTACGTGCCACCATTTTGCATCCAGGCCATCGTTGCATGATTTTTGTTGCCGTGTTTGTATGCCTGAAGATTATCGAACAGAATAGTAGAGGTGGGAGAAGTTACGGCAAGGGAACAGCCTGGGCAGAAGGGCGGAATGTCGTTGCACGTAGAACCCACCCAGGAGTTCGCAAAGGCAGGCTCGCTCCCTGCTCCTGCCTAAGTCACCTGCCCCCCGGGGCCACCGGTACCCACCTCAGGGCGGCGGATCTGCCCATGGCCGCGCGGCACAGCGAGATCTGCTCCACCACGTTCTGCAGTCCCTGGCTTCGGGCGCGCTTGCCCTGGATGATCTGGTCTCGCTTCTCTTCCTCCTCGCGCCTCTGGCTCTCCTTGCGCAGGGCCAGCCGCTCACGAAGCTCCACCACGGACATCTCCCCTTCCAGGCCATACCCAGGGGTCTGCAGGGTGACGGGGAGGCCCGCAGCCGGGCGTCAGGCCCGCGCCAGCCGGCACCGCTTTCTGCGGGGCCCTGACCTGTCCGTGGCGCCAAGGCGGGTGCCCCTTCCCCAGGTTCCGGCGGTCTGGCCCCTGGGCCCCGCCTTCCCCCGCCTCGGCAGCACCTGTGCAAGGTGCCTGCCATTCGGCCTCTCCAGCCTCTGTCCCCCTCCGGTGACCGCACATCTCAGCTGGGTGCCCTGAGGTGGGGCCCACATGTTGCTCAGCACTGTCTCCCCAAGCCAGGACCCCGGGGGGCCTGTGCAGAATGCCCTGCGGACTCCCCGCCTTCCCTGGGATCCGGCCAGGCCCCCACACCAGCTCCCGGGGCCCTGCAGGCCTGCTCCCGCCTCACCAGATGCCAGCCTGGCCTCCCAGGGTGCTGCTCACACGGGCCCTAGGCCCCGGGGCCCTCCTCTCACCCAGCCTGTGTGCACCTGCGCCCTCCCTACACTGCTCTTTCCACCCGGGCCTGGGGGTCCCGGACCTCCTTTAACATGAAGCCTACCTGGCCCACTCCCAGGGGCCCTGGCCTCCTGCCCCCAGAGCTCACGTGGTCACCCTGACGTGACCACGAACCCTGGGCCAATCCCGGGCCTCCCGCAGGGCAGGCGCGGCGTCCACAGCGGGCTCGCCACTTGTGCAGCTGGCTCTCGGCCGGGGGCCAGACCTCCTGTGGCCCCGCTGGGCATTCTGAACACGGCCTCCGCTGGCAACCCCAGACGCAGCAAGACGTGCGGAGGCTTCCCAGGTCGGGCCGCGTCCTCACCTGCGTCAGGTCCACAAGCTTCCCCTTGCGCACGGGCTGCGTCTCCAGGGCGCGCAGCTGAGCGATGAGCTCGCAGCGCCGCCTCTGCTCCTCTTTGGCCGCCTCCGCGCTGCGCTGCAGCAGCTCCCGGCTCTCCTCCATCACCTCCTGAACTTGAGGGCCAAGCGGGGTGCTGAGGGGTCACAGGGTGGCCTGCCCAAGCCCAGCCTTCCCTCGCGGGCCCTGGGCTCTCGGCGACCACAGCGGCCACTTGGGGCAGGAGGCGGCCCAGGACCCGCGCTGGGGGAGCAGGGCCGGCCCCCCGCCATACCTATCTGCTGCCGGCCTCTCAGGAGCTTCATCTGCGCTGCCTTCACGTTCCTCTGCACCTCCACCACCTGCTGCACCTGCTCCTTCAGGGACCTTTCCTCCTGGAGGCGCCTCTCAGCGCACTGCTGCATCAGCTCGGCCGTCTGCTCAGACCAGCGGCCCGCCGCGGTCAGAGCCGCAGGCCCCCCTGCATCGCAGCGCCCCCTGACCCCACCGCAGCGCCCCCCGACCCCACCACAGTGCCCCTCCCACCGCACCGCAGGCCCCCCCACCCCACCTCAGCGCCCCACCCCCAACCGCAGCGCCCCCCCTCCCCCCCCAGCAGGCCGCTGCCCCGCTCTGCCCCAGCCCCAGGAACAGCATGAGGTGAGCCCGCATCACCCTGGAGCGCAGATGGAGCTCAGCAGCTCTGGGGGCCCCGGAGGTCAGGCCCACTGGGGCAGCTCCACCCCGTGTCCCCCCTTCCTGCGCTGTGGTCCTGGGGAAGTCAAGTCCGAGCCATCGGGTCTGCCCAAAGCCCACCCACCCCTGGACTCCAGTTGAGAGAGGAGGGTGCTCAATGCTTTGAAGCCACGTGGAGCCCAGGACGTGCCAGGCCCCTGGGCAGCCTCAGGGTCCCTGTCACATGAGCCCCCAGGCACGTCCTGCTGGTCACCCCACTCTCTTCTTTCTCTTGCTGTTTCAGGTCTGAGTCTTAAACAACGGGACCGGCTGTGGCTTTGCTGCTTTGTCACATGTGACTGGACCCCTCTGGTGGGTCTTCTTGTGTCGTGCCTCTGTGGCTCCCTGCTGCCTTCGTTAGCTTCATACTCACTATCGCCTGGGCTGTAGGTGGCTTATTTTTGTGGCTGTATGTTTTGGGGAATATATCACATGTTTTCATCCGTTCTGCTGTGGATGGACATGCAGATTGCTTCCAGTCTGGCGCTACCGTGAACAATTCATAAAAACAGTGTTCATCCTCCAGCTACTGCAATGCACAGTGTGGGATTTACGCCTCCTGTCGCCGGCCCCGGGGGGCCAGGAGCGATGGACCTTCCTGCCCCTGGCAGCCTGTGTGACCTGGGCTCATCTTCGGCTGCACTGTAAGTGGAGAATCAGCGTGCAGGTAGCGTGAACTTCAGCTTTAGACACTGGGCATGAAGCAATCCTTTTGTAAAACAATTTGCAGCGTGTATCAAAAATGCCTCTCAACCATCCCTTTCAATTCGTAGTTTTGTCCAAGGTTCTAAGAAAGGGAACCAGGGCTCTCGGGGAAAGCGCTTATCTTAGGGCTGGGACAGGGAAAACAGCAGGTGAGCCTGGTGCATTTTCTTGTGTCCCAAAGTAAGGAAGGACAGAGGGCAGGCAGACGGACACAGGAGGTCACCCTGAAGGGGCCCCAAAGGCCAAAGCTTGCCACAAAGTAACGCTTTTGATAACACAAGGTGTAAAATAAATATATGAGTCCACACTGAAAGAGGTGATGGAATGAATAAGAAAGTGGGGGAGAAGTCCCCTGTGCAGCAGAATTCTCAGTGTCGCCCCCTCCTGGCTGTGGGCTTTGCCTAGAGAGCCCCTTCCACAGGGCGCTATGTGGAAAGGGGGAGATAACTGCAGCGGAGAAACCTGGCAGGCACGACCTTGGCCAGGGGGTCAAGGTCAACATCACAATAAAGAGCTGGTTGACAGCAGGTGCCTTTGACAGGGTGTGATGGTCCTCCCCCCAAACCCACAACCCCAATCTAACCATGAGGGGAACATCAGACATGTCCCAGCTTACGGGCATCCGATAGAATACCTGACCCGCTCTCCTTGAAACTGTCAAGGTCATCAAAAACCAGGAAAGTCTGAGAAACTGCCACAGCTAAGAAGAGTATGAAGCATGACCGTTAAACGTGATGTGGTGTCCGGGAACAGGAAGAGGGCCTTTGTGGGGAGAAAATGTGATGAAATCTAAGCAAAGTGTGGAGTTCAGGTAAGAGTCACATGACTCTGTGACTGTAAACCACCGTGTAGTGGGTTAGTGCTTCCCCCAAATTCACGTCCACCTGGAACCTCAGGATGTGATCTCACATCCAGTTAGGTGAGGATCTCAGGATGAAGTCACCCTGGGTTTACAGCGGGCCCTAAATCCAATGACAAGGGCCTATAAGAAGAGGAGAGGGACACGGAGAGACATGGATGCATGGCCATGTGAGCACAGAGGCGGAGACGGGGGTGGGGCTGCCACAGACCAGGAATTCCTGGGGGCACCGGAGGCCGGAAGAGGCAAGGAAGGATCCTCCCCAGGGAGCTTAGCAGAGAGCATGGCCCAGTTCACGCCGTCCTTGACCTTGCACCTGGGGCCTCCGCAACTGTGGTCAGGTCTGTGGTGCCTCCCTGTGGCGGCCGTTCAAAGCTAGCGTGGGGACAGGGACGGGAGGCGTCACCAGCAGAGGCGGCTGTGTGGGAGGATATGGGAACTCTCTGCACCATCTTTGCAACTTTTCTAGAACTCTTTAAGCTGTTCTGAAGTAAAAAGTGTATCGTTAAAAGTACTTTTGAAAACTTGGTAATAAGTCGGAAGATGCTTATGTGGAAATATGAGGCGAAAAGAGGTAGGCGGCTAGAATCTGCAAGGGGCCTTATTTCAAGTGAGTTGATTACGGGCAAAGAAAGAACAAACCACAAACCATCGTGGGCGGAGGAGGCCTGCCCCGCTAGGTCCCAGGGCCCCTGCCCGACCACACCTTGGGAACAGCACAGACACAGCTTGGGGACAGTGGGGACACACAAACAGGGAGGGAGGGGAAGAGGCAGTGTCTCCTGGCTCTCTGTAAATGTGCACAGGATGGGGGTGGGAAGGCGGCAGATGTGGGGGCAGCACAGGACCAAGGAGAAGGCTGAGGCTTGGGGGGGACAGACTGCGCTGTGAGTGCCATCTGCCTGGACCAGCTCTGCCACCTCAGGCCTTGCCAGTGTCTTTATGTACCCACCTCCTCAGTTCCCCAGAGACGTGCAAATGGCAGGGGGTTGGGATGGGACAGTAGATTGGAAGCTGTCAGCACAGAGCCCGACGCAGGACTCAAACCCACAAACCGTGAGCTCATAACCTGAGGCAAAGTCAGAGGCTTAACCTACTAAGCCACCCAGGCGACCTTGTATGCTCTTTCTTATTCAACACAGTACTGGAAAGTTCTAGCCAGTGCAGTAGGCTAGGGGAGCAAATGATAGGAACATAGGTCAGAGATTAAGAAATAAACTATTCTTTACAGATGACATGATTGTCTTCATAGAAAATCACAAGGAATCTATGACAAAACGCCTTGTTTGTCCTAGAAAAATTTTAAGGTGGTTCAGCAAGGTCACAAGATATAAGATCAATACACAAAAGTCAATTACGTTTTAATATACTAGCATCAGATACACAGACGCCAGAATTAAAAATATAACACTACTTAAATGACTCAGAAAAAAAAATTAAAGAAACACTTAGGCACAAATCTAACAGAACATGTCCAGGACTTGGATGCTAAAAGCTATACAACACAGATGAAAGAAATAAAAGATTTAAGTAAATGGAGAGACATACTGCATTCACGGATTGCAAGCCTCAGCTGGATGGCCATGGAGGTGGGTCCAGACCCCAGACCATGTATGAGAATAACCTTCGAGTGGATTAGAGACCCAGGTGTAAAAATGAAATATAAACACAAGAGGACAGCGAGCCAAATTGCTCTATAACACGAGTTTGGGGAAAACTTCCTCCGCACTCTTCAAAGTCCAGACATGATAAAAGGAAAGATCGATAAATTTGCATGGTGAAACACACAAGCAAAGTCAAGTGACAGATTGGAAGAAAATATCTGCATTATATCATGAAAAGTTACTGCCCGTAATATGTAAAGAACTCTTAAAAACCAAAGAAATGAAGGCTAACAGCTCGTTAGAAAATGTTCGAGTGATCTTTGGTGAAGGCGCCGAGACCACTTGGCAGGGAAAGGACCGTGTCTTCAACAAACATTCACACACACAAGAATTAAATTGGACCCTCACCTGACATCACACACACAAAACAACTCAAAGTGGATTAAAGATTTAAACACAAGACCTGAAATCACAAACTCCTAGAAGAAAACAGGAGAAAAACTCCCTCATATTGGCTTTGGCGATCATTTTTTTTTTTTTTTTTTTTTACATCAAAAGCACAGGCAACAAGAGCAAAAATGAACTACTGGGACCACATCAAACAAAAAGGTTTCTGCACAGTAAAGGAAACAACCAACAAAATGAAAAGGCAACCTATGGAATGGAAGAAAACATTTGAAAACTATATATCTGATAAGAGGTTAATATCCAAAAAATATAAGGTACTCATACAACTTAATAGTAAAAAAAAAAAAAAAAAAGGCCAACCTAAGAAATGGGCAAAGGATCTGAACAGACATTTCCCCAAGATAAATAAATAGCCGACAGACACAGGAAAAGATGCTCATCACCACTCATTAACAGGGAGATGGAAATCAAAATCATAATGAGATATCACCTCACCCCCGTTGGGATGGCCATCATAAAAAAGTCAAAAGATAACAAATGCTGGCAAGGATGTGGAGAAAAGGGAATCCTGTGTGCTGTTGGTGGGAATGTAAATTGGTGCAGTCATTGTGGAAAACAGTATTTTAATTTTTTTCCTCAAAAAAATTAAAAATAGAATTACCAGTTTTTTAAAAGTAATCTGCAGCCAATGTGGGTCTCAAACTCAGGACCTTCAAATCAAGAGTCATATGCTCTACCGGCTAAGCCAGACAGGCGCCCCCGGAACTACTGGTTTTAAAATTAGAACCCAGCAGCATCTGGGTGGCTCAGTCGGTTAAGTATCTGACTTTGGCTCAGGTCATGATCTTACCATTCGTGGGTTCGAGCCCCGTATCGGGCTGTGTGCCGACAGCTCAGAGCCTGGAGCCTGCTTCTGATTCTGTATCTCCCTTACTCTCTGCCCCTTCCCTGCTCACGCTGTCTCTCTCTCTCAGGAATAAATAAAACATTAAAAAATAAAATAAAATAAGAACCCAGAAGCAATCCCACTTCTGGTATAGATTCAAAGGAAATTAAATCACTCCTTTGAGGAGATGTCTGCACCCCCATGTTCACTGCAGCAGTGTTCGCAATAGCCAAGACATGGCAACAACCTAAGTGTCCCTTCACAGAGGACTATGAGAATACTGTGTAGCCTTAAAAGAGAGGGAAATTCCTGCCATTTGCAAAAACATGGATAAACCAGGAACATATAATGCCAAGTGAGATAAGCGAGGCACCGAAGGACAGTTGCCGTGTGGAATCTTACGAGAGGCCAGAGCCTCGGGCATGGTCCAAGTGCGCGAAGTCTGTTAGACGATGGGCACGTTCCGGAGACCTAAAGGACAGGGCGGTGACTGCAGTTCATAACAACGTGTACGTGAAATTTGCTAAGAGAGATCTCCCGTGTTCCAGCCACAGGCGGAGGAGGTGGCCTCGGCGGGGACGGAGGCGGCAATTAGCTCCGTGTGTGCCGAGCGCCCTGTCAAGGACCTTCAACAGACACAAGCTTCACTCGTCAATCGTGCCGCAGTAGAGCCGCGAGAACAGGGAGAACAGCCACGAAGAGGTCGTTCACAGGGAAAGATGGCGCTTAAACACATGGTGACACGCTCAAATTCACACATAATCAATGAAGTGCAATCAGCACCGCACTGAGGTGCTGTTTGGCACCTGCCAGATGAGCAAACATTTCTGAAGTCAGCACGGCACACACTGCCCGCGGTCCTGGGGCTCCACCCCCGCCCGCTCCCCCGAGGAAGGTGATGACACCACGTGCCCAAACAGCGAGGACCAAGCCCCGCTCTCAGTCACTTTGGGGCTTAGCGATGTCCCCTCTAGAAGCTTCCTTGAAAACCTCTCTCCACAAACACGGAAAACTAGCCCAGCGTTTCCCATCGCAGATAAGCAGGCATTTTATGTGAGGGAAGAGGGAGTGGGGAAGGATGTGTACGCGCTTGCTTAGAAGGAAAGATGATCCAGAGGGCCCTAGGGGCACACGTCTGGGGACAGACAGAGCTCAAGTCAGGCCTGTGGAGCCCAGGCCACGTGGGGGCCCCTGCAAGGAACAGACTTTCAGGGAGATGCAATGGGGGCCCCTGCCCAGGCCGCCTGTCCCCGGAGGAGGCAGAGCCAGGACTGAGACCAGAGCTGCTGAAGATGCCAGCAGACCCCCTATGGGAGAGGACCCCGTACGCAAATGTGTCGGCTTTCCAGAAGTTTCTGCCACCCTCAGATCCTCCTTCGTGTGTGGACGTGTGGGCCCACTGCCCCTGCTCGTGGGGGGGTGGGGTGCAGTCTGGACCAGAAGTGCTGGCCAGACGGTCCACCGAGACAGCCTCTAACTCCCAGCCTGTGAAGGTGCGGAAAGAGAAACCACAGCCACCCTACGTTCTTAGGAGAAAATGGCCTGGGGTCAGCCCTCAAGCCGCAACCCCAGGAGATGCCACAGCCCGCCGACCGCCCCCCCGCTCCCCCCCCCACCGCGTTCCAGCTGCCCCCGCGAGGCTGCGTCACCTCCTCCTTCTTCTGGTCGGCCTTCTCCTTGTTGCCCTGCGCCAGGTGCCGCCGGGCCAGGATGGCCTCCTCGTGGCTGAGTTTCCCCTGCAGCCGGCGGCACTCGCCCGCGGCCAGCTGCTCTGCCCGGTCCTCCGCCCGCACCTTCCTCTGCCACTCGAGGAACTCGGAGAAGTCCCCGGCCCCATCCACAAGCTTATCCACCCTGGGGAGAGTGGGCAAGAGTGGGGGCCTTGCTGGCCACGGGGGTGGGGGCGCACAGGTTCCCTGGGGGTGCTGGCCTCACGGGCGCGGGGAGCTATTCGCCCTACGTGGGCCATAGCACCCGCTCGCCACCCACCACCCACCTGGCCTTGGCCCGTGTCTCCACCCTTCGGCCACCCGTTCGTCTACCCACCCGTCTGTCCACCTGTCCATCCTCTCATCCATCCGGTCAGCCACCCACACTCCCACCCACAGCACAACTCATGGGGTAAGCACAGGGGCCGCGGTGCTGGTGGTCGGCGGGGGCCCTCGGGGGGGTCTGAAGGGAAGGTGACCCTGGGAGAGGTTTGGGCTGGGCCAGCTTTCTGCTAAGCCTCCTTCTGCCCAGTTTCCCTCACTGAGCACATGGTCTTTCTTGGAAGCAGCCGTGAACCTCACAGCAGGCCCCGCCTTCCCCCTGCTGGAAACCCCTCCTCTCCCAGAAGAGCAGTCCCTGCACCCCCTCCTCTGAATGGGGCTGAGGAGCTGCCCCCCACCTCTCCAGCTCTTTCTCCACCTGCCGCTGGTATAAAGACCCTTCCCGTAGGATGGCGGCCGTGTTGAGCTTCACGGGGACGTTGCCGGGCTGCAGGGGAGAGGAGGGGCCGGCTGCAGTCCCGTAGCTGAGGGTCGGGCCAGCAGGTGCCTCCTGCCGCCCACACTTGCCCCTCTGACCTGAAGGTGGGGCCTTCCTCAGGGCTGCCAGCTCTGGCCACCTGATCCTCTGGGCACAGACCTGGCCAGGAGGCGAGGGTCCAGGGAGAGGGGACTAGAACGGGCACCCCGTGCCCACCCTGGCCGGTCAGGAGCACCCCTCACCTTGTAGAAGGTCAGCTTCGGAGTCCTAAGGATTCGGGGCATGAGCCGTTGCTGCTGCTGCTTCTGGGAGCCCTGCGGGAATCAGGCCGGGCGCCTGTGCCCACTGGGTGCCCTTGGACGCACTCTGGGGGAACGGAGGGCCCAGCACCCCCGGGAGGGCCCGCGCGCTCCCCTGTCCTCACCCGTGTGTTCCCCGCCACCCCCCGCTCAGGGGTCCCGGGACACACCTGTGTCTCCCGTGCCCTCCCCAGCCTTTCCGGGTGTCAGCCTGCCGGGCGGGGGGACGACAGCTCCCAGTCAGGGGCGCTTGAACCTCCGGGCTCAGGCCTTGTCCCCATGGTGGCTCCCTGGCGCTGGCTTCCACGACCTTTCCTGGCCGCTACCCAAGACGCTCTCTGCCTGCTGCTGCCCTGGGGTGCTCCCACAGCCCGAGTGCGGAGCGGTGGGCCCACCGCACCCCTTGGAACTCAGTCAGCACAGCCCCCACCCCCTGGGCGCCGCTCCGCCTGCCCCAGCTGCTTGTGGGGGCCAGGGCACCGCTGGGGGGCCCACGGTGGGGAGGGCAGGGCAGGCCCAGCTCCTCGGGACGGAGCTCCACCACCGACGGGGCTTCCTTGTCCTGCGTCCTTTACCTTTTCCTTATTGACAGACTTACCTGGGCTTTTTTGTTTTTTTCTTATGGAAACAGTAAGTGCTCGGTATGGGAATCTGGGAACACCCGGAGAGAGGGATGCAGACGCGTGCCCGTGTGGATTTGGGGGTGCGTCTGCACCTGCCCCCCCAGGCTGCGCTCAGCTCGGCTTGGGGAGCTGAGACCCGACAGGCTGAAGAAGGGGCACAGGGAGGGACCTTCCCGTGCTGAGGCCACGCAGGGCAAGGAGGGCTGGCGTTACCTGCGTCAGGGGCTCCCCCCGGGACCTGGGCACCGCGCACCGCATCTCCTCGATGTTCGCCCTGAGCAGCAGCTCCTGCAAGCGGCAGCACATGGCTCTGGCCCCGGTGGCACCGCCCAGTGCCCTTGGGCCCCAGGAGGGACGAAGGCACACACCAGCTTCCCGCTCTTCCTCCGCACCCCCTCCCCCACCTCCTTCTCACGGACCCCCCCCTCCCCGGGGGCCTAGGAAGGCAGGGGGCGTGTGCGGCTCCTCACCTCCGCCTTCCAGCGGTTGTGTCTCTTGGTCACCTCTAGCAGCTGCTGCTCCTTGGGCTGCAGGTAGGTGCTCCTGGGGACCTGGGGGGGTGGCCCGAGGCACAGCCTGGGGTCAGGGCTATGGCTTCTGGGGTGTGTGGGAGGCCAGGCTGGCAGCCAGAGGGACGCGGGTGAAGACGGTGGTCCCGTGCCAGCAGAAGCAGGGCGGGGAGGGAGGCTGCTGAGCTCTGGCCGGGACCCCTGGGTGCCGGTGATCATCCAGGGGAGGGAAAGGAAGGACGTCAGGCCAGCGGCAGGAAGGAAGGGGCCAAGCAGGGGGTCCAGGCCCGGCAGACACTGGGGAACAGGCGGAGGACCACCGGGCAGGCAGGGCACGAGGGGGGAGGCGTGGAGGGGCCAGTGAGGCCGGGCAAGTGTCGCCCAGAGAAGTGAGTGCCAGGGGGGAGGGGCCACGGCATGAGACTGCAGAGACCGGGGTGGCCTGAGAGCCACCCACGGGCCCGGTCACGGGGACCGTCAGCAGCCTGGAGGGGGCAGTGCCCATGGGGGTGGGCAGGGGCAGCCTGGAAACGCCTGAGCTCCAGACCCTAACTCCCTGCCCGGTGCCCGGTGTGTGTGAGGAGCGTGGGGTACTCGAGGGACCTGCTACAGGCGACGGGCTCGTGGAAAGTCTCTCTGGGCAGAGAGGTTGCAATGAGGCTGAAGGCGGTGGGGGTGGGCTGGGACCTGGGGCCTCCCGGCTCCGCTCCCTTCCCCTCCATGAGGTCCTTAACTCTGTGAGGAAACCAGACTGTGAGGAAACCAAGCTGGCCCCACCCCAGGCGCGTGGGGTAGAGACCACGATCAGCCAGAACATCGCATCCCTGTCATGGCGATCAGCTCAAGGGAGGCAGGCGGCCTGAGAATTCTCGGCCCCAGATGTGCCCTCATGTCCTGGATGGTTTCAAGTACGGGGAAGGCCTGGGTCGTTTGCTACAATGAGGGAAGTTTGCCCAAAGATAACGGTGACCCACAGAAGCACAGCTAGAAGTCTGATCAAACTATGCCCAAGGCCTATCCTACTCAGCCAAGAGTCAGCTAGTCCTCTGTGGTCTATACCAGATTGAGCTGCTTTTCTCTGTTACTTGAAATACAAAGCAACGGGACTGGCAGGAGAAGTCAGCAAGGTGGGGAGAGAGAGAGGGAGAAGGAGAGGAAGAGGCTCTAGGCAGATGGGACAGGTGTGCAAAGGCCCTGGGGTGGGGACAGGTCGACATGATGGGGTCACACAGACACTATCACCTGCCCGTGGCCTGAATAGCACAGAGAGCATATTGCGATCTACAGGTGTGCTGTTTAATAGGGAGGGAGACCTCGATGCAGCGGGTTACAAGCACACTCCAGATACCAGGTCTGGGCAGGTCTGAGCCCCGTGGCCCCACAGCCTCACTTCATCTCTGCTGCCCAGGCCTTGGCATGTGGAGCACAGGAATTCGCTGGGCAGGCCCAGGTCAGCTGGGCTTCCCCACAGAGACGTGGGGTCACCGAAGGCTCCTAGTCTGGCCCAGTGCACCCGGGAAGAGCCCAGCCTGCCTCTGGCTCACAGACTCCACTCTCCCAGCCTGGACGGGCCGTGCTCACTGCAAATGTGCAAATGTCCGCACTTACTGGTTTCGACTTGGCCACGCTGGGGATTGGCTCAGGCACTGGAATGGCGCGGGGCCTGGGGACGGTCAGTTTGAACTCCTTGGGCTCTGTGACCTTGACCTTGGTCTTGGAAGGAGTGGGCTGATGGGCCAACACTTCCTGTAGCTGGTTGATCAGCTCCTGGACCTCCGGCTGCCATCTTGAAGGCAAAGGTGGGAGCAGCCACTTAGGGCCACTTCCTAAGGTCAACTAGGGCACAGCCCTCGGGAGCCAAGGGACCCGAGACACCTTGGGTCTGCCCCAGGGTGCGGGGAGATAACGGAACCAATAGCTGCCCTCCCGAGACCGGCTACGCCCCGGGCACTGTACCAGCCGCGCCCCGAGTCACACAGACGGGCGAGGAACCGAGGCCGGCACCTGGGGGGCTGCGTGGGGGGCTGGGGGGACAGAGACAGAGAGGCCCCGGCTGCGGGGATCCAGGGGCCTGAGGAGGAGCAGCAGGAGGGGCGTGGAGCTCATCTGGGCCCCGGGGAAGGAGGTCGGGAGAAGCTGGAGATGCCTGGAATGTTCTGGAGCTGCACCGTTGGCGACAGCTGGGGAAGGGGCTACCCTTCCTGGTAGCAGGGTGGAGCCTGGTGTGGGGGGGCCCTGGAGCGGGGTCTGTGCCCCACAGCCCAGGCGGGCCCATCCCCGTCACCAGCCCGGCCAGCGGGGCTCCCCTGTATAGCTCCCGCCCCACGCTCGAGGACCTGGGCCACCAGAGGGAGGAAGGGCACTTCCGAGGCCCGACAGCAAGTGAGGTTTCCGGAGGGGGAGGCGGGACAGGGCGGGCCTGGTATGGGGCTGCATGTGGCAGTGCTGAGGGGGGTGGGGGGCACCCTGGAACCAGGCTGAACCCCCAGGTAGCCCCGTGGACGGGCAGTGAGTCCAGCCTGGCTGGGCCTGAGGGCTTTCTCTGGGGGAAGGGGCAGCTCCAGGGCCACGCCGAGACCCCAGGGCCACGGTTTTGTCTCCCACAGAGGGGCTCCCCCCAGCCTCTGGGTCTCTGCACACAGCTGGTACCTGAGAAGGTCTGCTTGTGCCAGAACAGTCTGTCCGTCCCCAGGAAGACAAGGCGGCTCCCCCAGCCCTATCAGACGGGAAGCGACAGGGCCACCTTCACCCTGACCCCAGCAGCCTCGTGCGGAGGCCAAGGGCAGCGCTGGGCCACTGTGCTGGTCCTTCTGCCCGTGGGTCCCGGCCTGCACCGGTGAAGCCGGCGTTTGGCCAAGCCTGTTATGGGGCGCAGGGACAAGGGGGGGCTTCGGGAAGTGGGGTGCAGGGGGGCCCCGGCCTGGCCCACCTCATCAGGGGGTCGATCCAGTTCTCTCGCACATGGGCTATCTCGTAGATGAGACTCCACTCATCCTTGATCCACGAGCACAGGTTTATGGGGTTGAAGAAGAATCCCAGGAACTGAGGGAGAAGCAGGAACCATTGAGGGGGGGGCTGGTCCAGGGCACGAGGCCCCTCGGGACAGACCCTCCCTCCCCAGATCAGAGCGGGGAGCCCGAGCCCCGCTGGCCTGCCCCTATGCTGGGCTGGGGTGCCTGTGCTGGGGGGCTGCCCCTCGCCATGCTGGCTTCTGCTCACGGCCTCTGGGTGTTCAGGGCAGCCCGCTCCAGTCCTGGGGCACGTCCCTGCCAGTGGGATCCTCTGCTTGAGTCACCTGCCCAGGACCTGGAAGGCCCACACCCCACTTCCGGAGAGTTCCTGGTGGGGACAGATGGACGGTGGCCTGCCTCCCCTACCCCCACCCATGGGCTCCAGAATTCCTAGAATGGAGGTGCACCATTTTCTGCCACTTGCCCTTGCTTGCCCAGGACAGCGCCAGTGGGTGGGCCCCCGGAGTGACCTGCCTGCCCACTCAGTCCCTCAAGGGGACTGAGGATGTCATTCCCGGGCGGGGCCTGGTGTGCCCTTGGGATGGCCTGGACCCCACGCAGCAGGAGCTTCCCAGCGGCCGTGGGCCCCTGCAGGCTGTTTTCTAGTCCTGGCCCTCAAGTGTAACAGATTTGGTTCTAGAAGATACAGTACAGTTTAGCTTCTCATGGAGGCCGGCTGTCTGGGGCGGGGGGTGTGCTTCTACAGAGTGGGCAGGCAGTCGGCCAGGTGGTTGTGGGCCCAGGACGGAAGCTCAGGCCCCCACCCTCGTCTGAGGGGCAGCCACGCCTGGGCCTGTGGCGGTGCTCTCTGGAGAGGTGTCCACCCAGCCGAAGCCACGCTCCGGTCTGCAGGGCCTTGTCTAGTCAAGGGCACCACGGCAGACCATTCAAACCAGGCTCCCGGGAAACCGGCGGCAAGGGGAGGCCACGCGCTGGAACCCCCAGAAGAGCTTTGTGTGGACACAGGAAACATGATGCTCCCTCTGGGTCCCCAAAAGCACACCTTTGAGCTGTGAGCCTTGGGGAGCAGGCGTTTACTGGGGAGGGAGTCGTGAGTCAGCAGGTGGGTCCTCGCTCTGGGCCTCTGGGCTCCACCCCAGCACCGTCCACAGATCTGGGCCCACAGAGCTGGAGAAGCCTGACTCTCGGGGCTGCCAGGTCGAGGTGGCTGCAGTCGGTGTTAACTGCTGCGTGCTCATGGGTGGGCGCGATGCCCGGGGTCCCTGCAGACGCCGTGAACAGGCAGTGGGGGAGCCGAACGCAAGGACAGGAGCCTGGCTGCTGCTGCGGCTTCCCCAGGAACCGCCCCTCCCCCCCAGTCACCTCTCTCCTGCCCTCCCCATTGCATCGCTGCCTGAGGGGCCGTGGGCTTCCTGCTGTCTGGCACTGGGGACACCTCTTGCCCCTGGGCTCCCGGCTGGTGCTCCCTGATGCTCCATCCTGCCTTCCCGCTCAGCATCTCAGTGGGTGTGCTGTCCCCACGGGACACACCCCTGCTCACACCCCTGGGGAGGGCTCTCCAGAATCAGGTGGCCATTGTCGCGGGGTATGGGGGCAGGGCTCTGGGCTGGGCTCTCTGGCCCTCTGGAGGGTTCCTGCATGTAAGTGGGGGTCCTTGGAGCCAGCAGGATGGCCACCTGCCCCAGGTGACAGGCCAGCTGCAGCCACATCCAGCTCCGCGTCCTGCAGAGGCCCCGGCAGAGGCTGCCTGAGAACCAGCCTGGGCACGCTGAGCTCATCACCACCTCCTCCCTGCTGCCCAGAGAGGCCCCAGGGCAGCCATCCTGTCCCCAACAGCTTGTGCCCTGTCTTCGAGGCCCAGGCTGACCTCTCCTCTAGAGGCTGGAGGCGGGTGGGCCCAATGGGACAGGGGGCATGGGCAGAGGAGAGAAGGCCCTGCGCAGGGTGCCGCCCACCCCTGCAGCTCCCCAGCTCCGGTGGGAGTTGGCGTGGGCAGTTTCCACGAATCTCTTCCAGAAAATCTCCAGGGAGGTAAATGCCCAGCCACCTGCACTGGGGGCACTGGGCTGGCCACGTGTGACCAGCTCTCTGTGTACCTGTCCCAGGTCTGCACGGGGGGGGGCAGCCCCGGGGGGGGTCCCGCATCACCCCCTCCGGGTTCTTCAGACGAAGGGTGGTCTAGGGCCAGCTCCTGCCCTGCGGGACCCAGTGCAAAGTGACACACAGGCCCCCTTGTTCAACAATCTTTCAGAATCCCACAACTCTGACAGCAGAGCATGAGCTGAGCCCTGGAAGGGGGCCCTGGGCGCCTGCTGACGGCTCTCAGAAAATGCCTGCAATTTTGCTTCTTTTTCATAGAAAGATGAAGACTTTAAGATAATTATGCAAATATTTATCCCTGTGAATTGCTCATTTACATGTAGATAGGAAATCTCATCATTAAACACAAACCACGGCCTTGGGCAGGCACTTTCTCTCTCCCGTTAGGCGGCCGGTGCTGCGCGCGTCTCCGGTGCTGCATCTCTGGGGGCTGTGGTCCTAGTGGGCATCCGTCCCCCGCTTCCACCCCCGCTCCCCCTGAACCGTCTGCAGGGGCTGCTGCTTCCCCTGGAGAGGCCCCCGGAGTGATGTCCCCGCTCGTCCCCAGGAGTCACTGCCCTGGTTTGGTGACGGCCCCCGAGCCCAGTGAGGAGGAGCAAGGCAGTGGTTAAAAGCCTGGTCCAAGAATGGGCTCTGCTGCTCATCTGCTGTGTGGTGTTGGGTAAGTCACCCAGCCTCTCTGTGCCTCAGGTCCCTCAACTGTGGGATGAGTGCCTCGTGGGGCCACCTCCCTGCATCATTGTGAGGATGAAGCCAGAACTGCTCACAGATGATGCCTGGGCCACGGCAGGTGTTCCGTGGGGGCTGGCCACTGAAGAACGGTGGGCCTCAGGCTCAGGCCACAGAAGGGGCCGTGGCCGGGCAGGAAGGAGGCTGGGTGCCCATCCTCAGGGCCCACTCGGACCCGCCCCTTTGCCTGGCCCCCAGCCCTCAAGCACTGCCTCTCTTGGAGGGGGGAGCTTGGTCACGAGAGAGAAGGGAAGGTTCCGGCCCAGACTCCCCACCCACCAGGACCTGAGTGACGGGAGTCACTCCTGGGACAGAGGCAGCCCTCTGCAGATCTGAGGGCACCTGTTTGTCACAAGCACACAGCAAGCCCCAGAGTCTCTTCCGTTGCAATGAGCCAGAAAGGTGAGAGGGCGGCTGGGTGGGACCCACCTTTGCCCTTGTGTTTAGGAAGGACACGTAGGACTCACCTTGTGCATCTTGTCCACGGGCTGCGACCTGACGATGTCACAGAAGAGCTGAAAGCCCAGTTCCTCCAGCTGGAAGGTGGCCAGGTAGCAGATCACTGAGGAAACGGGGCCGGTGAGTTGGGGCCGGCCCCAGGGCGTCCCCCCTGCGCCCCCTCGCACTCCATCTCGGGGGATCAGCCAGAGGCCCGACCGGGACAGCGCCAGCAGGGGAGGTGACCACAGGCGGGAGCTCCCCCTGGCGCCGCGTGAGAACGACAAGATGACGGGCGAATCTGGTGACAGCTCACACCGTGAGCGTCGGGGGTTCTGTCAAAGCACCGACTTCCACATACGCTCACGTGTGGCACGTGCTCAGAAGTTCCAAAAGTTCCCTGGGCAACAGGACAATCACTTTGGATTTCAGTTAGTTAATTCTGGGAGACGGGGGGCCTCAAGCCAAGCGGGACGTGAACACCTGTGTGGGTGAGGCCCCCGGGCAGGGGCCGTTGGTGACACGGGCGGGCCGGTGATGCGCTGCTGCCCATGACACCTGGCTGAGCGTCGGGGGCGCGGGCACCCGGCCTGGCATCGGGCCCCAGGCTCAGCCCCCCTGCACGACCAGGGCCTCCGAGGCCCAGCGCGGGCTCTGGGGCTGAAGCAGCATACCCACCCGGAGGCTCTGACCACCCTGCCCGCAGCGTTCACCTCGGAAGCTGGTGGCCGTGCAGGGCCTGCAGGAAGCCAGGCAGAGACATCTCACATTTAACCCCCTGCTGGACAGTCCACACTGCGGCCACAAGGCTGGCCCTGCCCTACATCCTCGGGGGTGGGGGGGCCAGGAACTTGGCGGATGATAAAGGTCCGTCATCTCCCCCAGGCCGGCCTTCAGGGAGCCTGGGGTCTGTTTCCTTGTCTATAAGGCAGACCCTGGTCCAGTCACTCAGGGCAGCCGTGAGGATCTGATGAGTGAGGGGCCGGGTGAGACCCCGGAAAGCACGCGCACTGCAGGAGCGCCAGGGGCTGGCGTCCAGCACGAGCCTCAGGAGCACTGCCTGCAGCTGCTTCGCCAGGTCATCGCCACTGCTGTGGGTCTGTGCCCTCGTGCACGGGACACCTACCCTCAAAGAGGCTGTAGTCGGCACGGGGGCAGAGGCAGCCGGCCCGCGCGTAGAAGGCGTCCACCACCACGGCCAGCAGCCTCCGGTACTCAAGGCACCCAGACAGCACCTCCAGAGTGAACGCTCGCTTCTGGGGGCTCAGGGTCTAGAAGAGAAACGGCCGGGAGTGGGCTGGGGGCTGCGGGCCAGGCGCCTCCCCCACGTGCTGGGGAAGCGCTCGGCCAGCGCACCCCTCCCCAAGCTGTCAGGCGTGCGGCCCTCTGGCTCAGGGGGCCGGCCCCAGGATGTGGTCCCTCCCGTGCTCCTGGGTAGTGACCAGGGGCCGGGGGCAAAGATAGGAATAAACACGGAAAGAAATAGACAGGCATTAAAAGTGAGTGATTTCATTTGTATGAGGTCCCTGGAGGAGACCGATGCCCAGGGCAGAGAGGAGGGTGGTGCGAGCCGGGGCCGGAGTGGGGGTGGGGGGCAGTTAGGGTGTCACGGGGCCGGTTTCTGCCGGGGAGGACGAGAAAGTGCCGGGGCGGAGGGTGGGGACGGCTGCGCGATTGCGTGAACGTCCTTAACGCCACTGAGCTGTGCGCTTCACAGTGGTCAGGACGGGAAATGTTAGGTCACGTGTCACGTGTGTTTTACCACAATAAGAGGAAAACAGAGCAAGCTCCCATAAAGGTTTCCAAATGGATTATTTAAAAAAAAATAATCCTCCCCTCCTCAAAAAAAATGGTAAGAGAAACATGCAAGTCGGACAGGAATTACCAGTAAGGGAGGGGCTGCGCTCTCTCCACGGGCCTGTGCGGGGAGACTGACGGCCCCCCAATCAGCCCTCGGACAACTGGGTTCTCACACGTTACTGATGCAAAACAGTGAGGAAGCTTCTGAGAGCAAGAGGATTGGAAAAGAGCGTCTCCTGTTGCCAGCGCGGCCACGGGAGGGGCTGGCGGGGCCGGGGACCCTCGGGTCCTTCCCGAGAGCGATCTGGAAATGTGTTTCAAGTACCTTTTACTTCCCGCACCTTTAATCCAGTAAGTACACTTCTGGGAATGTAAGGAAACCATCCAAAATACAGGAAAGAGCCGCATGCAGGAAAGAGGTTCAGGGCATTTAAGAAGAAAACATAAAAAAAAAAAATCTTTTTTTTTTTCATATCGTCTGCCTTGCTCTTAATCAGCTTGGAATGCTGGCAGCGTCTCTGGCCGCAGGGCTCAGTCCTCCTGCTGACACGGAGCCGGGCGCCAAGTGCCTCTGAGCGTCAGCCCTGCGCGGCTTCCCACGCTGTTGGGCACACACTCCGCTGTACTAAATCCCTTCCCCTTGCTCCCTCAGTGCCAGGACTGGGCTCCGATGGCATGGGGGCGGGAGGGTCTCCAGCCCAGGCTCTTCAAGGTCTGCACTCACCCCTGGGGCACCACATCCCGCATGGCAGAAAACGTGCCCTTCCAACCGTGCGTCCCCGGCCGCCCTCCCTGGACTCCAGAAAGTTCTGTCTGGCCCTGTCCCTCCCCCTTCCTGGAGGTCTGGCCTCTGGGCTTCTGACCTCCCCCGCTCAGCACAGCCCCAGGAAGTCTTTGGTGCCTCCATGAGCCTGCTCGCCGGGCGCCAGGTGGGGAGCCCCCAGAACCTGGTCTCTCTCTTTTTTTTTAATGTTTTATTTATTTATTCTAGGAGAGAGAGAGAGACAGCGTGAGCAGGAGAGGGTCAGAGAGAGGAGTGACAGACTCTGAAACAGGCTCCAGGCTCTGAGCTGGCAGTCAGCACAGAGCCCGACGCGGGGCTCGAACCCACGAACCGCGAGATCGTGACCTGAGCGAAAGTCGGACGCTTAACCGACTAAGCCACCCAGGCGCTCCCAAATCGTTCTTTTAAAATGGGAATCAGATCACGTCTGTTCTTCTTTAGGGCCTTCCAGAAGGAGTCCTTACGCTGGCCAGTGAGACCCTGTGTGGACCGGTCCGGCTCCCTCTGACCCTCACCCAGCCCTGTCTGCACTCCAGCCACGCTGGCCTCCCTCTGCTGCTCTGGCGCGTAGGATGCCCCTCAGGGCCTCCGTGCTAGCTGTTCACTCCGCCTGCAACGCCCTTCCCTGCACACTTGCTCCTTCACTCCCACCGGGTCTTTGCTCAGGACCGCCGTGCGGTCAGACGCCGCCTGGCGCTCTCCCCAGCGCGACGCACAGGCGGGGATTCCCGTCCCCGCTACAAGCTTACGCTGGCGCCCCAGGGAGGGGACAGAATGCCCTGCCTCCGCGGGCAGCTGTGGGGACCCAGGGACACCGCCCGGTGCAGGTGAGGCACAGAGCGGGGTCTCCCTCCAGGGCCAGCTCTGGCCTCGTGTCCCGCTGACCCTGGGCTGTGCCCGCACCGGGTACATTCTGCCAGAGGCCCGGGCGCCCGAGCAGGCGGGTCAGGAAGCGGTGAGTCAGCAGGGCTGGAGCCGGGGCTGCGTGACTGTGCAGGATGCCAGGCTCTCCCGCTTCGGAGGCTCGGACAACAGTGACTCCGCTTCTCACTAATTACGGCTGCGTTTGGCAAGTGTGAGTCTGTGTTTTCCATGAGGTCGGAGCCCTGGGCCTGCGGCTGCAAGCCCCGAGCCAGCCGTCCCCAGGCACGCAGGCCGGGCCGGGCTGCGTGGGGCCCAGGGGTCAATGACACCTGGGCCCAGGGCCGGGTCTTTGCCACCAGGGAAGCTCAACCCAGCTGGTCACAGTGGGGAGACTGAGGCCTGGGGCGGCGACCAAGTCCTTCCGGCCAGGCTTTCTCCAGGAGGCGGCAGGGCGCGGGGCGAGCGCCGGGAGAGGGACCCAGTTCCCGAGCTGACCCTTAATCGTCACAGACCCCAAGGGCCGCTGAGTGTGATACCATGTTGGGTGTTGGTCCCGTTCCGGGTCCTGGAGTCTACACCCCCCGCCAGCCCCCAGGGAGCACAGCAGGCCCTCGGAGGACGGGCCTGGGAGGGGGCGCTCCCCCGTCACTCGCTGCCTCCTGCCCTCGCACCAGCACCGCACCGCAGAGTTAGGGCAGAGCTAGGCCGGGCGGGGCCAGGAAGGGGCCTGGGGGCGGATTCGGCCACAACGCGCAGAACGTGTAAGTCATGTCACAACGTCTAGAGGCTCCTGCTGGTCAGGGATGCACTGGCTGAAGTCGTTAGAAGAGCAGACAAAGAAAACAGGCTGTTGGGTGTCTGAATAATCCCTTCTCCCCTTTTTCCTGCCCTACAGAAAAATGCTATCTCATTGTGGACGGCGGTGTGCTCAGCTAAAACGTTTTCCAGTCCCCTGCGGATGGAGCCAGGTAGCAGGTGGCTTTAATCAATGAGAGCTAATGGCAAATTTCCAGGTGCGGCCTCCAAGAAAGCTCGTAGAAAGTCAGGCAGAGTCACCTGGCACGTACCTTTAGGCTGTTTGCTTTTCTCCTCTTCTCACCTGGGATATGGATGCAATGCCCGAGGCACAGCAGCCATTTTGTGACTACAAGACGAAGGTACATTCTAAGGATGGCCAAGCAGGGGGCTGGGAAAATACATTCCTAATGGCACCATGGAGCCCCTGGACCCACCTCGACTGCCTGGATGCAGACTGCGGCTTATGTGAGCGAAGATACCTCCAATTTCTTTAAGCCAGTGCTTTCCTGGATTACCACTGGATTGCCAAACCCTGTTTCCTAACAGATGCAGGTCCAAGCGGATCATTCAGAGACAGAAATACATATTGCTTCAAACTTCGGGCAGTAAGATCAATGTTGGCCATGTGCGCCGAGCGCCTTTTCCCACCTATTTGATCGGCAGGGATGAAAACAGTTGCCAGCACAATATGTGAGCAGGGCGCCAGAGGGCTCGCGACCAGCCCGCGAGAGCGTCTGTATGTAGGTCCCCCCGACGGTCAACTGGCAACATGAACGCAGACCACGGGGGCCGGTTCCCTTCCTCAGAGAAGCTGCATTTTCTGGGGCTTGACCTGAGGTGCACCTTCACAGGTGCAGAGGGACAGGCGGACTGGCCCGTCCCGGGGTGGTTCCGGTCCCAAAAGACCCGTAGACGGGGATGGTTGCGAGGATCCGGTCCTGGCCAGGCAATGGGATGCTTTCGGTTCTAAGGCAAGAACGTGGAACTTTCCTCATGGCATTTTGAGTGAAAAAAGCCAGGTCCAGGATTACGTTATAATGAACTACCATTCTGTAAAAGCTTTTAAATTTTTTATATAAAAATGACACTGTTTTGGGGTGCCTGGGTGGCTCAGTCGGTTCAACATCCAACTTCAGCTCAGGGCGTGACCTCGCAGTTCATGAGTTCAAGCCCCACGTCGGGCTCTGTGCTGACAGCTCGGAGCCTGGAGCTGCTTCCGATTCTGTCTCCCTCTCTCTCTGACCCTCCCCTGCTCACGCTCTGTTTCTCTCTGTCTCAAAAATAAATAAACATTAAAAAAAATTTTTTTAAATGGTACTGTCTTCATATATAAAACATAATTTAGATGTAATTTTTGCCATATCTGATATCTATGCAAGAACTTGAACCTTTTGAATTCATCCACGAGCTGTGGATCTTTGATGCCAAAAAATGAGGCACTTAAAAAATATTAAAGTAGCGTCGGGCTCTGTGCTGACGGCTCAGAGCCTGGAGCTGCTTCGCATTCTGTGTCTCCCTCTCTCTGCCCCTCCCCCACTTGTGCTCTCCAGCACTCTCTCTCTCAAAAATAAATAAAAACATTAAAAAAAATTTTTTTAAAAAATATTAAAATAAAAAGTGTTTACTGAGCCCAGGAACCTACTAACCAGGAGAGCAAGTTCAAGGCGTTCCGGCACTTGGCCACTCTGCCACCTTCCAGGCAGGGACATGGGTGGGATCCAGGCCCCCAGACCCTGCTTTCCCCCTTTCCCTCCGGGGCGGGGGGAGGCACTCAGCTGGGCCTCTGCTCATCCCCACCTCACCCCTGTGCTGTCTGCCAGCCCAGTGCTGACCTACCCCCCTGCTGAGAGCCCCCTGCCTGCCTGTGGTCCGGCCCAGGGCCCACGGTTCTGCCCACGTAGTGCCTGCCACGGGTCAGGACTCTGCAGCCCCCTGTCCCTGGCTCGTGCAGGTCCCTCTGCCTGGGGTGGGTGGTCCCCGTTCTCCCGGACCCCCCCCCCCCGGTTCTGTCTCATAGCCAGGCCCCTCTCTGAGGTGTGCTCACCCTCATGGACTCTGCGGATGCCCTGAGCTGCCTGCTGTGCCCAGCACGCCCCACCCCGGTCCTGACTCTGGAAGTTCCCCTGCCCCAGCCTGGTGGCCCAGCTGTCGTGCTGGCTGGCCACGTGGGGCTCTGGGGGTGCGGGTGGCGGCAGGGGTGGCCGAAGGCAGCGCCCAGGGAGGAAGGCCCACCAGCATCCCTCTCCCCTAGAGGAAACTCTCAGGTCACCATAGCGGTGCTCTAATGAGGACACTGTTCCTGAGGGACCTTAACTGCGGGGGGCGGAGCTTGGAGCATGGGGGGCGCAAGGATTCCCGCCCCTGCCTGAGGGCCCAGGGAGCACAGGAGAACCCAGGCTTCCGGGCCAGCCCCAGCTGCTTGCCGATGCCATCACCCCCACCCCCACCCGCCCCTCCCTCCCTCCTCCGGCCCCAGCCAGGTCCTCAGTGCCGCCGGCAGGCCGCTCTGGAGACTGGAGAGGCTGGTCCCCACGCCTCAGCACCCACACACACAGCGGTGATGACGGAGGCCTTTCTGATCTGCCGATCAATCTGCAGAGAGAAAGTCAGCACACCTTTTCCCCAACCCACAAGTCTTCGATCTTTCCCCGCCCTTCGGCCAGGCTTCATCTGAACACCCCAGGCGCCCTCCTCTCCACCTGGTCCCCAGAGCCCAGCACTTCAGCAGCAACCCTGAGTGTGCCAACCTGGCCCCTCTATTCTTGGCTTCCCTGGGAGGCTCCCCATCTGTGCAAATGTCCTGGGGCTGCTGTAACAAATTACCACAAACTTGGCAGCTGAAAACAACAGGAACATAGTCTTTCAATGTTCTGGAGGACAGAACTCCCGGGTGGAGGTGTTGCAAGGTCAGATCACAGGGAGGGTCCACACCGTGCTTCTCCCCAGCTGCAGGTGCTTGCGGGATCCTGGCATCCTCAGCTCGTGGACGTATCATTCTAGACTCTGCCTCTGCGGTCACGTGGCCTTCTTTCTCACGTCTCTGTGTCTGTGTCCAGATTTCCCTCTTCTTATAAGGGCTGGTTTTGGGGCTCACCCTAAGTCAAGGGCGCTCTTATCTCGAGATTCCTAATCACATCTGCGAAGGTGGCACTTCTAAATAAGGTCACATTCGCAGGTAACCAGCAGCCGGGACTTGAACCCTGCCCGTCTCCAGCTCCGGACTGCCCATCGGTTCGTGTGCCGCGTCGGTTCCTGCCAGGGGGCAGTCTTGAGCCCGCGCCCAACAAAAGCAGCGATTGCTTCAGTTTTCTGGACACAAGAGTGTGTGGTCCCCGCTGGGCAGACTTGAGGCGGGCGGCACTGGGGAGGATCCGGGAGCACCGGCGTGTCAGAAGGCGCAGCTGCCGGCCTCTCCCCTGACTGAGTGCCAGCCGGCCCCCTGGGACTCGGTGGGCGGTGTGGGGGCAGGGGCGCGCGGGCCTCCCTCCCACACACACGGGGGCGCGATGTCACGGCTCCCCAGGCGACAACTACCAGTAATAACCAGTTGTAACGAACCCGACTCTCTGTAATGGTTACTCCTGAGAAATAAAGATGGTAACCTCACTTTCTGCTGGGCAATGCGGGAAGCTTTGGAGGGCGGGCGCAGGGGAGCCGAGGGCAGAGCAGAGACACCAAGGGGCCTCCTTGGACACGGAAGGTGACAGAACCTCGGGCGAGGTCTTTCTTTTAGGACGAGACAAATAATAGCAGTCGTGGCTGATGGGAGAGACCTGCGGAGGGCAAGACAGAGGGAGCTGCCCCGCCAGGCCCCCGCGGCGTGGGGGTGGGGCGGGGGCGCTGAGCTGTGCAGGGCACTTCCGCGGAGGACGACTATGGTGGGGCCTGGCCCTTGGCTGTTTTCATCATTTCCCCAAAATGCTTGGGCCTCAGGCGAGAGCTGGAGAGAGGGGTGCCGAGGGTGCCCCCGCACCCCTGCCCGGCCGGCCCCTGCTGCCCGAGGCCTCGGTCCCTGAACGAAGCCGGTGAGCGGGGATTGGGGCAGCTGTCCCAAGCTTTGCCTCGTGGGAGAGTCCCAGGTTTCCGGACCCCTGCCTGGGGCCCGGCTCCTCCTGCAGGGCCCTGCCCCCCTGCCCTGCCCGCCTCAGGTTTTCAGGCCGCTGCCCCACAGGGCAGCTGCCGAGGAAGAACATTCCGTACCACACCCCAAGGGAAAGGGCCTGGCAGAGCCCACGCCGGCGGTAAGGGGGACGGGGCAGGGAGCGCAGTACAGAGCTCACACGCGGCCTGTTCCGGAAAAGCAATTCCAAGCGGCAATTAAGGACGAACATCCTGTAATGGACGCATTTGCTACAACAGCCCCACCTCCCAGCGAGCACAGGTGCTCGCCCCGCGGGCGGGTGGCCAGGGGTGGGCAGCGGGCCCCGTGGCCATCCGGGAGCACGTTCCCGGGGGGACTGGGCACTGTCCCCCCGTGCCCCACAGTCCTGCTCCCCGGGCACCCACCCGCCCCCGGTGGACGGACTGACGGACGCACGGGGGGCTTCCGGGGGCCGCTGAGGTGACAGGCGGTGCCGCCGCGGCCCTGCGCCGGCCCAGGGCTGCAGCCCAGCGGGCTCCGTGCGTGTGCGGGGCCGGGCCGGGCTGCAGCTGGGGGAGAGAAGGACGGGGACCCTCCAGGGCACAGGGACGGGTGAGTCTCCGGGGGAGGGAGGTCCCTCAGTTCTTCCGGGCGTGGCCGCAAGAGGAAGGGGGTGGGGGCTGTGGGCCTCTCTGTGGGAGGCCGGTCAGCTCGCTCGCTGCCGCTGGGGGCGGGGGAGGCCGCCCTCCAGAGTGGAGGCCGATCCAAGCTCACTCTTGTCCATTTTCAGTTTGGGACGGTACCGTGCAGGCACGCCCCGGGTCACGGTGCCAACATTGCTTCTCACAACAGTGGTCTGATGCACATTCCGGATGCCAGGGATGCCTCTCGAGGCACAGTCGGGGTCCCTGAAGGCCCCTGGGGACACCACAGCCACGGTCGTGACCTAGAGGGACACTGAGGACCCAGCCTTCGAAGGCGCGGAGCCGTGCCCGGGGCCTCTCCCCAGGCAGGACGGAGAGCAGCTGTCGGGAATGAATTTGATGTCGTTTCCTAGAAAGTAGCTCCTAGGTGACAGGTGTCCCTGGCACGCCTCCCGGCCAGCCCCGATCCTACCTGCAGGGCGGCGGATGCCAACTCCAGGAACTGCCCGGCGCTGCCCTTCTCAGCCTTAAATTTGTCCAGTTGCTCAATCACAGTTTCAATGCATTTTCCGTAGTAGGCCATCTTCCCAGGGCAGGACCCTAAGAGCAAACCACTCCAGGTCACACCCTCTACGACCTCGGGGCTGTCAGCTCAGCAGAGCCTTCATCACTAGCTGGAGCCTGGGGCCTCTCACACGGAGGCATGTTAGAGGGAGAAAGGGACCCCGGCGGGGGAGACCCGGGCCCGTTCCTGCCCGCTGCCCTGAGGAGCCCACCCCCGGCCCCCAGCCCCCACAGATCCTGGAGGCTCCCGGGCTCCCCGCGTGGCCCCAAGCCCCACAGCTGTGCATGGGTGGGGAGGACCCCTGTGAAGGTTTATACAGCAGGTCTTGTCCAGGGGGGTAGGTGGCCTGATCCCAAACGGCCGGGGCAAGAAGAATCCTCAGGTTGCCAGGTTCAACACCCCTTTTTATTTATTTTAAAATTTTTAAAAATGTTTTAAGAGAGAGAGAAGGAGTGAGTGCGAGCAAGGGAGGGTCAGAGAGAGAGGGAGAGAGAAAGCAGGAGCCTAAGCAGGCTCCGCACTGTTAGCGCAGAGCTCCGCACGGGACTCAAACTCACAAACCATGAGATCATGACCCCAGCGGAAACCAAGAGTCGACGCTCAACCAACTGAGCCACTCAGGTGCCCCTCAACACCCCGATCTTGAAGGTGAGGGACCCAACACCCAGAAAGAATGCACAGATGGTAAGTGGCCAGATCTCATATGGGCACTGAACATTCCAGACATTCCGGAAACATACCAGCTCCAGGAGACCAGCTGGCCCAGAGCCCCTCTCTGGGAGACCTTCAAGGAGCTGCTTGGGTTGGGGCTAGGACCCCAGGAACTGGTTCTAATAGGAGACCCCAAATTGCTCTTGGGGGGGTGGCCAGGCCCGTCGGAGGCTCCCTCCTCCCCCTCCTTGTTCCATGCTAGTCGAATAGCACCTCTGGGCTGGTGTCTGTCCGGGCACCAGCTGTTGGCAAAGCCAGGCTGCTAGCGCCCTGGGGACAGCGCGGGCACCCCTGCTGTACCCCCAACAAGCTGGAACAGCTCCAGACAGCAGACCCCAGGCCTGGGCCCCCCAGACTGGAGACTGAGTGAAAAACACCCAAAGAGCTGCCTACACTGTCACTGGAGCCCCCAGCGAGATGGCCAGTCCCAGCCAGTCCGGCCCGTTGGCCAAGTCCCCTACTGCCTTCAAGAGAGTGGGGGCCAGATGCCACCAGACCTTCAGAGAGCCTCCGGCGCAACACCCTGAACAGAGACAAGGGAGAAGCAGAAGCAGACGGCGGTTAAAACGCAGAAAGAGCGCCTAGGTCACCTCCAGAGGTAGGAGGCTCGGTGTCCGAGGAGCAAGGAGCAGTGGAGGGAGACGGGGTCCTTGCGAATGAAAACACAGCCATAAGAATATGAACAGAAGGGGTGG
This sequence comes from Proteles cristata cristata, assembly GCA_017311185.1. Classification (NCBI taxonomy): domain Eukaryota; kingdom Metazoa; phylum Chordata; class Mammalia; order Carnivora; family Hyaenidae; genus Proteles; species Proteles cristata. The sequence continues at coordinate 72,807 of JAESUZ010004764.1, forward strand.
AGGGTAAAGTCGAGAACCCCCAGGGAGCATAAACGGCGAAGACCCAGAGTAGGAGGAAAACACCCAGAAACCTGGGGCCTGACCTCAAGGTCGGAACCCCACGGCCGGCGCTCCAGAAGGGGGGGCGGGGTCACGGGACAGAGCGTCCCAGGGCTGAAGCACGGGCGGGTCACCCTGTGGACGGGGCTCCGGAGGCGACGGGGCTGGGGACCAGCCTCAGCTTCCCCAGCAGGGAGCCCATTTCCAACCTGGAAAAGACAGACAAGGCCTGCCCCCCGCCCCCGAGGAGGGAGCCCGGAAAGGGGCAGACGGGGGACTGGGAAGCAGGAGCACTTCCGGGGGTGACGGGGGGCGGGGGGGGACAGGCTCCGCTCCTGCCCTGCGGGCGGCACACCTGGGCGGCTGGTCCCTGAGGGGCGCTCGGGGCCCAGCCCGGACGGTGCAGGGACACAGCGGCGGGAGCCTCTCCTGTGCACGCGGCACGAAAGCCGTCTTGGAGCAGGGAGATGCCCGGCACGGGCTTGAAGCCCTGACGCCCAGCTCAGGCCTGAGGACCAGCCTCAGGAGCGACCGAGGCCCGAGGTCAGCGGTTCTGCGGAGACCAGAGCGGCCGCAGGAGGCGCCGGCGAGCCCCGCAGGGGCAACAGCGGTGACCGAGCCCCTATTTCCACACGGATCCTTGCCCCAAGGTGGGCAGGAGCCATCGGTGCTGAGTGAGCCACCTGCGGGCAGGACCCGCGCCCCCGGGGCCTCCTAGAGCCGGGTGGGCTTCGGCCCCGGGAAAGGGCTGGGGACCTGCCCGCGGGCACTGAAAGGGGGCGCTCATCGGTCCGCAGGGTCTTCGCCAGGGCCACCCACACCGAGCCGGAGCGCGGGCCCTGGGGTGCGGGGTCAGCACGGTGGTGCCGGGCAACCTGCTTTTGCTCCTGCGTGCGGCCAGGTTGGTGGCATCACTGACCGTGGACACACTCACTGACCCTCGGCAGTGGGACAGGCCGCCGGGGCGCCGGCCTCGCACCACCTTCTGCAACAGAAGCAGCCCGGTGTGCGGCTGCCCGGGCAGGGTGGTTGGTGGGACCGCGCACACCAGGCGGTCCTCCTGGCCTGGGTCCCGGGTCTGCCGGGCCACCGGGCACAGGTGACTTAACTTTCCTGAGGGCAGGAAGTCACGACCCCGGCAGCCGGCGCCCTGACCGCGCGCCTCCCCTGGCCGGGCTTCTGCCCTGCCCCCAGCCGTCCTGATGTGCTGCGGGGCCAGGGCGTTGCTCACCTCGCGGAGGGGCCTCCCTTGGCGTGGGGTCAGTGTCTGCCGGCCCGCGCCTCGGGGCTCTGCCTGGGGCCTGGCCTGCACCCGACTGGGCCTCCCGGGACGAAACACCGCCTCTGCGAGAAGCTCTGGAAAAGACCGATGGCGGTAGTTTGCAACCTCTGCCCTGGAGGATCTGATTTTTCCCAGCCGAGTGCAGCTAACGGACAAAGGGACATTGTAAAGGCCACAGAAAGTGGTGCCCTCCCCCCAACACCCCTCATCCGGCATTAGAGGCCTCGCGGGGTGGGAGGGGGCTTGGAAGCTGTGAGGCCGGCAGGCTGCCCGTGGCCCCTCGGGATGAACCCTCATCGTTGGCTATTTGCGTTCATGCAAACCCTTCCCCCTTGGCCCCGCGTCTGAGAGGCTGTCGGACATTTCCAGGTGAAGGTCACCCGGTCTGGCTGCGCCACGGGCCGCAGACCCACTCACCGGGTCTCCCAGGCCTGGCCCCTGCCCGGCACAGCCACTGTCCCTCCAGTGTGGGGGACAGGCGGGAGGGCCCGGGGCTTCGGCCCGAGCTCTGGCAGGTGGCGTATGCGGCCCTGCCCCCCCGAGGCGAGGGAGGTCTGGGGAGCAGCGGCCGCAGGCAGGGGAGCGCCCTCCCACTAAGAGCCGTCACCAACACATCGCCCACCTTCTCAGCCCTGGGGGACCCTGGGATCGCGGTCCCGGGCCTCCTCCCACCTCCCGTCCGGGACCCCAGCTCCGCCCTCCCCGGCTTCCCACTGGCTCACAAGCCTCTTCACATGCATCTCCTGAACCTCGAACACGCCTCTGCTCTCTCCAGCGAGCTCCTACGCATCCCTCAACACCTGATGCGAGTATCAGCGCCTGTGGAGCCTGCTTCCTCCTCCCTTCGCGCTTCCCTTCTCTGTGCCTCCTCTGAACTCATCCTAACCTGCATGACGCACTGTGAGCACCCGGCTCGGCACCCTGCTGTGCCACCTCTGAGTCCCCGCCCTTAACCAGAGCTGGTCCCCAGCAAGTGCCGCAGGGATAATGACAGAATGTAAAACTGTGCAGAAGGATCAAGTTGAAAGATGGCTTTGACATCCAGAGACAGGCCTACCCAAAGATTGTATTAGCGCTTTAACATTTTTTTAACATGTATTTTTGAGAGAGGGAGACAGATTGTGAGCAGGGGAGGGGCAGAGAGAGAGGGAGACGCAGAATCTGAAGCAGCTCCAGGCCCCCAGCTGTCAGCACAGAGCCTGACGGGCTCGAACCCACAAACTGTGAGACCATGACCCGAGTCGAGGTCAGACGCTTAACTGACTGAGCCCCCCAGGTGCCCCTAAAAAGCCTACTTTTATAGAAACAATGCAAAGGATGCAATTTTTGCTCCCCCCCACCTCCCTGACAGGCACTTGGGGGCCCTGCCCTGGGATGGGCGTTGGCCCTTGACCCTTTCTGCGTCTGCTCTGAACACAGCTCTGCCTGGAGGAACCAGATACGGTCAGGAAAAGCACTCGGCACCTGCTGTGGGTGGTGAGCGTGGGCGGTCTGCACGTGTTTAGTGGCTTCCCTGCCCTCCCTCCTGTCCTGGAGCTGGAACATTCCGAAGAAAGGATGCTCCAAGAGGCCCTTTGGTGATGATGTAAGTCCAAGAAGAGCCGGAGAGGCAGCCAAGCCCTGCCCCCAATGCAGAGCAGGCCTGGACGGAACAAACTGGAAGAAGCAACCCATGGATGAGCCAGGTGGAAGGTGGAGAGGGGAGTCTGTGGGGGGCTGTGGGGAGTGGGGGTTCCTGGGGAGCCGAGGTGGCTTGAACCCTTGTCCCTGCCAGTCTGGTTCGCTGCCAGGCCCGAGGGCTCCTCCTCGGCACCCCCACCCCGGCACCGAGCAGCTGCTGCGCCAGGAGGGTGGAAATCAGGAAAAGAGACAGTCCTCTTGACATCAGCCTGTGAGCTTAGTCGACACAATGACATTTTCAGGTAGGAGACAGATAGTAAAGTCATCCGATTCTGATATATGCTCTTGGCACCTCAGCTTTGTTTAGAACAAAGAGGGTAAAACCAGATATGTGGGAAGCGGTATTTAATTCTCAAGATTTAACTCCACTAATCAAGACCTGACTGTTTCATATCTAAGGAAACTTTAAAGGTGGGCTGGACCAAAGCTTCTCTTTTCTTAGCAAATCCTTTATATACAGAAATGAGATTACAGGCAATTTAAACTCCATCAGACACAAACCAGTTCAACACCCTCAACCACTAGAGAGGCTTCATTACATAGATACCAAATATGTGTTAATTAACATATATTCTTTTCTAGGCTTTTAATTCTGAGTAAAAGTCTTCTAAGGATTTTTGCCAAGTCATGCTCTGACGGCTTGTGCTTAACGTATAGACCCACACAGCAGGTTTTGCTGGTTGCGTTTCAATTTCCACTCTCCCTTTCCTCCTGAATAGCAAAACACAGAGTTTTGCTTGGGTTTATTGCCACCTAACTGAAAGATGACATTTCCCAGCCTCCCTGGCAGCGAGGTATGCCCCGAAGTGCAAGGGTGTGAGACTTCTGGAACATCTCTCCGAAAGGGAGAGACTTTTACACTTTTTCCCTTTTCCCTCCTGCTGCCTGGACTCAGGAAGTGATGGCAGGAACCTAGGCAGCCATCTTGGACTGTGAGGAAACATGTTAAAGGTGGCAGAAGAGGAGGCTAGAAGATTCCAGGTCCTTGATGACTTTTTATGGCTGTTATACCTTCCAGGACTGGCTCTCCATTGACCTCCTTTATGGAAACATAAGTAATCTTGTTTGGGCCTCTCTGATCTTTCGATTATTCATTACACGTAGCTGAGCATAATTTTAACTGACACACCCACTTCTCTGAGGTCAGGCCTCCTCCTGTGCAGTTTCAAACTGGGAAGCGTAGGAAGGAAGCCTCCGGATAGCAACAGCAGCCCCAGCCTTCGAGAGGCCACAGAGAACAGTCCACCAAGTGTGTACATGGAGTTCTCAGTCGCAGCGCTGGCTGGGGAGGAGCAGGTCTCCCGTGGGAAGATCGAGAGTCCACTTGGACACACTGAGTTTGAGGGGATTTGTTAGACTTCCACTGGCAAAGAATAGGTAGAGGGGTCTGCAGTCCCTGGGCGATGTTCAGGCTGGGCATGTAAGCTTTGGAAAGGTCAGGAGAAAACGGGGGTTTATCAGACCATGTGACCGCAGAAAATCACCCAGGGAAGGAGTAGATAGAAGAGATTCCAAGGACCAGGGGCACCAGTTAACTCAGGCAGTTAAGCGTCCAACTTCAGCTCAGGTCATGATCTCACGGTTCGTGGGTTTGAGCCCCGCGTCGGGCTCTGTGCTGACAGCTCAGAGCCTGGAGCTGCTTTGGATTCTGTGTGTCTCTCTCTCTGCCCCTTCCCCACCCACGCTCTCTCTCTCTGTCTCAAACATAAATAAACATTAAAAAGAAAAGAAGAAGGAGGAGGAGGAGGAGAAGGAGGAGGAGGAGGAGAAGAGTTTCCAGGGACTGAGTTCCCGGGCTTTAGTGTCGGGAGGCTGGGAAGCAGAGGACGCCCCCGCCAAGAAGACGGAGAAGGCGCCACCACAGGAGAGGCAGGGAGTGAGATCTGTCCCAGACAACTGAGAACGGTGTGTCCGGCTCAGCTGAGCTGCCTGCCGCTAATGGTTCAAGGAAGAGATGGGGCTGAGCTCCGATCACTGGATTGAACAACATCGGGGGCACGGATGATGTTGATGAAGAACTTGGGAGCGGGACTGGGGTGAAAATCCGATCAGAGTGGGCTCAGGAGAGAAAAGGCAGGAAGGAATTGGAGATAAGAGGCTATTGGGGGTGTGTGTGTGCAGGCAACTTAGGGGGCAGAGCGGGTGTGGCTACTCAGCAATGAACATGGCCGGCCACCAGCACACACGGGAATCTGGGGGACTCGCGTGGCCTCACCGACCACTCCAGTCCAGAACCATCGAGCACGCAGACTCCGGGCCGCTGGCGACAGGAGCCTCAGAGAACAAATTCTCTACCAGGGGAGACGTTACTTCCATTTCCTGCAGCCTCTTTGTGCCTCAGTTTCTTCCGCTGACGATGGGAATTTAAAGTGTCTTGTATTCAACACGTGTTTTTAGCTCCCTGCTTGCCACATAAGTAGGTTCTTAGATTCTGGTGATTATGGATCCAAATTAGGGCACCCTTGGGGGCAGTAGTGAACATGGGTGAATACTTTTTAAAAAACACTGTTTTTTTGTGACAACAAAACAAAACAAAACAAATCAAAACAACCCATTAACTTTAATCCAGGAGCTGGGAAGAAGGCCAAAATTAGCGAAAGTGAGAAGATGGGACGCAAGGCGGATGAGGACTGAGCACGGGAAGTTGCTGGAAAGAGGTGCCGATGCCGAGGGGACGCCCTCCTCCCGGCCGGTCCCGCCGGCTCCCTTCGCCCTCCTACCCGCGGGCTGGCTTCGGGGCGCTCCTGCCGCCAAGCCTTCCGTCCCACCTCCACCCGCCGCCACAGCAGATGGCGGGGCCAGCGGGTGCGACGGGGCTCCCGAATCGCGGCGGGTCCCCCACTTCACTTCTGTTCAGCCAGGACCTCCGCGGCCACCCGGGCAGGGGGAGCTCGCGCCAGGGTGCAGTTTGGGCGTCGTCACCTAGCAACCGGCTGCACGCACCGGCGGGAAGACTACAAGCCCCAGAATGCACAGCGCCCGCTGCGCGGCAGAGGACGCCGCGCCCCGGGCCCCGCCTCCCCCCAACGCCCGTCGGGACTTGTAGTTTCTCGCCGTCTCCGGGAGCGCCGGGTCTCCCTCCGGCGGGGAGCGCGCCTCGGGTGGGGCGCGGCACGGCGCCGCGGGATTGGGCGCCTCGGCTGCGGGCGGCGGGCAGGGGGCTCGCGGCGCGTCGGCGCATGTGCGGCGCGGTGGCCGGCGAGGCGCGGGGTGTCAGTGAGCCGCGAGGAGCCGGCGCCCCGGTGCCCGCGTCCGCCCGCGCGCCCGTCCGTCTGCAGCGGGGCCGCGGGGCCGCCCTGCGCGCCGCTCGCGGAGCAGCCCCCGCGCGCACCTGCCGCGCGCACCTGTCCGCCGCCGTCCGCCCGCCCCGCGCCCGGCTCCGCTCGCGCCAGCCGCCCGGGGCCGCGCGGGCCCGGCCCCTGCCCCGCGTCCGCCCCGCGCCGCAGCCGGGCCGGGCGCAGCGCTGCGGAGGCGAGGGCCGCGGGGCCGGGCCGGCGCGGCGATGATGAACAGGTTCCGAAAGTGGCTGTACAAACCCAAGGTGAGCGCGCGTCCCTCCCGGCGCAGACAGACCGCCCTCTCGCTGGCCGCCGGCGGCCCCCCCGCCGGGCCGGGACCCCTGCGGCGGGTCGCGCCCCCCCACCTCTTCCTCAGCCCCATCCAGGGCGACCCTGCTGCCGCCGCGCTCCCGCCGGGGCGCGCCCGGCCCCCGCTCATCCGCGTTCTGCCTGGCGCGGCGCTCGCCCCTCGGGGTCCCCGGCCCGCAGCCGACCCCCTCCTACTTCTGCGTTCCGGAAGGACCTTTCCGTCCCTGCTCCCTGCACCGGGGTGGTGGGGGGGAGGGACTCCCTCATTCCTCTTCTGTCCGTCCCCGTTATCCTGGGCCCGAAGTGTACCCCCCAGTGTCCCCTCGCGCTCAGGAAGAGACCCCCGCCCTGCCTTCCCAGGTTCTGGAGCGGACCCCACTTTCCTCTCCCCTGGTCCCGGGCTGACCCCTCCTCCCCTGTGTGCAGAGAGGATCCCCCTCGCACGGCCCCGGCCCTGCCTTCCCGAACCAGCACTGACCCCTGCCCACCCGCGTGCTCCCGAGTGCAGGACGGGGAGCCCCCTCGGCCGCGGGGTCGGCGTCTCGGCCGCTGCGACAGTCGCACTGCGGGCGCGGCGTCCCCGCCGGCGGCCCGGGCCCGTGTCCGCTGTGGCCCGCGGGGCTCAGGGTCCGGGCTGCAGGGCACTGGGGTCTTGGCTGGGGTCTCGGAGGCGCAGTGTCACTGACCGACCCGCGGAACCCCCTGCTCCCCGCGAGGCTGACCACTTTTCTGGACGCGGCTTCCCCGCCCTCTCCCCCTACGTGGGTGGTCTCTCGGGGTGGGGGTTTCTTTAAGTCCATGCCCTCCCGCTGGGCCCGTTCAGGGGAGGCAGCGGGTCTGTTTGGGAGACCGGGGTCCAGGGGCGGGTCCAGGGACCTGAAGGGCTGGCGCTCCGTGGCATTTGGGGTCGAAGAGTTTTCCAGAGTGTTGGGCTGAAGGCTTAGGGTGCCTGCGGTGCCCTCTGCCCCGCCTCGGCCTCACCCAGAGGATTCTGCTTCCTCCGTGTGGGGTGGGTACAGCCACCCGCTCCCAGGCTCCTTGCCCTGTAGCAGCTCCTCATCCGAGTGACAGCGGCTCGGCTCGTGGGACCCTGGGGCTTCCTGGCTCCCTGTCGTTTGGGACCCAGTCCTTGGCCGTTTTCCACCCAGCTGCTCCTCACTGCAGTCTCCCCCAAGGCCAGTCTGGGTCTTCCTGGTCCTGCCCGGGTTGCCAGGGGGAGGTGGCAGCCACCGCACAGGATGTCTGTACAAGGAATGGCTTTTTGTTTGTGTGACTTTTGTCTCGGTTAAGGAAAAATCAAGGCTACTCGTCCAAAGGTCATATCTAGGGTGGACAGCAGCGCTACTTTGTCAAGGTGTACGCTGGCAGAGGCCGGCAGGGGAACGTATCACAGGTCAGGCAGCTTCTGGTTATTTCCAAAAACACTTTTGTCAGGAGTCCGGGTTCCAGCCGAGGCTCTGGAGTCGGCCTCGTTTCCAGGATCACTGTGTTTTGTTGGACGGGGAGGAGGGGGAAGGGTGGGCTCTCTGTTTCATTAATAACAGTATAGATTCGGTTTAGAGGAAAGTCTTTAAAAGTGGGAAACACTACTGCCCTCGAGGTTGTGCCCTGGGATGGAGAACGGTGCCGCTGAGCCTCCTTCTCCAGGTGGGCAGCTGCCCTTCCAAGGCAAGTCCAGGGGCTGACCCGGGCTGGGCGCCCAGCGGGTGGATTAGCCAGTCGTAATGGCGCAGCCCAGAGCCGTGGGGGGGTGGGGGTGGGTCAGGGAGGGCTGGTGCTTCGTCTCAGGTCAGGTTGTCTGACAATTGTCCTTTACCCTTGGAGTCGAGCCGCGTGTCCGTCTGAGACCTTTGCGTCTGGTCGTGGCATGGTGCTCTGCAGTCGGCGCGAGGTTGGGCGGGCTCTTGTTTGAGATCTGTCTTTGGAGTTCAATATCTTGATTGTTCGAAGGGTTGGAGTATAGTAGGTCACCTCAGTAGCTTTTCATTTTTCAGACCAAAGCTCCGACTTTTGTCTTGGATTGTGAATTGAAATTTATGTTTCCCTTACCTGTCTAATTTAATCCATTTGGGACAAGTGAGCACAGAGTCAGTCCTGGGAAGATTCCGGGCTGGGGGACCAGAGGTGTGAGAGTTAGCTGGGGGAGGGGGGGTGTCAGGGGAGACGGTTGCCTGCAGTTACGATTTTTTTTTTCCACTTTGTATTTAGATAGATACACAATTCAAACTGCATTCTTGATTTAATCCCTGCTTTGGTCTAAAACTGGACACCAAGCTTCTTGTTCATTACAGTGCAGTGGAAAATATTCTGAAGCCAAAAATATTCATTGTTCTTGCAGTTCTAAAAAGCATTCAGTAATGCCTTAAAACATTCTGACACTGAAAACTTTGGGTATCTGAACCAGTAATAACTACCTCAGTTGGGTAAAAAAAAAAAACCCGTTGATGTATAAGATAGTAGTTTAACATTAAAATAACATTACCCATCTCTCATGTTTCCGTTTATTTTCTTCAAGGCCGTCTTTTAAACACTATCAATTTTCTTCATGTAAAGCGTTCAGGATTTGTCAGTATTACCCGGACTCTGAAAGCTGGATGGGAAAGGAATGTGTGGGAAAGCTTAGCCTGTCCTTCTTTGTGATGTTGGTGACAACGCTTTTTTGGCTTTTGTTTAGGGAAAGTCCTTCCAAGAAAGAGTAAACTTTAAAAAGGTGAAACTACTCCTTTTGGAATAGTTGGTGTCTTTATTGGAAACAGAAGTGTTAATACTGGTGTTTCTTGCTGGTTTGTTGACACCTGGTCACTGGGCGAGCGGGCAGAAGAGGCAGCCGTTGTCCAAGGGCATCCTGATGACGGCATAGGTCAGATTCGTGTTTTCCATCTTTGAGGAAGAATTGATGGGTGGGTAGGTGATACCGTCCACTGGATGGGGGTTACCATGCTCAGCCCTGCGCCCCATGGAGCGCTTCCCCATCTGTACCCCCAAACCAATCCTGGGGGTGGGTCATTAACATTCCTCATAAATACAGTGCTTTAGTGACTGACGTTTCTCTGGGAACTGTCAGTATCCTGGGTTCAGGCCAGAGATGAAATGGCCTTCTCTGAAGCCCAGGTAATGTGACGGTCGTGTGTACTTTTTGTAAGAAGGGCCCTTCGAGCTTTGTGAGTCCACCTGAGTGTGCACCCAGACAGGGTGTTTGCACCTTAACCCAGCGTCAGCGGACCAGGGGGTCTAGAGCGCTGTCCACGGTCCATCCTGGTCTCCAGAGTCCCAGGGCACCTGGTCACGGGTGTGGAGCTGGCCCTCTGTTCCTTGACCACGGGGGGGTGCGGGGGGCGGGGAGCGGGACCCTGGAAATGCAGTAGCAGGTAGGAGCCCTTCAGGCATTAAACCAGCAGGTCACGGGGCCACGGGAAAGGCCTGGGTTTGTGTCTGGAGGCCCCGGATGCGCAGAGATGTTGCATCCCTAGGAGACCCGGAGACACCCAGCAGGGCATCAGCAGCCCCAGGCCGCGGGAGGGCTTGCAGTGAGGCCGGTCCCCTCAACCTGGGTCCTTCTGCCCCTGGGTCTGAGAGGGCGGTCTCAGCGCGTGCCTCGATTTCCCTGCTCTGCTCGCCTGGGAAGCAAGCTGCCGACCTTACGTACTGTGCTGAACTCCGGTGCCGGGTATAGACACTGTTTCAGGAGCTTGGGGTTTCAGTGAACGTCTAGCCAGGCTGCGGTTCCAGCTGATAAACTCGGAGTGCCCAGCTGCAGCCAGGCCGTCTTTGCGGGAATGAACAGACTCCCCTCCAAGGTGAGCTGCTGGAAAGCCAGTGTTCCGGAAAGCCTGGCCACACAGGCTGTGCCGGGGCTGAGCTCCCTCTGCCAGCAGGCGCCGGGCCCAGAGGGGGCTCACGGAGTCCTGGGAAGGTTGCTCACAGGCAGTGCTGAGTCACAGCAGGCTCTCTGTCATCCCTGAATTCAGAAGGCACAGCCCCTCCCTCCCTGCCACCCCTCCCGGAGAGCTTTCCTTCCAATGCATCAGCACTTGGAGGCTGTGGGCAAACAGGAGGGCCTGAGAGGTCCCCATGCCCATCCCTGAAAGTGGTTTATGGACTCTACCGGGTGGGGTAGGGAGTGACTCAGTGGGAGGCTTCGCTGTGTGTCTATGTGCGGGCCTCACACGCCCAGCCCTGTGCCACCGGCCTTTGCAGGGCCAGGGAGAGACTGAGCGGCTAACGGGTGGTGAGTGTTGTTTTCTGTGCCAACTCTGATGTCATCACTTCGGGTCCGCACTTTACAGTCAGAGCAGCGGACTGACGGGAAGTGTTCGTGATGGTTTCTGATAAATGGGCGCGTCACGGGCTGGGGGTCTTGAGCTTTGCCTCACTGAGTCCAGCAGGCAGCAGGATGGTGGGGAGGGAGCCGCTGTGAACCGGAGGCCTGTTAGGTGATTTCATTCTACCTTAAGAAGAATTCACGATGCTTCTTAGCTCCTAGAGCTGCTGGGAGTCCCCCAACAGAAGATATGCTTCTTTTAAACGTGTGAAAATGCACTCCTAACGGCCTGAGATGACTCAGCGGTCATCTGCAGTGTCTGATGGCAGAGCCATGGTTTTACCTTGTTTGGGTTGACAGCGCTGGGTGGCCGCGTCTCCTAAGTGGCGTGCCACGTGCCCAGCGAGGGGGAACGAGGTGAGCGGGGTCTCCCTGGGCCGTCCTCGCTGCCTGCTCTGGCGGAAATAGCAGTGAAGCTGCAGACAGGGCAGCAGGCACGGGGCCTGGGTGGGAATCCTCCCCGTCCCCTGTCTGGCCCCGTGCCTCAGTTTCCCTGTTTGTCAGGTGGGTGTGACGGGGCCTGCTGTGTGGAATTTCATCATCTCTGTCAGAAGCGCACAGGAGTGGCTCAACAGACGGCTGCAGTCCATGTGCGTGGCGCTCTTGGGAGTGGACTTAATACAAGACCACGCGTGGAGCGCTTTAGGGAGTCTCAGAGGTCCCTGAGGCTTTCTAGTTCCTTCCAGGTCATTTTGAGAGTGGAAGTATCTTTTTTAAAAAGTTTATTTATTTTTGAGAGAGAGAGAGAGCAAGGGAGAGGCAGAGAGAGAGGGAGAGAGAATCTCAAGCAGGCTCTGCTTTGTCAGCTCAGAGCCAGATGTGGGGCTCGAACCCATGAACTGTGAGGTCATGACCTGAGCCGAAATCAAGAGTCAGATGCTCAACCGACTGAGCCACCCAGGCGCCCCAGGAGTGAGAGTACCCTACAAGGTGCCCCTCCCCACCTCCCCTTCTGCAGCATGTCCGGTGCTGAGTTGCTGGGAACAGGCCTGACTCAGGGTACGTCGGGCATTACAAGTAATGGCAGTGATGCGTAAGAATGATGCTGCCCCTGCGCCCTCCCCGGGCTGAGATGCTGCCGTCTGCCTCTCGGGCCATCGTCCTGTGTCCTCCATCACCCTCCCCCCACCCCCCACCCCCAGCTGGAGCCTCAGGATCCAGGCAAGGACTCCAGAGCCGTGGGGTGGCCAAGGCAAAGGAGGTGATAGATCTCGATCGGCGCTGAGGTCGTGGGGGTGCTTGTGAACATTTGCTCTACCTCTTTTACAAATGAGCTCTCAGGGACGGGACGTTAACTTGTTGGAATCTTCACAGCCTGGAGGAGGGAAAGCTGGATTTGAACTCAGGCCTGATGGGCCGCAGAGCTGGTATAGCAGGCGCAGCCGCCCTGAGCTGTGTCCTGCCTCCTGGAGGAAGGAACTGAAGCTGTCCTCAGCGTTTACAGGAGTCCCGTTTGATGAAACAATTGCTTTTGTACTTTTCACAGTTGGAATAAAAAGAAACTTAGATATTGATGGGCAATTTAAGTGTTTGAAGGAAGAAGACAAAAATGAATGGATTTTTTTCTTTTTTGCTGATCTGAATAGATAAAGCGAAGTAGAATAGAATGTTTCATATTATGGTAATTTATGTAGAGCAGTTGGGTAAAATGAATGGAGTTTTTTTTCTTTCTTACAGTAAGTATTTTGAAGCTCTTCCATTTCTCCTTGTTTTGTGCAGGGTGGAGGCAGGGGAGTGTTGGGGGCACTTCACGTGGGGCTCCCGTCATGGCTGAGGGGCTCTGGGAGTCTCCCCTCTCTCACTCCCCTCACCTCTCTCACGATGGCCACCACTGTCCCCTGGGTGCTTGGGGAAAACGGGGCAGTATACCTACCCCTGTGGGGGGTCTTTGGGGCAGCTGTTTTTTGGGTGTTTAGGTTTTGAGAATGTTTCCTATTATTTTTAGGGATATTGTAATTACAAAAGAAGTTTGAAAGTGAATCAACTACTTCAGTGTTGGATGCGTTGCTTTTTTGAGGCACAGAGAGAGAGTGTGAGCTGGGGAAGGGCAGAGAGAGAGGGCGACAGAGGATCTGAAGCAGGCTCTGTGCTGACGGCAGACAAGGGGCTTGAACTCATGAACCCCGAGATCATGACCTGAGCCGATGTCAGAGGCTCAACAGACTGAGCCACCCAGGCGCCCCCAATGCCAGGTACATTTAAGAGTCGTATCCCCACGTTTATAGCGACATTATGCGCAACAGCCGGAAGTCGGAGGCGGCCCAGGTGTCCGGCAACAGCGAATGAGGAAATGAAGTGTGGTCCAGCCACACAACGGAATATTATTCAGCCAGGAAAAGGAGGGAACTTCAGGTTATAATATGGATGAGTCTTCATCATTATGTGGCATCTGGAAAAGCCAGACGGGAAAGGCCACACACTGCACGATTCCGCTTACCCTGCTGTCCGGGTACGTACAGAGTGGCTGGCGGGGGAGGGAAGGGGAGTGACGGCCGGAGGGTCCGAGTCTCCTTTTGGGGCAATCGACAGGTCTTAAAACTGGAGCGCGGTGGTGGGCACAACACTAAAGAAGATGGTTAATTGTGTCTCGGGAATTTCACCTCAATGAAAAAAAGAATTCAGCCGTTTTTGAGAGTTTTTTTTTTTTTGAGAGTTATGGCATTTTTTTGAGATAATAAAGGGACTTTTCTTGGAAGGTCAAGAGGCGCCCAGGGTTGTGTTTCCTCAGGGCCTTGTCACCCCGAGGCTCTTTGAAGCCACCCCTGCCAGCCCCCACCGACTAGAGCCACCTGGCCCTGGGGTCCCGTTGCCCCTGGAGGTGACCCACTCTGCTCCCAGCCTGTCCCCCGCCCTGGCAGACCCACTGTTCTGGGGCTTCTGGAAGGCAGCAGCGGGGGTTCTGTGTGCGGATTTTGAGACCAGGCGCAGCCCCTGTACTGTTGTGTGTGGCCCTCACTCCGGCCGGGGGCGCCGGGGCGGGGGGGTCACCGGCGGGCGACACTGGCAGGGGCAGCTTCAGGGCTGTCGTGTAGGCCGGCCAGGGGGCCAGGCCCCAGAGGAGCCGGGGTTCCAGGGACAGACGCAGTCAGCAGAGGCAGCGGGGAAGCCCCACCAGGATGTGTGTGCGTGTGTGAGTGTGCACGTGAGTGTGTGTGTGCACGGGCGCCTGTGTGTCTGTGAAAGAGGTGCCAGAAGGGGCAGGGGACCAGGTGCAGGTCACTGCACGTGATTACGGTCATGACAGGATCAGACCCCTATTGGGGGTCCCTCCAGGTCTGCAGGGAGAGGCAGTAGATTCGGGAAGCCGGGGCTGGTGACAGAGACCTGGCCGAGGCTCAAGTAGGGTGATGGTGGCCGGGACTCTGGGATGGAGAGGCCCGGCCAGGGGGTGGAGGGGTGCTGTTCGCTGGGCGAGGGTGCAGGGCGGGCCAGTGGGCGGGGGGCCTGGGAGCTCGGGTGGGAACCACGGCGTTTGGGGTGCCCGTGGAATGTCCACGTGGACGGGGGCCCTGGGTTCCACGCGGTGGGCCTGGTGAGGGGGCACAGGCTGCTGCGGGAGCCCAGGAATGCAGAACGACAAGAAGGGTGCTGGCCCCAGGGCTGAGAGCATCACCCTGAGAGCCAGAACAGTCACCCCAGTTTGTGGGCCACACGTGGGTGGGGCTCGTCTCTCCTGTGCCCTCTGTCGTCTGGGTCGCTCTCTGCATGGCCCCCCGTCCCCCAGGAGGCTGAGGGTGGGGGTCTGCATGGCGGTGGCGGTGCCCCAGCGGGAATGGCAGGGCCCCCCGAGGCCGAGCCCTGAAGTCACAGGCATCTCTTGCTCCCTCTTGGAGGGTTCGCTGTGTTCAGGGCCGGCTGGTGCCCGGTGATGGTGGGGTCGCGGGGCCGAGGGGTGTGCGCTGAGGCGTGTGGGGAGGAGCGGTGGCGGGGGAGCATGGCGCCAGGGCAGGGGCTCAGGAAGGGGAAAACCCTACCCTGCACTGCGTCACCGGGGTGCCTGGCAGAGTGAAACTCACCTGTCCTGAGGGGCCCCCTGCCGTGCCTGTGACGCGGAATTTGTGACATGGAAAAACATTAAGAGACTCGCGAGAATGAGGTGTGGGAATGGAAAGCTCACGGCGACGCCAGGAGCCCATGGAACTGCCAGGAATGAGAGGATGAGTCATTGAATTAAAAACGAAAACCTAACCAGCCTCATGCAGGGGTGAGGGCTTCACTCTGAGGTTCGAGAAGTTCATGGGCAGGCAGGGAGGGTGGGATGAAGGTCGAGGTGCATCTGACGGGACGAGGCTTCCCAGGCGCCAGCCCAGACTCCGGGCCGGGGCGGGGTGTGGGGGCCCTGGGGAGCCGGGCTCGCTAGGCTGCATCAGCACAGGGATGAAATGGAAGACGGTTTTAGATGAAGACAAAAGTGTAGCCGCCCCCGAATCCTTGCTGCACAAGTCCCGGGAAGTGTATTCCAGAAGGAAAATCAGAGTCGGGGGAGGGCGTGGGAGGCAAGGAGCTCACGGCACGTCGATGCAGCAGTTCTCTGTGGAGCGACAGGAAGCAGGGCTTTGGGCAAGAGGAGCCCCCCGAGCTAGGGGATTGGACATAGTAGCCAGGGGCACCCGGTGGGGGGTCCTTGATGGCTCCCAAGGGGGCGCGAGGTGAGGGGACATCAGACCGTGAGGTCAGCACATGCGTGAGCCCAGGGTGAGCACCAGTGTGCTCCTTACAGAAGGAGAAACTTCCAGAGCTGGAGAGGGACGCGGGAATGGAGGAGATGCAGGCAGTCCAGTCCCAGCGCCCGTCCCTGCTGGAAGGAGGGCGAGGCCAGCAAGGCAAAAGCACAGTAAATAAAAAGCAGACAGAGAAGGCCACGGAAGTAATCGCGTTCTATCAGCAGTTTCAGTAAATGCAAGTGGGGTGAACCCCCGGTCAAAGGCAGCTGTGTGCCGCGGGTAAGGGGTGCCCGCGGAGCCGCCGCAGTGGGGCTGGAGGGAAGGCCACAGAAAGGTAGGCAGGTGATTAGCAAGAACAAGGAAGGGAATCCACCAGCTGGAGGTACATAGGCTGCAGCGTGCTTGAGGCCAGCCTCAGCCGGCCTCGCCCCACCCTGGGGGCCGGGGGCCGGGGGGCTCTCAGAGGAAGGCCTGACTGCAGAGCCTGCGAGGGAGGGAAACAGGCGGGGGAGGGAGAGGCTAGGTCTTGATGCAGCTTCAGGGACCCCGAGGCCTTGCGAGCTGGCATGGCCCTTCAAAGTGGCCTTGAGCTGGGTGAGGCGCGGGGCGGACAGGTCGTGGTCAGGGCTGCCCCCGGAGGGGCCCGTCCCCAGCTGGGGTCCCGGGCGGTGGGGGATGAGCTTTCAGGGAGAGTCACAGAACCCCCCCATCCCACCTTCCTCAGTTACCTCTTGCTGGTGTTGACCCCTCCACCCGCCTTCACAGCGAGAGCCCCTCGAAGAAGGGCCCTGGCTGGTCCGGCAGCTGGCATTGCTCAGTATGTGTTTGTCAGGTGGACTCGCGCGCTGCGTAACCGGAGGTGGATTTGAGGATGTGCACAGCCTCCACGTATTAGAGGAAGAGGTGGTCGCACAGCTGAGTAGGACCCTTCCACCCAGGACAGGCCACCCCGTTGGGCGTCTGTCACGTTCTGTGGTCTTGGCTTCAGCTCTGAGAGGAAGGAACGAAGGGCAGCCGTGCGCCCTGGGACAGATCGTGTTCTGGTGGCCTTGTCCTTGCGGGACTCCCTGCCGACTGTGCCCGTGAGCCCCCAAGGAGCCCCTCTGCTGTTGGGACAAGTGTGCCTCACCCAGAGGCCAGCAGGGGCTCAGGATGGGAGCAAATGAGCCGGGGACTTGGGCTCAGCAGCGGGGGCCACCGGCGCCAGGTCTCCTCACCTGTAAGTTGAACGAGGGGCCGTGGGAAACACGAGAGCTGGCTTCCTGCCCCTGCAGCTGAGCCCTGGCCCCTGCAGGCGGCCACCCCGAGGGCCCTGGCACCGGGCTGGTGGGACAGACTGAGTGCCAGAGAGCCCAGCGGCCAGGCGTGCAGGGACCCGGCTCCAGGACTGTGGCCGCCGGCCCCTTTCACGCCCCACCTGCATCGCTGGCCGAGGACACTTGCAGGTGCCCGAGTGCAGTGGGTTGTCTCCCCGGGATGAATGTCCCCGACCGGGAACCGGCGCCCCTGAGAATCCCCGGCCCCAGTGCCCCATGGAGAGCCTGTGTCCACACCTCATCATTTGGCCCCAGGGACCGGGCTCTGCAAAGCCTGGGGGGTACCAGGGTCTGTGAGCCGCCTCAGTGAGGGCCGGCAAGAAAGCAGGTGTTTGCCAGGCTGAAGAGGGGCTGACAAAGGATCGGGCTGCGAACTCACCTGTCACAGACGGGGAAGGACCGGGGAGGTGGGGGGTGCACAGAACTGGAAAGGTGCTGGGGGCAGTGCTCCCTGGTAGCCGCTGTCCCACCCCTGCCGTGAGCCCTGGGCCGTGGAGCCCCGAGATCCGCGCAGCCCTGTTTAGTGGACGTCTTGAGACTGTGGATGGGGAGGGACCCGAGAGGCCAAGTGGAGGGTCGGCAACGGGCGAGTGGTGCCGGGCTGGCCCCTCCTCTCCGAGCGCCGGCGGGTCCCAGGTGACCCTGCTGGTCTGCTGGCCTCTGCCCTCTGCTGAGACCACGGGTCGGGCCTGACCTGCTGCCCAGCATTACAGCTCAGTCCCGCAGGGGCCAGCGCGGCCCTCCCCACCGCGCTCAGCGCCCCGTCCGTGTTCCGATCACGGGCTGGGTGTGCAGCCTCTAACAGGTGACTGAACTCTGAGGGAGTCTGATTGCTCTACTCAGACTCGGTCCAAGTTTTGTGCTCCAGGTTATCCTAAAATAGTCGGGGACTGTGGGGTTGGAGCCCCACCTTACCACGTGGACAAAAGCCAAAAGGCAAGCGGCGGTGTCAGACGCGAGATGTCACTCGTGTTCTGTGTACAGCGTGGCGTGAGAGGGCGGGGGCTCGCGGCTTCTCCCCCGGACTCAGACCCAGTGCCGGCCCAGCCCTGCTGTCCACGGCCTTTCCCAGCGATGTGCTTGTGGGTATCCATCCAGCCTGTTGACAAGGCCGTGATGGCCTTGTTGTTGTGTGTGTGTGTGTGTGGGGGGTGTATTAAGTTTATTTATTTAGAGAGAGAAAGCGTGAGCACAACAAACATGTGAGGGGCAGAGAGAGAAGGAGAGAATCTCAAGCAGGCACTGCGCTGTCTGTGCAGAGCCCACCCGACCTGGGGCTCAGTCCCACCAACTGTGAGGTCATGACCTGAGCAGCGGAGCAACGGTCAAGAGTCAGATGCTTACCAACTGCACCACCCAGGTGCCCTTATACGTGTCGTTTCTTAAAAAGTTAGGTGGCATTCGCATAACACACAGTTTACCATGTACCGTGAATAGCTGGGTGGCCTTCGTGTACCCAGCGCGTGTAGAAGGAGCCGTGTCCACTGTGCACTCACCCCGACGCTCCCCCTCCTGCCCAGAGACCTCTAACCTGCGGTCTGACTGTGCAAATCTGTTCTGGGCATTTCGCGCGAAGGGGACCATACAACACGGCCCTTCCGCGTCTGGTCTCCTGCACCGAGCGGCAGGTGTCAGATCTCCTTTTGAAGGATGAATAACGTTCCACTGTATGGGTAGACTACCTTCTGTCTGTCCGTCCGTCCATCTCTGGACTTTTGGGCTGGGTCCTCTTCTGGGCGGCTGTGAGTGAGGCTGCTGTAAACATTCACATACACGTTTTCCTGTGGGCACATGTTTTCATTCTGTTGGGCAGACACATAGGAATAGAATTTCTGGGTCACACGGGAACTTTAGGTCTGACTACTTGGGGGACCACTGAACTGTTTTGCCTGTTGTGGTTCTTGACGAATGGAGGGTGTGTCATGGAGGAGGGAGGGGCCCGCGTGAGCCACGAGGTGCCCAGATGAGGGACCTGTGGCTGCCCGGCCCGTGTGCCATGCCTTGGGGCCGCCCCAGCCCTGGTGAGTGGGTGTCCCAACGGTGTCCCTGCTCGGGAACCAAAACAGACTCCTCGAGATCAGAGGCGGGGGTAGGTCTTCTGAGGCGGCCCCCGCCCGAGCTCACCGGGAGCCGTGCTCTGCGAATCCTCCGAGGACCAGCATGGCGGAGTCGACCCCCCTCTGCGTGATGTGTCTTTCTCACAGGCTCGTTTCCGCACCCCACTCTCCGTGACGGGGTGAGGTCCCCTGGATGGGAGCCGTGATCCCTCCTGAGCTCCCGTCAGAAGCGGGGCTCTGGCACCCAAGGTGGCCGCGCAGACAGGTCAGGCTCCTTCCGGTGTAAGGAGCCTGAGAGGCATGTGATGCTGTGGCCTCTCCTCATACACGCTCAACATGCCGGCCGCGGGGCCTCCTGAGTGGGGTCCCGCTCCTGGGGTGGAAGCCTCTCCTGGGCGTTAGCTGACCACGGAGGGGACAGGCCTGGCCACCAGCTCGGCCACCTGAGTGGCCACTTGAGTTCTTTATGAGAGGCTGATGGAAGGTAAAGTGAGCATAAACCATGGAAACAGTAGATGTCGGTAAATAGAGATGAGAATTTGCCACGAACTTAATCCTCTGTGTAGCTGCTACCAGTTTTGATATTCCCTCCTGACCCTCCCCCTGACACTTGCTAACACCTTTCCACCTGCTCCTTCCGTTTTGCGCGTGGCTCCGTGGCTGCCTTCCCGTGGGCCACCTCGCAGCAGGCCGTGGAGCCGAGGAAATGCATCGGCGGAGCAGCCTGGCTGCAGCGTTTCTTTGGCTGCTCCGTTTCGTCGGCTTGCCGACCCGTCAGGAGTTTTGGTGACTGCAGCCAGGGAGGGGCTGCGGAGAGGGCTTTGGGAGCAGCCTCCGCCCCGGCTCCTGGCAGGGGAGCGGTGGGAGTGAGGCCAGTGCCCAGCAGACGGAAGGCCCTGGCCCTTCAGGCTCCAGGCTGGCCTTCCAGATCGCAGGCCCTGAAGCAGCTGTTGCCTTGAAGCCTCGCTGAAGACAGGGAGGAGGTGAAGGGGGCCCCCCTCCCTGCAGGGCTGCCCCCAGCATGAAGCCCGCTCCCGATGCAGACCCCTGCTCTGCCTCCGGCCCCGTGGCTGGCTGGCTCTCCGTCCTCCACTCAGGAGGCTCGTCATCCATGGGGGGGGCTGACGCCTGCTGTCCCCCACCCCTGTCACAAGCACTGGGATTCTAGCGTCACCGGTCACACGGGCGAGCTGAGCAAGTTCCTTCTCCGGGGTCGACTCCGGGACTTCAGAAGCTGGTAGCACTTCCCCCGCAGTGGCCTGTGCAACCTCGGTGCCTTTGTGTGTATCTTTTTAGGGAATAGATCGAGCCGGGGGAGGCCATGGGGGCCGCCAGGACCGCACAGCAGGGCTTCCGGGGGTTCGGCTGAGGTCTTTCTCATCAGGTGGGGACACGGGGAGGGCCGGGCCCCACCCTGGGACTCATGTGGGCTTGGAGCTGGTTTAGGAAGAGGCCCCGTGGAAGCTGGGACTGACTCTGACTCTGTACCCCCGGGACCTTAGAGCTTTACAGCTGGGGCCTCAGAGGGGCAGGGGCTGTGAGTGGGGGAGGGGATGAGGTGGGCAGAGGGCGGAAGGCAGGACCTCAGCCGAGGCGCTCACTTCAGTTCCGGGTTTCTAGCTACTGGGGCCCAAACGTAACCCCTGGGCAAAGGTTGCTCTGATGACTCCCCCGAGCTCTCCTTGGCCTTGAACCCACAGAGCCTCTCATAAGGGATGCTGGGTGAGGCTGCACTTAGTGGAAACCTGGAAACCATCTGTACTGCTTAGAAGGTTCTGGACACATTGCCCCAAGCTGTAGGGCCTGCGGCAGGATGAGGGGGGTCACTGTGAGGGTGTGACCTGGGGCTTGTGGGCCCCACTGATGGACCTGCTGTGAGGGTGTGCGGCCCGGACCCAGGACACGTGCCGGCTGGTGGGAGCTGGTCGCTGCGGCCCAGTTTTGCAGGCTGCGGCTGCTTCTGGGGGTTCTGGGACACTGGACCGGCTTGGACCTCGGCTGAGGGCAGACGCCTTGCTCTGCATCCAGGTTCTGGCCACGCAGGCGCCTCAGGCAGGAGATTTGCCCCTGGAGCGGGTGTTAGCACCCCCTGTGTCTCAAGCCTGGGGACTCAGGGAAGAAAGCCCTGGAGGTCTATAGCCCCTCCCCCCCACCCCCAGTGCTGCCGGCCCGCCCACGGCCAGGGCAGCAGCGTCCGCCCACGGCCAGAGCCCGGACCCCCGGGGGGAGCTCTGCAGGCAGGGTCCTGTTTGGGGCTGAACTGGCATCAGCTGAGCCTGGGCCGGGTGCTGCCTGGCCCACACCCACACGTGCCCTCGTGGGCCCCGCAGCCGGGCTCATGATGGCAGGGCCCCCACAGAGTGACCAATGTCTTCATGAGCCCCTGGTCGGCTCCCTGCTGGGTTTCCCACTAAATTCCACTGAGAATCCCTGTTAGGTTTTGGAGCTCAGGACGTCACCCTGGGGTGGGGTCGTGTCACCGCACACTGGCCTGCTGGGCCCTCACACTGGAGCTGGGCCTGGCCTGTGCCCAGTGTGCTGCCTTCGGCCATGTTCCCGGGGCGCGTGTGATGGCAGCCACCTCGCTCCGTTGTGGACATGGCAGGGCTTCAGTCCATCAAGATCAACAGCTTTGCTATTTGGCTCTGGACCTGCCCATCCCAGCAAAGCTGGGGGTGGCTGGTGACCTCTGGGGCACGTGCCCCCGGGGTGCTCTCGGTGCTGTCGAGCCCTGCCCTTCAGTGCCTGCCTCTTCACAGCCAGCCCGGTAATGGGGTCGGATTAGTTTCTCGTGGGTGTCTTATCACACAGTTAATGGGAGTCTTTTGATATTTCCAAGTGTTCTGCGATGTACCAAAGACATAAAATACTCTGCCACCGCGCCTTTTGTGTGGAGAAATCTTGTGGCTGTCCTCACCCTAACCTGTCGTCCTCAGAGGCCTTTTGAAGGTTCTTGATATTGCGGAGGGCCAGGCTGAGCGCCCCCGCGGAGGGTCGGGGCCGAGGGTCCACACGGAGGGTCAGGCTGAGCGCCCACACGGAGGGTTGAGGCTGTGCGTCTACACTGAGGGTCGGGCCATGCGTCTACACGGAGGGTCGGGGCCGTGCACCCACACGGAGGGTCGGGCCGTGCGTCTACACGGAGGGTCGGGCCATGCGTCTACACAGAGGGTTGGGGCTGTGCATCTACACGGAGGGTCGGGGCTGTGCGTCTACACCGAGGGTCGGGCTGTGTGTCTACACCGAGGGTCGGGCTGTGTGTCTACACCAAGGGTCGGGCTGTGCGTCCACGCAGAGGGTTGGGGCTGTGTGTCTACACTGAGGGTCAGGCTGTGCATCTACATGGAGGGTCAGGCTGTGCACCCACACAAGGAGCCAGCAAGGCCTACGGTGCCTTCTTGGAGTGGCCATCGAAGCCCCAAGGCTCCGGAGCGCTCCGTGGGGAAGGACTCTGTGCGTATACTATGAGCACCCCCCTGGAACGCAGAGGCCGTCCCAGCCCTGGGTACTGGGTGCGTGTGTGTCCCTGTGCCCTGGCCAGGGCACCTCTGAGCACTCCCGTGGGCTCCCGTCTAGGGACAGTGAGGACGACCGTGTGCCTCACGGGGCCTCCACTGGCCTGCTCCCTCCTGCCCCGCGCTGCAGAAGCTTGGGTGTTTGTGATGGGGCCCAGCCGGGTGTGGCCTGGTGACTGTAGTCAGGCAGCTGGTGTGGCTCCCGCCCAGCATGCTGCGGGCTCTGAGTCTGTCCCGGCAGTGGCCTCCCCTGTCCCCCCCCAGCACCAGGCATCCAGGGCGAGGATGCAGGGAGGCGCTGTGTGTCAGGACCCTCCCTGTCCGGCTCCTGTGTAGACGGGCACTTGGGACTGAGTCTCACTGCGGAGAGGGCGGGGGTGGGGGAGGCAGGGGCTACTTTGTGGGCTTTCCCTGAAGCGTCTGGCAGGATTCAAGGGAGCGGGGAGCCCTCCTCACCCTCCCGGGATGGCACAGGGTTAAGGCAGTCATTTGTTACTTCACGGACATAGTTGTGTGCGACTCAGTGCCAGGCATTGGGCCTGGGACTTGGCAGAGAAGACAGTGGAGGCCCAGCCTCCCCGGGACCTTGTTTCAGGCATAAAGCCGGGTGTGCGGCCAGAGCGGTGGTTTCAGAGGGCGGCATGGTCGGGAAGGCGGGGGTTGTGACTGCCCCGAGAGCTGTACATCCCCCCCGAGCACCTGCTGGGGCCCCAGTGTGCCGTCCGGACAGCGTCATCTCCCAGGGGTTGGGAGTTGCCAAGAGTGTGCCCCCAGAGTGCCGCGTGGCTTCCCAGGCCTGCAGGATGCACGTGAACAAGGTGGGCAGACCGGGGGGCCCGCTGACCCGAAGAGCAGAAGGCGGGGTCACAGGCTGAGGGACCTCGGTGCGTCCGGATGCAGCGACCGCAGACCCCCTCTGCACGTGACCCTGCGCAGAGACGCGGCTAGTGCGACGTTCCGGGTTCATCCCTGAGGGAACACAGACCCTGGGAAGGTACCTTTCTGGACCAGGTGGTGACCAATGGGGGCCTTGGGGGGGGAGGTTGACCCATTGGGAGTCCGTAGTCGCTTGGTTCCTGCAGGGGACAGGAGGGGTGGTGACTCAGGACCCTGGGAGGCAGAGCTGGCATCTGCTCGCACTTTTAAAAGCTTTAATGAGGCACAACATACATAATGCTGTCAAACTGTGTGCTCAGAAAATCTTACAGTGGAAGATTTTAGGTTATTTCACCACAATTAAAAATGTTTTGGGGGGGGGCGCGCCTGGGTGGCTCAGTCGCTTAAGCGTCCAGCTTTGGCTCAGGTCATGATCTCGCGGTCCGTGGGTTCAAGCCCCGCGTCGGGCTCTGTGCTGACTGCCAGCTCGGAGCCTGGAGCCTGTTTTGGATTCTGTGTCTCCCTCTCTCTCTGACCCTCCCCTGCTCATGCTGTCTCTCTCTCTCTCTAGAAATAAATAAAAATATTAAAAAAAAAATGTTTTGGGGTGGCGCCTGGGTGGCTTAGTCGCTTAAGTGTCCAACTTCGGCTCAGGTCATGATCTCACAGTTCGTGGGTTCAAGCCCCACATAGGGCTCTGTGCTGACTGCTCAGAGCCTGGAGCCTGCTTTGGAGTCTGTGTGTCCCTCTGTCTGTCTCTCTGCCCTTCCCCCAATCATGCTGTCTCTGCCTCTCTCTCTCTCTCTCTCTCTCTCTCTCTCTCTCTCTCTCTCTCTCCCTCTCTCCCTCTCTCCCTCTCTGTCACTTGTGTCCTGCAGTTTTGTAAGATGTTACCATCCGGGAAGCTGGGTGAAGGGCACACAGATCCCTCACTACTGTTTTTTATGACCATGTGTGAATCACAGTTATGTCAAAATTAAAAGTTTAATTAAAACAATGTCTTTTAGGGCGCGTGGCTTAGTCAGTTAAGCGTCCGACATTCGCTTGGGTCATGATCTCGCGGTTCGTGGGTTCGAGCCCCGCGTCGGGCCCTGTGCTGACTGCCAGCTCAGAGCCTGGAGCCTGTTTCAGTCTGTGACTCCCTCCCTCTCTGACCCTCCCCTGCTCACGCTGTCTCTCTCTCTCTCCTAGAAATAAATAAAAACATTAAAAAAAATTTTTTTTTTTTAAAATGTCTTTTATTCATTCATTTATTTATCTTTTTCTAATTTAAATCCAAGTTAGTTAAGCTATAATGTAATGATTTTAGGAGTGGAATCCATCACTCCTGTGCAAGGAGTGAATTCAGGAGTGGAGCCCGTCGCTCACGTATAAGGGATGAATTCAGGAGTGGAGCCCGTCGCTCACGTGCAAGGAGTGAATTCAGGAGTGGAGCCCGTCACTCACGTGCAAGGAGTGAATTCAGGAGTGGAGCCCGTCGCTCACGTATAAGGGATGAATTCAGGAGTGGAGCCTGTCACTCACGTGCAGGGAGTGAATTCAGGAGTGGAGCCCGTCGCTCACGTACAGCGCAACACCTGGTGCCCCTCCCAACAAGGGTCCTCCTTGATGCCCGTCACCCGTTTAGCCCCTCCTCCCCCCAGCAACTTCAGTTTGTTCTCTGTATTTCAGAGTCTCTTATGGTTTGTAATTAAAGCGACCTTGAAACAGCCTTATTGAGGCGTAACCGACACACGGTAAAGTGCGCATATTTAACGTGGACAGTCCGGTGGGTTCTGACGTTTGTGTACTCCGTGGTCCAGCCACCAGGTCGAGGCCGTGGACAGAACTGCCGTCCCCAGACGTTTCCCGGGCCCTGTGCTCCGCCTCCTGTCCCCTCCCGGCCTCGCCTCGCCCATCCCCACGCCAGTGCTGTCTGCTTTCTGTCATTACAGATCAGTTTAAACTTTCTATAAAGAAAAGGAAGGGCCTGCAACCAAGGATGGCTGTGAGGACCCCTAATCCTGCCCTGGGGAAGGCCAAACGCCTAGACTTGCTGAGTCTCGCAAAGCGTAACAATGGGAGCTTCTAGAAAGTCCTGTCAGCAGCCAGATGATGCTTTAGGAGGGTGCTGTGCACTGAGTCATGCCCCCCAACTCCCATGTTGGGTCCTAACCCCAGCGTGGCTGCATTTGGAGGTGGGGCCTCTAGGCAGGGACTCAAATGAGGTCATGAGGGTGGGGTCCTGTCGCTGCAGGACTAGTGTCCTTATGACAAGACCTGTCAGCAGGGCCTGTGCTCTCTCTGCCACGTGCGGGTGCGGTGAGGCAGCTGCATGCAAGCCAGGAAGCGGGTCCCAGCAGGAACCGACCATGTTGGCACCTTGACCTTGGGCTTCTGGCTCCAGACCTGTGGGAAGTAAATGCCTGTGGCTCCTGGTCCGGTCTGCGGTGTTCCGGTCTGGCAGCCCGAGCCGGCCCAAGACAGAGGTGGTGTGGATGTGACAGTTGTTGGGTGGTCTTGCTCCCGCTGTGAGGGGTGCAGGCCCCTTTTGGGGAGAGAGTCCAAGTCCTGTCCCTGGCGGGTGTTGGTTCGCAAACCTGCCACCCTTTGTGGGGGGCCAGGGAGAAACTGAGGACAGGCTGCCACTCCGGGTTGTCAGGTGGCAGGCTTACTGGGCAAGGGAGCTTCCTCCTAGGCTTGTCCCGGACGCCACGGCACAGGGACATCTCTGTGCCCACACGCCAGACCTTAGAGTTCACGGACAGCCCTTAGGTGGGCTCGGTCCCTGCGCCATCCAGGTGGTCTCTGTGCATCACCGTCAAGGCCGTGTGCTGGGGGCGGCTTCGGAGAGGCGAGGGAGGCAGAGTGCACATTCCAAGGACGGGGCGGGGGAGCCTCTGAGTGCCTGCGTCCAGGTCCCCAGCAACTGCAGGTCACATCTTGTCCTCTGATGATTTCCTCCAACAGCTGGATTTTCCAAGTGCCCTGCTGTGGGGTGGCCAGGCCCCCGTCTCCACGCAGTGCCCACCCTTCAGCAGACTGCACTAGGTTCCGAGGTGTGAGGCGTGATGGAGGGGTGGTGGTCCAAGAGAGTGGCAAGCCCCAGCCCAGAAGTCACAGGGAACGTTGGCTACATTCTCTTGGTCTTAGCAAGTCACAGGCCAGCCCGGATCCCAGAGAACTAGAGGGACACTCCACCTCCAGATGGGAGGGGAGGCCTGACGCACAGGGTGGGAGATGCTGCGGGTTCATTATTGCAGGCAGCCTGCCTCCCAATGCCGGGCACTGGATCTCCCCTCCCCCTGTGCACTGGATCTCCCCTCCCCCCTGTGCACTGGATCTCCCCTCCCAAACCTGAGCACCAGATCTCCACTTCCCCTTGTGCACTGGATCTCCCCTCCCCGTGGATCACCCACCCCGTGCACTGGATCTCCCCTCCCAAACCTGAGCACGGGATCTCTCCTTCCCCTTGTGCATTGGATCTCCCTCCCCCGTGCACTGGATCTCCCCTCCCAAACCTGAGCACTGGATCTCCCTCCCCTTGTGCACTGGATCCCTCTCCACTGTGCTGGATCTCCCCTCCGCCTGTGCTTGATCTCCCCTCCCAAACCTGAGCGCTGGATCTCCTCCTTGCCTGGATCTCCCCTGCCCCATGCACTGGGTCTCCCCTCCCCCTTGCACTGGATCTCCCCCCTTTGCACTGGATCTCCTTCCCCGCTGCGCTGGATCTCCCTCCCCCTGTGCTGGATCTCCCTCCCTGTGCACTGGATCTCCCACCCCGTGCACTGGATCCCCCTCCCAAACCTGAGCACTGGATCTCCCCTTCCCCCCCGTGCACTGGATCTCCCTGCCCCTGTGCACTGGACCTCCCTCCCCCTGTGCACTGGATCTCCCCTTTCTTGTGCACTGGATCTCCTCCTTTCTCTTTGTCCCCATGCTTTGAACCTCACTGCCTTTGCATATTCACTACTCCTGTACTGGTCTTTCCATCTTCTAGATTAATCCCCTGGAGGTAAAACATGCTGTTAACTCCCCTATGTCTGAAACAGCAGCCAGGTCACCAGCCCTCTTGACCTGAGGCCCCACCCACTCTCCCCTCCACAGAAGCCCTGAAGGGGCTGTCTCTGTGCCCTTTGTGGTGCCCTCCCACCACCCCTCCACCCCCTGCTTCCCCAGCAGCCCACCTGGACCGCACTGGGACCACATCCTGCAGCTGGGTGCCGTCCTCATCTGTGTGACCACTTCCTTCCGTCGACGTCCGTGGCACCGCACCCTGGCTTCCATCCCGGCTCCTGGGCTCCTTCCGCGTAGGAGTGCGTCCCTGCATGCAGCCCTCCTCTGCTGCACCACACCCGTCCCACCGGATCCCCAGCCCCGAGCCCTGCGCGCCCTGACCTCTGCCCGGGGCGCCGACCTCCCTGACACCGCTGCTCGCTCGGCACCTCCACCCACCGCCTAGGGGAGGCTGTTTCCTCGCCTCCCGGCCTTCTGGTCTCTGTTCACGCACATGCTCGGGCCACACCTGGAAATCAACCCAGTTCTGGTCTCGGGCAGAACATCCCGGCCATCGGCGTGTTCCCAGGACACACCCGTGTTCAGGGCAGCGTTATTCCCCACTGCCCGGGGTGGGAGCGGCCAGGGCCCACCTGCAGACCACGGATAGACACCACGTGCCCATCCAGACCACGGAATGTGATTCAGCCGTGAGAAGGAAGGACATTTTGACGCCTGCTACAACACATTCGGCCTTGGGGACACTATGCGCATGAAATGAACCAGTCACAAAGGGACAGACCCCTGCATGATGCCACTTAAACGAGGTACTCGGAGTAGCCAAAATCGTAGAGGCAGGTGGCGGGCGTGAGGGGCAGGACTGGAGGGCACAGAGGTCCGCGTTCACAAGAGGGGGTTCTGGGATGGACGATGGAGACGGTGCAACGCTGTGAACCTACTTCACACCACGGAGCTCAGCACTTGGTGTTGGTGGTCAAGGCGGGAGAGCTTACGTCACGTACAGGTTACTACGATTTAAAGGAATAAGAAAAAAGTGTTTCTCACACTTCCCTCATCGCCGGCCGCCTCCGTGCCTCTCTGGGTTATTGCTGGAGCCCCCACCTGTCTCCCTGCTGTGCCCCTACCCGCTGCCCCTCTCCAGGCTGTTCTCAACACGACAGCTGGACGCAAGTTTTCAATACACAATTCCGTGTTGCCTCTCTGCCCAGAAGCTCCCGTGACCCCCGTCTCAGTAAAGCCCGAGGCTTTCCAGGGTCAGGCGGCCCCTCCGACCCCCTTCCCACTCCCCCGGGCGCCTCTGCCGCAGCCCACTGGGCTCCTGGCTGCTTCTCAAACACACCCTGGGACCTGGGGGGGCTCTGCCTCCGCTTTTCCTTTAAATTCCACCTTATGGGAGACACCTGTTTTCAGTCTGATCCAGTGGTTCTCAAACCACTGGCCCTTTAGGGGACATTTGGCAATGCCTGAGGACATTTTTGTTGTCACACAACTTGGGCAAGGACATCCTTCTGGCACCTCGTGGGTAGCGGCCAGCATGCTGTCACCACACCCTCCAATACAACAGGGCAGCCCTTGTAAGAAGGAGTTTTGGCCCCAATTACGTGCCAGCATTGCTGGGGGTGAGAGGCCCTTCCGTGCCCTGGGCCATGCTTCCTTCCCCACGTCCTGTTCCCCGGTCACTGCTTATCACCCGAGGTGTGTGTTCACTCCCCGGGGCGGCGGTGTGGTCAGAGGCCGCCCCTGACGTGTTAGGTCTGGCCCCGTGTTCTTGGTGACCTTGGCTGCAGACGCACGGGGGTAGGAAGTAGTTTCAGGAGACCCCCCGTTTCCTGCCCCCTAAGTGCCAGCGAGGCATTCTGGATTCCAGCCCAGTGCGATAGGACAGGAGCCTCGGGAGCCTTGGGTCAGTGGCGGCGGGCCCGAGTGTGAATGCCCCGCAGAGCCGTGCGCCCTCACTCTTCCCCCGGCCGAAGGGCTGAGCGCCTGGAGAGGCCGTTCGGATCCCCCAGGAGGCCCATGGGGGCAGCCTGCTCAGACCGTGGCTCCGAGCGTGCTAACCCTGGATGGAGGTGATGGAGGAGGGGAGCGGAGAGCAAGCAGCTTCCACGGGCTTCCCTGAGTCCTGTCCCCTGTCCTTGGAAAGGGCACAATGTGGTTGATTCAGTAGTTTTCATGAAACGGCAGGTGTTGTGTGTGAATTCCTCTCTTACTAGTCTCTCACACCTGGACGGAAGAAAACCCTGAACTTCGTGGCCCCCTCCTGCCTGGGGTGTGCCCGCCGCGCCCTCTGGAAGCAGAGTGTCAGGCACCTGCAGGTGGGCGCCTTTGCCAGGATGTCAGGCTGGTGAGAGGGTGCTGAGCCACTGCGCCGGGCACGCGCCCCTTGGCCTGAGTGCAGGGCTTTGCGCTGGAGTCCGCCGCATCCTACCTCCTTCCCTTCCCCCTCGGACGGTGGTAGGGGCTTCTCCGGCGGAGTGAGGTCGGCTTTGTGGTGGGAAGGTCAGAGAGGCCACAAAGGCTGGTCTTGCTCCGGGCGTGGAAGAGAGTTCCCGACCCCCTGCTGGCCAGTTATCTGCGCGGCACCTACTCTGCACGGCTGTTGCCCCTGGTGCCCAGTCCGCTGGCGAGTGGACGACGACACGCGCCTGCTGGTGGCACATTGATGGCAGAGCCGGGACGTCTCTGACCTGAGGCAGTGCAGACAGAGTGTGGCCACGTCCGCGGCCCAGTGCGTGACTGTCCCCAGGACTGCAGACCCCGTGGGACACTCAGGACCCCCGTCCCAGGACTGTGAGCTGGAAAACTTCCCTTTGTTAGACAGCGTCCACGTGTCCAGGACTCCTGTGCGCAGAGCTGGAGCCATTTTTTTTTTTTTTTAAGAATTCTTGGTATTTTATTTATTTATTTTTTTACATTTATTTATTTTTGAGAGACAGAGTAAGACACAATGTGAGCAGGGGAGGGGCAGAGAGAAATGGAGACACAGAATCCGAAACAGGCTCCAAGCTCCGAGCTGTCAGCACAGAGTCCGATGCGGGGCTCGAACCCAAGAACCCGTGAGATCATGACCTGAGCTGAAGTCGGGTGCTTAACTGACTGAGCCGCCCAGGTGCCCCTAGAGCTGGAGCCATTGTAACCCACACACGGTCATGAGCCTTGTCACGTGGTCAACACCTTGTGAAGAGAAAGCCAGCAATCAGAGGGTGCTGGGGTGTGGCCCAGGTCACAGCCAGCCGCCCCCTTCTCCCGGGCAGCTGGTAACAGGAAGATGTCGTCCGCGCCAGGTCCAGGAGCAGGGGGGCTGCCGGGGTATAGGGTGCTGAGTCCCAGCACGTGCGTATCCTGGTCCCTGGAGCTCGTTGGGACCTTTGGTGTGGCGCAAAGCGCGGTGAGGGCTGCAGGCAGGGGCTGAGGTTGTTAATACGCCGACTTTAAAGTAGCAAGGTGGTTCCGGCTTTTTGTCAGTAAGCCCAGGGTAGCCACAGGGGTCCTTCACGGGGGAGACGGGGTCACAGAGGGTCAGAGAGAGCTGTGAACATGGCAGGTCTGAGAGACGCATCACTGCTGGCTCCAAAGGTGCAGACAGGGACTGTGGATCAAGGAGACTGCGGCCTCTGAAGTGGGAAGGGCAGGAAATGGATTCTCCCCTGACCCTCCCGAAGGGACAGCCCTGCTGACCCCTTGACCTTAGCCAGTGTGATGTGTGCTGGAATCTGTCTTCTAGAACTGCAAAGTCATGAACTCTGTCATTTGAAGCCACTGAGTTTGTGGTGATTTGTTGCAGCAGCCACGGGAAGGCAACACCTGCCTCCTGGGGACATGCCCACGTGGCCAGGGGAAGGTCTGCCCACATGCCCAGGGGACACTTGAGGGATTTTGTGAAGGTCTGCCTACACAGCAAATCCCTGGAAGAATCGGGCGCCCCTCGTGGGGCGTGGCTGGATGCCCCGTGGGTTCCACACAAGGGCAGTTGCAGAATATCAACTTGCTGAAGGGCAGAGCACACAGGATGTGACAATCAGGAGCCAATCTCAAAATATCACATATGCATGATGTCCTTTTTATAGAGTTAAAAGCAACCAAAAATACATTTAGGACCACATATGGCAACCAAACTGCATTAAAGGGGCCGTGTAAGTCAGGGTCCAGGGTGCAGGTAGCTTTGTGGGGAGGCGGGGAGTGGACACGGGTCACGGAGAGTGGATGGGGCACACAGAGAGTGGATGGGGGTCATGAGAGTGGATGGGGATCACGGAGAGTGGATGGGGGCCGTGGGGAGTGGATGGGGTCACAGAGTGATGGGGGTCATGGAGAGTGGATGGGGGCCGGGAGTGGATGGGGGTCGTGGGGAGTGGATGGAGGTCACAGAGAGAGTGGATGGGGTCACGGAGGGAGTGGATGGGGCCGTGGGGAGTGGATGGGGTCACAGAGTGGATGGGGGTCATGGAGAGTGGATGGGGGCCGGGGGAGGATGCGGGTCACAGAGAGGATGGGGTCACGGAGAGTGGATGGGGGTCATAGGAGGGATGGGGTCATGGAGAGTGGATGGGGCCGGGAGTGGATGGGGTCACAGAGAGTGGATGGGGGTCACGGAGAGTGGATGGGGGCCGTGGGGAGTGGATGGGGTCATGGAGAGTGGATGGGGGTCACGGAGAGTGGATGGGGGCCATGGGGAGTGGATGAGGGTCACAGAGTGGATGGGGCTGTGGGGAGTGGATGGGGGTCACAGAGAGTGGATGGGGGTCACAGAGAGTGGATGGGGGCCGTGGGGAGTGGATGGGGGTCACAGGGAATGGATGGGGGCCACGGGGGGTAGATGTGGGTTATGGCAGGGCTCTCCCTTCATGTCGGATCGTGTCAGATCGTGTCAGATGGTGGGCTCATGGGTGCTCACAGCACCATTTAAAATAACTGCTGAGCCATTTGACTTGTTCACACAGGTGAGAGACGACCATCTCTCGGGCCTGCGTCCCTCCAGAGAATTCTCAGTCCAGGAGTTTTAACTTAGTGTTGCCAATAGCGTTATGTGTGCCACAGGCAAGCTTCGCATACAGTCGGATTGTTCTGTAATTAGCAAGGCGAAGGCAGGCGCCGCGTGCGGACGGGTGGGGGCGTGAGGGGTGGTCTGTGCGGCGGGGCAGGAGGGTCCGGGCTGCCTCCTGACAGCCTGCCTTCAGCAGCTGAGAGCCGCTCTGCTCTTGGGGGGCAAGGAGTTTGCTTCCTTTCAAGACAAGAGCAAAAGATCCCGTTTGTCTTGCTTGGGTCTGGAAAGGGATAGCAGCCTCTTCCTTGGAACTCCAGGACTGATCGACAGGGACAAGTTTATCTGTGTTTCTGCAAATTCCTTACAGCCACGGTGTGTGAGGCCTGATTCCCGCTGAGCTCACACAGGCGGAGCTGAGCTCCTGACGGGGTGTCAGCTGAGACGCTGGGTCTGGGAGGAGGTGGGGGCGGGGGGGGGGCCAGGAATTCAGAGAACATAATGTTTCCCTTGGGAGCGTTTCCCTTGAGTTATGTGAAGAATTACGGGAAGGGGAGAAGGGTACAAGGGACGTATTGTGAGTCGTGAAATTTAGTTGTACTTACATAAGCTCGTAGGGGCGAGGGTCAGCAAGGTAAGTGGGGTGTTCTTGTTAAGGCCCCGCTGTTGTGGCCACTGTAAAGGATAAATTTGTTCCTGATTTGCTGATAAACACTGGCTTTATCCTCCTTCCCAAAGTGACACATGGGAAGCCTCGAGGAAAGAAATAAGGTGGCGTCAATATACTTTTCTGGAGAGTCCCGCCTGTTTTATATTTTCTGGTCCAGTGTTTTCACGGTCATTTTGTTTCTACTGCGGTATTTACTCAGACGTTAGATTCCTGATCTGGCCAGAAGGTGATTACTTGGCGCTGCTTCCTTAGGGGCGACGGTCAAGTTCCTCATGGTGCCTTTGAGCGCTTGGGGCCGGCTAGTCAGGGGCTGGTCCTTGGGATGCGTTAGCCCCGGGGAGCTGCTGTTTGCCCCCAGGGAACGGTTATTACTAGTTTTAAGCTAAGGTGCAACTCAGGGAACATACAATTGGCCACGTTAAAGCCAACAGTGCGGCGGCGTCCGGAGCGTTCACAGCGTTGGGCGTCCGCACCACCTCTCTCTGGTCCCACAACACTTGCATCACTCGGAAGGGAGACCCCGGGCTGGAGGCGGCCATTCCCGCGCTCCCCTCGCCCCAGCACCTGGCAGCCACCCGCCCGCCCGCCGAGGAGCAGCTTCTCAAGTGCACAAGGAGCAACCTAGAGGATTCAATTTAGTTTTGTGATGACTCATCACTCAGCATATTTACAAGGGATGAAGGTGAGCAGCCTGGCGGGCTGCAGCCACACTCTCTGGCTGTGTGACCTTGACCGGAGGCCCGGCTCTCAGTGCCTCGCCTCGGGTTTCTGCCTGCCAGACGAGGCTGTAGGGGGATGAGAGGGTGCTCGTGGGGCGGGGTGGAGCCTGGCCCAACGCAGATGCCCAGCGAACTCCATGGGGGGACGTAGGTGAGCTGCAGGGACCATGGCATCCACTGTAACCACGTGAGGACCAATGAGCCACAAAACCGTGCAGTGCTGTGAGCTCACTCGAGAGCTGAGGTCACGGGGATGGCGCCCTGGCTCTGAAGACACCCCTGCGGTTCCACGTTCTGGCTCCTGGGCCTGTGAAGATGGTGGGTTTCTGTCCCTCGACATCGGGGGGTCTGCTGGAGTCATAGCAGCCCCTGGAAGCAGGTGCTTTCTCTGGCTGGTGGCAGCACAAGGCATCAGAGATGTGAACCACGGGGGTGATTCCGCACGCGGTCACCGCTCAGGCTGGAGGGACCACGTGCAGAGAAGGGGGCGGCCTCGGAAACCTGCGGGAAACGGGCCCTCGGCCCTGCGACCACAGGAGCGGGATCTGCCCACCCTGGTGAGCCGGGAGCCACGCTCTCTAGACCTCTCCTGACCTGGTCACCACCTGGAGTCCTGCGTCCGGAGCCCCCGAGGGGAGGGTCCCCCCTGCTAGCCGGGAGACGACTGGCCGTGGAGCTGAGAGCTACCGAGTGGGTTTTCCATCTGAGCTGCTAACAGGCTCATGGTGGTGTGTCCCGTGGCACCGAGAATTAACATGCGGAGCAACAGGTGGACCGAATCGGTGAGGAGGGAGAGGCAGGACTCAGGGACCGTTTCCCCTCCGGCGGAGCATGGCAGGGGGAGGTGTTTAATGGGGACAGTTTGGGAGAATGAGAAAGTTCTGGAGACGGAGGCTGGGGACGCTTACCCGATGGTGTGAATGTGCCTAATGCCGCTGAGCTGTGCGGGGAAGAATGGTGAAGATGGTGAATTTCATGTACTATGTGTATTTCACCACAATAAAGAAATGATAATTGACCTCCTAAGACAGAACTGATCTGAAATCGCACGGTGTGTTTTGGGGATGGTAACATACGTAGAAGCCGACGGATGACAGCAAAGGCCCCCAGCGGGGTTGTCCACGGCGTGAGGGTATCTCACCATGGGGATGCGTCTGACACGCGTGGACGTGGCTGCAGAGCCCAGGCATCTCGTAAACCCCAGAGCAGCCACGAAGACGTGGAAACAGCTAGTGAGCCGTCACCGGGGCTGAAATGGGAAAGGCAGATGTACACTCAGTGCCGAAGGAAGTGGGAGGGAGGAAGGGGACGGAGGCCCTGGGGTCGGGAGGAAACAGCCCCCTGGGGCCTGGCTTAGAGGGTGCTCCGTTCAGCGAGGCGCGGTGGCCATGGCTGCTCCTGGCACCTCCCACGGCACCCACTGATGGCTCTGGTGTCTGCTTCTGTCCCCCCGAGGGGTAGGGAGGACCCATCTGGGGTGGCCTCTAACAGCCTGCATCACGGGGTGGTCACACCATCGGCACTGGGACGCACTGTCCACTTCAGGGACCGTGGGAACACCACGGTGGCCCTCGCCTCCCACTTGCCAGGCTCCAGGAGGTCGGAGCACCCTAAGCGGGACGGAGACAGAGCCTGTCCTCACGGTCAGGACCTGTGCTGGGCAGCCTTTCTCTGGGCACTGATTGGTCCCCGGGCAGGAGTATGGTCTCTCTTGCCGTTTAGGTCTGGAGGGGGGAGGGCAGCAGATGGCATTGACCCCATGGGGCCCTCTTCTGGGCCAAGGGTGAGCAGGGCCGAGAGCAGCCACCTCCGGGTGGCGGAGGGGCCCTGTTGGCCGAGAGCTGGTCTGGGCAGAGGCTTCTCGTGGCTGCCGGAGCCTCCCACAGGCCTCATGGCCAGAGCTGCGCTTTCTCATGCGCTTTCTCGGACTGGCCTCTCATTGCACGGAGCTGGCCTGCCCTCGCCCAGCCGGGCAGGTGTGAGACGCAGGTGGGTGCTGGGTGCTCCAGACCCACGGAGGCCAGACCTCTGGCGGGAGGGAGGCCAGATTGGCCCGCGTGGCTGTGGGTGTGAGTGGAGGCTGGCTCTGGGGACTGAGACCGTGGGGGGCCGGGGCGGACCCAGGGGGGAAGAGCCATGGTCTGAGGGGGTGACAGGGCCAGTGTGAGGGCACCGGGGTCCTCAAAGGACGGCTCATTGGCCTCTGGGGTCTTCACCCCCAGCAGGAGACTAGCAAGGTAGCAGGAGTGGGGGTGGGCGTTGAGTGTGCTCTGAGACCTTCAGATAAGCGCAGTCCCACCTCCATTGTGTTGCGTATTTCCTGACGCATGTTTCTTTCTCTAAATAAACTCAAATCATCCCCGTGAGGGGCAGGAGGCCGCTGGGCGGGTCTCGGGGCTTGCGGCTAAGCCCCTGCCCTCCTCCAGTCTTGGGCGGCCATGGGGCCGGAGGTCTCCAAGCAGCCGCGAGGGCCGCCCCGCTGACCCGTGAGCCCCTGGCTTTTCCCCACGGGGTCACTGTGCTCAGTGGACGATGGGAGGGACCTTCAGGAGCTGATTGGGAAATGGTTTTAAAAGCTTCTAACTTGCCTCTCCTGATGGGATCCATGTTTAATATGGTCATAATTGCCAGTTTTTTATGTCTTGGTGTCTAAAATTTGTGCTCAGGCTTTGAAGAGAATTTGCGGGAACGGCCCTGTGCGGTAAAGCACGTGGGGCTTGCACGTCCTGTCTCAGCTGTGCCCCGAGGACGGGGCCTCGCCGGGGACCCCAACCCAGGGAGCCCGGCTGTGCCCACCTGAAGGTGGCTGAGGGGGCTCCTTCCTCGTCCTGATCCTCTGGGAAGCCAGAGCCCCCAGGCCGTCTCCTGGGCAGTTCTGGGGCCCAGGTGATGTGACAGGGCACCACACATGTCGCGGCTGTGGCAGCCCTGTCAGCAGGGCCTGGGGGCCAGCCCGCCCAAGCATGCAGCCTCCGCCCCAGGACTCTTGCACAGTGGCCGGAACCCAGCGCTGCCTATGCTTCCTGAGTCTGGGGGTTCTGAAGCTTCGTGACCAGTCTACCCTGACCAATATGCAGATCCTAGCATGCCCCTCCCCCATGGGCCTGGGGCAGTCCAGGGGCAGGCAGGCATTGGGAAGGAAAGCAGATAGGGGTGGAGGGGGGAGACCCAAGGCTGGGGAGGGGGAAAGAGGAGGTCATCGGGGGGCAGACCGGGGAGGAGGGCAACACAATTGGAAGGCTTTGGGGGGGGAGGGGGAGCCGCCCCAGGGGTAGTGGGGGAGGGTCAGTGCATGTATGAGGTGGGGGCTCACAGGGCAGGGTGGGGGAAGGTTCAAGGAGGTGAGGCCAGCCCCCTCCAGCCGGCGGGCAGACCTCTGCGTTGTCTCCTGTCCACCCCGAGGTGCCCTCCATCAGAGAGCCTTCCCCGCGTCCCTGCACCCTGTGTAGACGTCCAGCCTTTCCCTCTAGTGGACGGGGGCTGTGTCCGCCAGATGCGCGAGAACTGGCTGGTGGCCAGGCTGAGGACCCGTGAGCTCCCCAGAGGCCTGCGGCTGCAGTTTCTACTGAGATGGGCCTGGATCCTGGGCGGCTGCTCTGCAGGACAGACAGGGTCCCCCAGGGTCGTTGGAGGCCAGTGTGCCGGGCTGGGAGCGAGGAGTCAGGTGGGCATGGCCTCTTGGAGGTGGGGGTGGGGGGGCAGAAATAGACACGTGGGGTCAGTAGCAAGTGGGGAGCCACTCCCTGCTGGCTCTGGCCAGGGTGAGAATGCCCACCACACAGGGTTTATGGGGGTGCATTGTGCGTATGTTGCAGGAGACCCCAAAGCCCCCTGTGCAAGTTCGAGACCCTCTGACAGCTTGGTCATGATTCCTTCCTGAAGAGCCAGATGGGCCCTCCGTGAGCAAGGAGCTGGGGGCTCAGGGAGGGTCCTGAGAGGGTGGGTGCTCCCTCTGTCCCCTCGTAATGGTGGGCGGGGTCCTTCCCAGGTCAGGGCCTTGGACACTGAAGACGCCCGAGGGAGGCTGCGCGGGTGATCCCGGCACTGCAGGGAGCCTGCAGCCTGTCTGGCCCTGCCATTTCTGCTGTGGTGGTCGGTGGAGTCAAAGTGAGATCTGGTGCCATGCCACGTGGTGGGCACATCAGGGGCTCCTGTCTAGGTCTGCTGTGCTGACCCCAAACACTCCAGACTTTATTGGCAGGAGAGCATACAAATCAGACCTGTCCTGGGCACCTGGGGCTGTCGGTTAAACGTCTGACTTCGGCTCAGGTCATGATCCCACCGTTTGTGGGTTCGAGCCCCGCGTCGGGCTCTGTGCTGACAGCTCAGAGCCTGGAGCTGCTTCAGAGTCTGTGTCTCCCTGTCTCTCTGACCCTCCCCTGCTCATGCTGTCTCTCTCTCTTAGAAATAAATAAAACATTAAAAAATTAAAAACAAAATTAAAAAACCCCTCAGGCCTGTCCTGTCTGTCGTCTCGTTATCGATGGCCTCCCGTCCCATCTGTACGTATCAAGTCAACACTTATGTATCTGGAAGAGAAACGAGGCCAAGCCACTGCCGTGCTCCTTACAAGGAAAAGAAGTCGTAGCTGGTTCGCACGGTTTACTGTGGGAGAAGACACCACGAAGGAGCTGGGAGGGAGCGTGTCGATCCCCCGGGAAGGAGGCCTCTGAGACCGGGCACGCGCAGGGATCGCGGGGTGAGGGGAGGTGTAGCCACGCAAGACCCGCAGCGCACAGGATGGCTTCCCTGCGGCAGGAAACCACCAGGAGGTTGTGAGGCGGGTGGCCAAAGGGGACTGTTGGTGATAGGATAGCAGGTGACTTGTTAGCTTCAGAAACACGTGGAAGCTGTCACAGCGCCTCGCACCCGGGGCAGGCGCCGCAGACACGTGGAAGGCAGCGGGCTCGGCGAGGGCGTGGAGCCGCCGCGGACAACTGGCGGCTCCTCAGAAGATCACCCAGAGAAGCCCCCTACGACCCGGGACGCCCGCGTCTGGCCTGGGCGTGCACCCAGAAGAGCCGAGAGCAGGGTGCGGAGGACGGGTTCCTGGCAGCTGAGACGTGCAGGAGCCCAGGTGCGACCACGGACAGCGGGCAAGAGGCGTGGCCCCTCCAACGACGGGATGCTCCTCCGCCTTAAACAGGAGGGACGTCCCGCCACCCGCCACCCCACGGACGAGCCTGGAGGACACTGTGCTCAGTGAAACAAGTCACAAGGGATAAACACTGTATGATTCCACTTACATGGGGTCCCTAGCGCAGTCGGATCACAGAGACAGAGGCGAGAAGGTGGAGCCAGGGCTGGGGGGAGGGAGGTGGGGATCTGGTGTTTAATGGGTGTTAGAGTTTCAGACTCCGGGGATGGGCTGGGGGGGATGACTGCACAGCACCCTGAATGTGCCCAATACCCCTGAGCTGGACACTAAAATCAGTGATTGTGGCAAATCTTACATTTGT
This sequence comes from Proteles cristata cristata, assembly GCA_017311185.1. NCBI lineage: Eukaryota > Metazoa > Chordata > Mammalia > Carnivora > Hyaenidae > Proteles > Proteles cristata. The sequence goes on from JAESUZ010004764.1 coordinate 111,969, forward strand.
GGTGTTTTTATGTATTTGCTTACTTTAATGTTTATGTCTTTTAACACAATAAAATGCACAGTGAACAGTAATAAAACAGCCTATCACAGACCCCAAGAGAAGGAAGATCTCTGCAGGGAAGGATGGACGCAGCAGCCATTAGGGCTGGGGTCGCTGGCACGCGGGCCCAGGGCGGGGGTGGCCAGGCAGGCATGGCCCCGTGGTGGCCCCTGGGCTCTGCCGGCTGGCCTGTGACTTACATTTCCTGAACCACATGATGACTGGGGGCCACATGTGCACCTTCATTCTAGCCACCAGGAAGGAGGTGGGGCGCCTTGGGGGCTCAGTCGGTTAAGCGTCCAACTTCGGCTCAGGTCATGATCTCACGGTTCGTGGGTTCAAGCCCCGCGCCGGGCTCTGTGCTGACAGCTCGGAGCCTGGAGCTGCTTCACATTCTGTGTCTCCCTCTCTCTCTGGCCCTCCCCTGCTCACGTTGTCTCTATCTCTCTCTCAAAAGTAAAAAAAAAAAAAAACATTAAAAAGTAAAAAACAATTTATAAAAAGGAAGGAGGAGGGGGGACGGTGGGCTTGCTCCAATCCCGTGTCCCACTGGCCAGAGCGAAGTCTCAAGGCCACGTCTAACTGCAAGGGAGGCTGGAAAGTGTAGTTTTTACTCCAGGGACCCTTACAAGCAGATGAAATTGGAGTGCTTTGCTCCAGAAAGAAGGGGAGAATGGTTGTGGGGTCAAGTACAGACCCTTGTGGACACAAGCAGGCACTTAGTAAAGGAAAACAGAGAGACTGGTAAACAAACGAAGAGCACGTTCAGCCTCACCAGCGTCAGACGATTAGGAGGCGAGACACCGAATTTCACCTGTGTCCGCAGACCCATCCGTACCTGGCCCTTCCTGCTCGGGTGGGGTGCTGACCCCCCCCGACCGTTTCTCAGGCTCCCGAGTGGGCTTCCGGCGGGGTTGGGCCGGCGCAGGGTCCGGCTGGGCTGGCAGGAGGGGCCGTGGCCGCTGAGCGCTCCGTCCAGGCCTGCGCGTCGCGGCTCCCGCTTCCCCACTGGGTTCTCCCCGTGACCGCAGCGCTGCCCTGTCCCTGCAGCCTGGGGCCCCTGGGGCCCTGCCTACCTTCTCCTCACCTGGCAGCGTCCCAGCCCCGTGCCCTGTTGTCATTGTGGTTTCTGTTTCCCTCGGATGGTGCTTGACGCAGGCACTAACGTGTGGGGCTGCCTGGCTGTGGGGACGGGGCCCCGCTCGGCCCTGTTGCTCTGAAGCGTTCAGGGTCCCCGAGTTTGGAACATGTAAGAGGGGACAGACTTGCTTCCACTCCTGTCTTCCCCTTCTGCTGCCCGGGATGCGCTCTGCGGAAATGCGAGGAGAGAGGAACACGGGGTGTGATGCGTTTTGTTCACGAGGCCAAACACTGGCACAGCCTCACCTTTGAAAGCCGCGTGAGCGGGGAGGGAGGTTGGAAAACCGGTCATGCTGCTCGGCAGAACGCCGTCCAGCCACAGAGCGCGTGCGGCACAGGGAGCCGGTGCGAACAGTGGTCAGGGGCGCTGGGGGCTCCGGCAGCTAAGTGGCCGACTCCCCATCCCCAGCTCAGCGCATGATTTCACGGTCCGTGGGTTCAAGCCCCATGTTGGGCTCTGTGCTATCAGTGGAGCCTGTGTGGAATTCTCTCTCTCCCTCCCTCTGTGCCCCTCCCCTGCTTGCTCACACACGCATGCGTGCTCTCAAAGCCAAATAAGCATTAAAAAAAAGAAACAGTGGGAAGTATGGCTCAGTTTTTATTAAAAGTACATACATAGAGGGGCGCCTGGGTGGCTTAGTCGGTTAAGCGTCAGACTTTCGCTTTGGTCATGATCTCACGGTTCGTGGGTTCGGGCCCCGCGTCGGGCTCTGTGCTGACTGCCAGCTCGGAGCCTGGAGCCTGTTTCAGTCTGTGTCTCCCTCTCTCTCTGACCCTCCCCTGCTCACGCTGTCTCTCTCTCTCTCTCTAGAAATAAATTTAAAAAAAACATTAAAAAATAAAGTACATACATAGAATGCGCTGGAAAATTATTCGGGATGTGCTTCAGGATGCTACTGTTTTGTTCCCTGGTGGGGACAATCATGGATAGTTCTTACCTTCTCCATAGTCTCCTGTGTTTAAAAATTTTTTAAATATATTTTTTTAAATATTTTTATTTATTTCTAGGAGAGAGAGAGAGACAGCGTGAGCAAGGAGGGTCAGAGAGAGAGGGAGACACAGCATCAGAAGCAGCTCCAGGCTCTGAGCTGTCAGCACAGAGCCCGACACGGGGCTCGAACCCATGAACTGTGATATCATGACCTGAGCCAAAGTCGGATTCTCAACTGACTAGCCACCCAGGAACCCTGATAGTTTCCTGTGTTTTTTGAAGATAATTTTATATCGATCGTGTGTCCTGTATATGAAAATTAGAAAAAGTGGCCAAAGGGTTTCAGGTATTTCCCACTGTCTGTCACTTCCCGGAACCCATCGGGGGCTGGAAGAGGTGAAGCCAGGTTCCCCCAGGAGAGAGGCGGCACCACTGTCCGAGACACCCACCTGCAGGCGGCGGTGCTCAGGGGCCTGGGCTCACACCCTCCTTAGGGTGGGCCTCGCCCCCTCTGCTTCTCATCCCTGCCCCCGTCCTCACCTCCTGCTGCTCCCAGAGGCCAGGGTCATCTGTTTGCTGACATCGTCTCAGAGCTGCTGTGTGTGTGTGCGCGGGGGCGGGGGGAAGGAACCGCCCGGCGTGTGTCCCCAGGGAACTCACGCAGCCGTGATGGGTGCATCTGTGGGTCCCTCTGGGCCGGGCAGGGTGGCAGCCAGGCCTGGACGACTTTGGCGAGGCTGCGAGGCTGAGTCTGCCAGCGTTCAGGACGTGCAGGACAGACCCCCCACCCCCCAGGAGTCGGCGTTTCGGGGACCAGACCCTCCCCGCCGCAGCTGGGAAGCCAGGTTTTCGACCAGACCCTCTGCCGTGGCCCTGAGTGACCTACCGCAGAGACATCCGCCAGGGGGCGGACCCCGATGCCTTCCTCTCGGAACTTGGCTGTGGGACGGTTGTTCACCAAGACTGTCGCACGCTTGTGCTGTGTGGACCGATTGTGAGCCAGGACTGTTGTGGTGATGACTCAACCTGGAAGAAACTTCTAGTGCTCAGTCTTACAGTCACAGGAGAGGTTTTATTTATTTATTTATTAAAAGATATTTAAATGTTTATTTATTTACTTTTGAGACACAGAAAGCACAAGCAGGGGAGGGTCAGAGAGAGAGGGAGACACAGAATCTGAAACAGGCTCCAGGCTCCGAGCTGTCAGCACAGAGCCCGACGCGGGGCTCGAACCCACAGACTGTGAGATCATGACCTGAGCCGAAGTTAGACGCTCAACTGACTGAACCACCCAGGTGCTCCCAGGAAAGGTTCTAAAATTCTGTTTATGGGGCACCTGGGTGACTCAGTTGGTTAAGCGTCCGACTTCGGCTCAGGTCATGGTCTCACAGTCCCTGGGTTCAAGCCCCGCGCTGGGCTCTGTGCTGACACCTGGGAGCCGGCTCGGGATTCTCTTTCCCTCTCCCTCTGCTGCTCCCCTACTTGCAGTCTCGCTCTCAAGAATAAAAATAAACATTAAAAAATTTCTGTTTATGTGTTTACTATTGGCAGAGGTGAGTGATAGGTGATCCAAAGAGACTTTGGAGCATAAAAATATATCCTGTGCAGATAAAATCACATGAAGAACATGGGTGGAGGTTCGGGAGGCAGAGGAGCCGTGTGCCCTGTGTGTCTGCCCACGGCGCGCTGTGGGCCTGCTGATGCGGGCAGTCAGGGCGGGGGCCACGTGGAGGCCACGAGCGGCCGCCGTCAGCAGTCACCGTGTGCTGGCGGCCCAGCCTCCGGAATTGTGTAAACTTTAGCTCAACACTGTGTCCGTCGGCTTGGGTTTTCCTGGTTCGGGTAAGAGGAGAGGCATGGGGGGGGCACCTCAGCAGCTGAGAATCCTTAATCTGGACAGAATCTGGGTTTCTGAGGTTTCCTTTTTGTGGTAGGTGAGGACACTGAGCCCCGCGGTGGCTGTTCCTTGGTCGCGGCTCCTGCCTGTGCCCGGAGCTGCCGCCGCACAGACGGGCTCCCTGCCCCGCGGCGCAGCTCTGCAGCAGGGCAGGGACGTCTGGGGCGGCGGCCACCATCCCGCCTCTCCTCCTGGGATGGCCCAGCAGCCGCGCAGGGGGCCCCACCGGGTCGGGGTGACTGTGCCGCCACGGGCACCATCCCAGGAAGCCCCAGAGCCCACCGCTAACCAGCTGCTGCCCCGTGGAGGGAGAGCCCTCTGCTCGGAGACCCCAGCACTGGCTCCCGGCTCCCTCGTGGGGGGTCAGGGTGATGTGGGGGAGGGTGGGTGAACCCTACAGCTAGTTGGCTTGGCTTCTGCTTGCCTCTGCTATTTCTTCTGGAAGGATCAGGATCTGTGGCTCGGATTGAAGCTCTGGGTATAGACGGGTGTCGTGAGCTCTAAGAAGGCAGCTGTCCTGACTGGCCCCAGGGCACGGGGTCAAAGGAGGGCACGGAGCCCGGTGGCGAGGTGGCAGGGAGGTGCAGGGGTGCTGCAGGGGTTTGCCCACATGCTGGGGGTACAGTGAGGGGCACGTGGACGCCGTCCCTGCCCTCTCGGACCTTCCAGGCCACGCACGCACCGGCCGTCAGCGGCACAGATCAGTGTGTAGCGTCTGTCTGGGAAAGTGGGACAGCGGGGTGCTTCCTGAGGACGCGTACCGGGCTCCCCGTGTGGGAGTGGGGGGCGCTCCCTAAGAGGGTCCGGTAAGGGTCTCCTGGGAGTCGGGGGAAGAGCGTGGAGGAGAGGGAATGGCGGAAAAGGCACATCTGGAGAAGCACCAGCCGGGAATTTCCCCGAGTGGAAGAAAGACGAGGGTCCTCCGAGGTGGGAGACAGTTGGCAGCGGGACAGACGAAGCTGCCCTGTCCCTCTGGAGACCCGCCCCCAGTGTCTAACCTGCCCACCCGGGGCCGCCCTGAAATATTTGCTCCCAGCCCTTCCGGGGGGAGGAGAACAGCTGGAGGTCACCGTGGCCTGCGTGTCGCTTACTTCCAGAGTCCAGGCCAGGCCGGCCCGCCCACACGCGCGTCCTGTGTGGCCCCTCCTCCCTTCCCGCACCTTCTGTGCTGCCGGCCGGAGGCGCTGACGTCCAGCCGTGTTCGGGATGGCAGAGAGAGCCTGCAGGGCTGGGGGAGCCGCAGCGGGGATGGGGGGCCAAGGACGAGGCTTCCTTGGTGGACACGAGACCGAGAGGGTGGGGCTGGCCCGTCCCCCCCGTGCCAGGCAGCCCTGATCTGCCTTCCGCCATCAGGCGTAGTTTGGGAGGGGGGCGGTCTGTCCGTGTCTGGCTTCGGCTCAGCCTGGACACTTGGAGAGTCACGGAGCCCTTCCCTCTGTTGCCAAGGCCTGAGCCCGTGCGGCTGGACCGCAGCGCGTGCCGCCCGCCGTGACGGCGGGCCTGCGGCTTGTCCCCAGGCCTTGACCATCACAAGTAAAGCTGCTCCACGCACACTGCACACTCACACTGTTCTGCACACCCACACATACTCGCAGCTGTGCACACTCACACTCACACACACACACTGCTCTCATCACAAGAGCCTACGTTTTTCCATCTACGAAGACCCTTTTCCAAAGAAAGTCCCAGTCGTAGGTTCCGAGCGGACTTTGAGGGCCGCCTGCTCTGCCCACGGCAGGTGGGCAGGAGGCGCTGCTGGGTGCCAGGGCAGGTGACGGGAGCACCTCGCCTCGCCCCGAGGACTCCCTTCACGGCAGGTGAGCACGTGTGTGTTGCCCAGGCCCCACCGCCCGTGGCTCTGGCTGTGGCAGAGGGACCCTGGTCCCCGCAGACAGAGCCCCAGTCTGGACCGTGCACGGAAGCGGCTGCGGAGCAGGTCTGGTCGGACTGGAGCGCGCGACCCCTTAGCCCCTTTGCCGCCCGTGCGGGAGGAGGTCACTGCGAGGAAGGACCGCCACAGGGAAGGAGCTCAGCGCCCTCACTGACCGGGGAGGCGTGGGACATGTGCGGAGGTCGAGCCTCACCGCCCCCAGGACGGCGGAATCGAAGCCCCGGTGGCACAGGCGCTGACGGGGACCCCGAACACCGCGGCTGTTCAGTCAAGAAGTGATGCCGCCCCAGGAAAGCCAACAGGCAGGGCTTCCAGCAGCCTCGCCCACAGCCACCCCGGGACCGGGACCCCGTGCAGGTCCCCGCCCAGGAGAAGCGGAAAGCTGACGTCCGCACAAATGCTCGTTCATGGCGGCCTCCGTCATTCTGCTGCACCCCAGGGTGGACACAGTCCACGTGTCCACCAACGGGGGAGAGGCTCCATCAGCAAACGTCATCCCCACGGTGGGGCGCTGTTCCGCCATAGAGGACTAACCCACTGACTCGTGCCACAACGCGGGCCCTCCTTGAAAACGTGCAGGGACGCAAAGGTCACATCTTGCGTGACCCATTTGCATGAAACGTCCTGAACCGGCAAGCCTGACGACAGTAGGTGGGGCCGGCAGAGGGACTGGGAACCGGTGCGAGCTTTCCTTTGCGGGGGAGGCGATCTAAACTTCGTTCCAGGTGACGTGTGCACAGCCCCGTGAGTGCACGAAACCCCTCAACTGAGGACTTTACCTGGGCGGATGGTATGGGGTATGCGTTTTCTCTCAATAAAACTATTTCTAAAAGCCCGGATCACCCTCTTCTGGGAAGGGGGCTGGGCGTGCCGTCCTGACCCGCTGGATCCGCCCGTCCGCAGACCTTCCCGGGGCGGCTCCACCCGACTGGCCCTGGGTGAGGTGTGTCAGAGGGTGGGGGCCCAAGGCTGCAGCGAGCACCTGGGTCTCTTCCTCCCTCCCTCCCTTCCTTCCTTCTGCTGTCTCTCTCTCCTTTTCTCCCTCCCCCTTCCCTCCCTCCCTCCCTCCCTCCATCCCTCTCTCTCTCTCTCTCTCTCTCTCTTTCTTTCTTTCTTTCTTTCTTTCTTTCCTCCTTTCTTTTGTCTCTCAACTTAAATCCAAGTTAGTTAGCATACAGCGCAATAATGATTTCAGGAGTAGAATCCAGTGATTCATCCCTCACATATAACACCCAGTGCTCATCGCCACAAGTGTCCTCCCTAATGCCCCTTCCTCATTTAGCCCATTCCCCCCCACAGCCCCTCCTCAGTTTGTTCTCTATTTAAGAGTCTCTTATGGCTTGTTCCCCTCTCTGTTTTTATCTTATTTTTGCTTCCCTTCATGTTCATCTGTTTTGTACCTTAAATTCCGCGTATGAGTGAAATCGTATGATATTTGTCTTTCTCTAATTTTACTTAGCATAATACTCCCTAGTTCCATCCACATAGTTGCAAATGGCAAGATTTCATTCTTTTTGATCACTGAGTAATACCCCATCGTCCATGTACACATCTTCATCCATCCCTCCGTCAGTGGACATTTGGGCTCTTTCCATACTTTGGCTCTTGTTGATAGCACTGCTGTAAACATTGGGGTGCTGTGCCCCTTCAAATCAGCACTCCTGTATCCTTTGGATAAATACCTAGTAGTGCAGTTGCTGGGTCGTAGGGTAGTTCTATTTTTAATTTTTTGAGGAACCTCCACACTGTTTTCCAGAGTGGCCGCACCGGCGTGCGTCCCCACCAGCCGTGCAGAAGGGTCCCTCTCTCTCCGCATCCTCGCCAACATCTGTTGTTGTCTGAGTTGTTAATGTCAGCCATTCTGACAGATGTGAGGTGGTATCTCAGTGTGGTTTTGATTTGTGTTTCCCAGATGATGAGTGGTGTTGAGCATCTTTTCATGTGTCTGTTATGTGTCTGCATGTCTTCTTTGGAGAAGTGTCTGTTCATGTCTTTTGCCCATTTCTTCACTGGATTATTTTTTGGGGGGTGTTGGGTTTGATAAGGTCTTTATCTGATATGTCATTTGCAAATATCTTCTCCGATTCTGTTGGTTGCCTTTTAGTTTCGCTGACTGTTTCCTTTGCTGTGCAGAAGCTTTTTATCTTGATGAGGTACCAGTAGTTCATTTTTGCTCTTGATTCCCTTGCCTTTGGGGATGTGTCAAGTAAGAAATTGCTGCGGTGGAGGTCAAGGAGGTTGTTTCCTGCTTTCTCCTCTAGGATTGTAAATGTAAGCATCCTGTCTTACATTTAGGTCTTTCATCCATTTTAGTTTATTTTTGTGTATGGTTTAAGAAAATGGTCCAGGGGCGCATGGGTGGCTCAGTCTGTTAAGTGTCTGTCTTTGGCTCAGGTCATTATCTCACGGTTCGTGGGTTCAAGCCCCGCGTCGGGCTCTGTGCTGACAGCTCAGAGCCTGGAGCCTGCTTCTGAGTCTGTGTCTCCCTCTCTCTCTGACCCTCCCCTACTAACGCTGTCTCTCTCAAAAAATAAATAAATAAATAAATAAAACGTTAAAAATTAAAAAAAAAAAAAGTGGTCCAGGTTCATTCTCTTACATGTTGCTGTCCAGTTTTCCCAGCACCATTTGCTGAAGAGACTATCTTTATTCCACTGGATACTCTCCTGCTTTGTCAAAGATTAGTTGGCCATGTGTTTGTGGGTCCATTTCTGGGTTCTCTGTTCTGTTCCATTGATCTGAGTGTCTGTTTTTGTGACTGTACCATCCTGGCTTGATGATGACAGCTTTGTAATAGAGCTTGAAGCCCGGAATTGCGATGCCTCCAGCTTTGGTTTTCTTTTTCAGGATTGCTTTGGCTCTTCGGGGTCTTTTCTGGTTCCATGCTAATTTTAGGATTGTTTGTTCTAGCTCTGTGAAGAAGGCTGGTGTTTATAGAGTCCCCTCACCGTGGCCCACAGGGCAGGGAGTGTCTGCAGCTAAAGGGGTTTCTCTGGGCCCTTCCTGACTTACCTTACAGAGTCACCAGCAGCAGGGAAGCTGGCCCTCCAAGTGGGAGCTATAGTGGGTACAGGAAACTCATTTCCTGGGTGTCTAAATGGGTCCTACAATCCAGAGCTCTCGGGGCACTAATTTAGGAGACCATCTGGGGAGCTGCAGGTGCTGGGCTTCCCTCAGGGAGGCCCTCAGTCTGCTCTGCTAAGAAGTCTCATAACACCTCATTTGCGGGGCGCCTGGGTGGCTCAGTCAGTTAAGCCTCAGACTTTGGCTCAGGCCACGGTTCGTGGGTTTGAGCCCCGCATTGGGTTCTGTGCTGGCAGCTCAGAGCCTGGAACCTGGTTCAGATTCTGTGTCTCCCTCTCTCTCTGCTCCTTCCCTGCTCATGCTCTCTCTCTGTCTCAAAAATAAACTATAAAAAAATTAAAAAAAAAAAAAACTTCATTTGCGGCAATGGTGGTTATGGTGATAAAAGTATCAAAACTGTCTCAGAACTTAGGTGTGAGCCTCTTGGGTGTGTGTAAGATTTCATGACTATTTTTTGCTGGAATAATTGGACCCTAGATTTAATTACATGTTTCTTCCCCCCTAAATCTCTATAAAAGGATGTGAAGTTCTCCTTTGTGGGTGTCCAGATTCAGCCTCAGGACATGTCTTTCAGGTCAATGCGTTGGGCAGCTGTTCTAGGGCCATCTTTCAGTTGACTGTGAACTTGGGCCATGTTAGTGTGTCCACCTTAGCTTCCTGAGTGAGTCATACTGTGACTGTGTTTAAGTCTTGGCCTGGCACGGCCAGAAGGGGGATGCTGTCTCTCCCCGCACCCCTCCTGTAGAGGGGAGGCCCCCACCCCATGTCCATCCAGATTTCATTCCGCAGCAGGCGCAGTGGAAGCCTCTTGGCATTGGGGTGACTGGCCAAGCTTGCTAACCCACACCCCAGCCCAGGGGGGGAGTCGGAGGGCCTGGGAGAATCCACGCAGCCAGCACTCAGCATCTCTGAGCCGGAGTGGGCATCACCCTGGCTGCTGGCGCTCCCCCCTGCCAGGTCCTGCCCAGGGTTCCAGGCTCTGAAGTGACAGAGATTAGGGAGGGGAGCTGGAGCAGGGATGGGCCAGGGCTGCGGAGGCAGGCAGAGGGTCCAGGCTGCATTTCCCTGGCAGTGGCTGACTCGGCCAGACACCCGCCTGAGCGGAGGCGGCAGTCACCCCCCGCCCACTCAGCACGTGCCGAGGTGGTCAGGGGCCTGGAGTGAGAAGGCTCCGGCGTCCGTGAGTTCCCTGTTTCTTCTGCCACTCAGCTCGCTGGGTCCACGGCCTCTCGTCCCTCCCACGTCACCCCTTCGAAGACAGCACCACCCTCCAGGTCTCCACAGTGGCCGCTGGAGCCTCCACTCGCTGCGCACCCCCAGCCCATGCTTCCCGCCACCCGGCCACTCCCGCCTCTTCCTCCTTTACCTGAGGCCGTTGCAGCCCGCCCTTCCGAGCTCACCTGGACACCTGCGCCCCATCCCCCTCCTCCCTCGGGCTCCTCCACTTGTGCCCCCGGTGCCCCCCGTGTGCCCCGTGCCGCTACCCCGGCATCCCAGTCCCCCGCACTCCAGCCCCCCAGTCCCGCACCCAGGCCCCAGTGCCCCCCACCCCAGCCCCCGATGCCCCGCCCCCGCGCCCCAGTGCCCCCACCCCAGCCCCCGATGCCGCCCCCGCGCCCCAGTGCCCCCACCCCAGCCCCGATGCCCCGCCCCGTGCCCCAGTGCCCCCACCCCAGCCCCGATGCACCTCCCTTTGTCCCAGTGCCCCCACCCCAGCCCCCGATGCACCTCCCCTTTGTCCCAGTGCACTGCCCCCTGATGTCCCTGGAAGGCTCGGAAAGACACCTGGGCATTGGGCACGTGGTGCGGGGACCAGGTGCCCTGTGTGTGTGTGGGGGGGTCTCTCTCGCCCTCCCTGTAGGTCCTCACTGCCTCCTGGACGTTGAGATTCCCCACACGGCTCTGGTGGTGGGCACAGGGCGTCATCGTGATCGGCTGTTTGGGGTCCGGTGCTGGTGCTGCTGTGGGGGTGCCGCAGGCCACTGTCAGGGAAGGGTGCTATCAGAAATGATGTCATCTTGGCTTGTTTTTTATCACCTTTGATTGCTTCCACGGCAGGTGCTTTTACTGACAGTGATGATTCCCTTGGTTGGGGACTATAGTGAGTGTCTACTGTGCCCTGGACACTTAACAGGTGCTCTGAGTGCATTAAGCCCATTTTGCAAATGATAAACTGAGACGTGGGTAAGTGCTGTGCCCGTGGTCACTGTCCAGTAAGTGACTGAGTGGGATTTGAAGCTGCAGCGCACCTGGACCTCAGCCCGACACGCCTCTATACATTCTGAGGCTGGCGCATCCCGCCACCCAGGGCACAGACTCCTCCCCAGGTGTCATCAGAACGGCTGCCTCTGTTGCCGCACCGGGAGATAAAGCGTATATTTATGTGAACTGAGGGTATCATCTCAGCCTCCCCTGGACAAGCGTTGGCAGTGCAGCTGCGGAGTGCTGGCCCTGGGGGCAAGCAGCTCGCAGCGCCGGGCTGGCCCCCACGCGAGGCACGACAGGTCGGCTGGGGCGCGGGTGGGGCCAGGTGACCGTCCCTGGTGACGGTCCTGGGCGGGGCGGTCCCTGGCTTCAGCACTGGTTTTCTGGCCGCCTCCCGGGGTGGGGCCAGCCTCCTGGGGAGGACGGATGCACCCCGGGCACTCAGAGTTGACATGCGGTGTCTGAGTCACGGAGCCCGACCCCAGGGGTCCCACCAGCTTTCTGCCAGGCACGTGGTGCCAGCCCGGACGGCGGCTGTGCTGCTCTTGCTCTAACGCCCAGCGGGAGCCAGTAGGGAAACCGAGTTACAGAAAAAGCCCATCCTTTGCTGGGGACGCAAAGTGACAGGTGGAGCTACTCTTTGGATATGTGACCCCAGGTGGACTGATGGACCTCTCCAAGCCTGGGTTCTCCCCTGTGGGCCTGGGGCATAGCCCTCACCTCCTCAGGGTGTTGGGTCATGGAAATGGGTGATGCAGATACAGCCCTTGACGCTATTCTCTGTGATTAACCCGCACCAAGCTCCGGGCACCAGCACCGAAAATCACTGGCGCCTGGCCAGTCTCTTCCAGTCCCGGCCACCTCAGGGTCTCCCCCACCAGGTGTGCCAGGCAGGTGCAGGGGGCCGCAGGGACGGTGATGTGCCCAGGGCTCAGCTGCACACCTAAGCCTGAAGCCCTCAGGGACAGGAGGTGCCTGAGTCCTGAGAGCCAGGCGGGAGGGGCACGCGGCAGGAGCTGTTGGGGGGGGCGGACAAAGCCGCAGACGTCCCCCCCCGGGACTGAGCGTGCTCTCGGCAGCCCCTGGGCAGAGCGAGCGGGCCGCTGAGTGGGGGCGGGGGATGGGCACAGGACTAACCAGCCGCCCGTCACCGATGGGCCAGATGGCCGGGCTGCCGCCTGGTGACACCAGGAGCCTGTGCCTATTTGGGGACCAGAGCCGCTGAAGGGTGGCAGGCGTCTGGGGCCCGGCAGCCCAGGGGGTACTGATGTAGACAAGCCAACTTTGGGGCACGAGTCGTGGCTGCCCAAATATGCCAGACGCCGGTGGGGGCAGAGGGCGGGGCGGGCCTGCAGGAGGGCCTGGGCCCGTGTTTGGAGGCAGGGAGGGTTCCGGCCGTGGGGACCGGTGGCCAGGGGGCTTCCTCAACGGCCCACCGTGGTCTGGGCAGCTGCTCTCATGCCCGGGGACTGAAGACCGGCTGGCTGGGGTGGGGGAGGGGCGCTGGTGGGGCAGGGAGCCGCTTGGGGCTTTTCTCTGGCTTCTCTGCAACATTCTTGGGTTTCTGGCGCTGCCGTGGGGACCCCGAGGCTTCACTGGGAAGCTGGTCTAAGAGGGGCCTGGACCTCACCCCGAGCAGCCTGGGCTCTGTCCTGCCGATGCCTGCCTGGGGTCCACTGAGATCTGGAAGGCCGTCTTCTGCTGAGGGTTGGGATGGTGGGGGGCACATGGAGTGGGCTGTCTTGGGAACGAGCGAGCCAGCGCTGGGAGCCCAGCTCACGTCCTGGGGCGGGTGCTGGGGGGAGGGCGGTGGGCAGGGGGCCGGGGCTCCCCACCCGCCACCTGGGCTGTGTGTGCCCCGTCAGCGGGCAGTGTGCGGGCTGGTCCTTTCCGGCCTGGCGGGGCCTCCTGGCCTGCCATCTGTGCTGCCCACCTGTCTGGCCATCTGCCTCTCCCTCTTCTCCCCGTCGTGCGGCTGTGCGGCCACGGCCTGGAGGGGAAGTGAGGCCTCCCACTGCCGGCTCACTTCTTACCTGGGAAGCAAGGGGCGGGAAAGGGATGTGGACGCTCATCACACGTCACCCCTTCCTCGTCTTTCGCACGGGGGTGCCCGAGGGTCCTTAGAGTGAGCCCTGCGCCGACTCCGGGCTCTGTCCCCTCCTGCAGTGTGACCTTGGCTGCTCCTTTTCCTCACCAGCTCCAATGTCCTCCTGTGGCTGCTCTGCACAGGGCTGGGGGGTGGGGGCTCCTGGCTCCTGCTGCCGCCCCCCAGCCCTGCCGGCCAGCCCAGCAGCGCAGCTGGAGGCGGGGCGTGAGCTCACCTCCCCGCTGCGTCCTGCGCCCCCTCGCATACCGCAGAGCGGCTTCCGAATGAAGGAATGATTTCATCAGCGTTATGGAATTCGTGCCGAATCGGTCCGGGTTGCACTTGGACTTAGTGCTTGTTTCGTGGTTTTCCCGCCGCCTTGATGCTGCCTGTGGGCCGTCATGCAGTCTCCGAGGCCAGGCGCTTTCTTCGTGGGCTTCCGTGTGGTCTTCTTGCGACCGCGAACTCGGGCTGCCCTGAACTGATCTCGAGGAGGTACTGACGCAGTGTGCCGGGCAAGACATTCCTACCGAGTTCTAATGACTCTCTTACAATTTTTGTTTCAAAATAGGGCGAGTTCTTTTTTTTTTTTCTGAGTTCTTCTTACATATGCCAGTTGGTTCTCTTTGTTGTGGGCGTTTTCTTTGCGATATTTAAAAGTATAATTTAAAATTTAATTTTAGGGGCACCTGGGTGGCTCAGTCGGTTAAGCCTCTGACTCTTAGTCTCGGCTCAGGTGGTGATCTGACGGTTTGTGAGTTCAAGCCCCACACCAGGCTCCAAACTGACGGTGCAGAGTCTGCTTGGGATTCTCTCTCTCTGCCCCTCCCCCAGTCGCTGTCTTTGTCTTTCAAAATAAATCAGCTTAAAAAAATAAAAATTAATTCTAAAACGTTAGAGAATAAGGCTAGATAATCCAAATCCAAGAGAGAAAGACAACTTGTCATGTCCCTGAACGTCCACGCTTCCATCCACGGGTCCCCGACGTGGAGCGGACTTGCCCCGCTGGTGGGTCCGGAAGCCCGTGACGGGTGGGGCCCCGCCGCCGGTGCTGCTCCAGGCTCTGCAGGCTCAGAGCCGGAGACGGAGCGTCATCGTTTCTCCTCTGGGTTCTGTTCATCAGCACAAATGGGACTTGGTAGCTTGTGTGCATTCATTTCCTGGGACCCCTGCCTGGAGGTTTTGGCCCCGCAGCGCCTGGGTCTGCGGGCGGGTCTGGCCGTCGCGGCCAGCGCGGGTCTCCCCCGGGGACGCACGGCCCATGTCTGCTGGTCCTGTGGGCGGTGCCAGTCCCTAGGGGCTGGCACGCTGGCTCAGGGTGTGAATAGTTCTCAAATAGCACAGACCTTTGGAGTTTCAGTGACACACAGGTAATCACTGACTGTAAAAAGTTTTCTGAGCTCCCTCGTTCTGTTGCACGTGCGCGTGTGTGTGTGCAGCTCTTTGCTGACGCACAGCACGTCTGTAGGTCTGGTTCTAAGTCTGTAGTTCACGGAAGTCAGAGTGAAGTGGGACCAAGAGCCTCGTTTCTGTGCATCATTTCCAAGGCCAGATCCTGCCGCACCTGACAGGCGCTCGCCGCGGGGGACATGGCCGCCGAGGGGTCTAGAGCCCGTGCAGCTCGGGGGTGCGCCCAGTACTGGCGCCACACCCACGTGCACACCCCGCACACATACACCCTGCACGCACACACAGACACACACACAGATACACATACACACACACCCCGTGTACACACCACACACTCTGCATGCGTGCACACACACGCACACATCCCGCATGCACACACACGCACACATCCCGCATGCACACACACGCACACCCCGCGCACGCACACACACACCCCGCGCACATACACCCTGCACGCACACACAGACACACACACAGATACACATACACACACACCCCGTGTACACACCACACACTCTGCATGCATGCACACACACACACACATCCCGCATGCACACACACGCACACACACCGCGCATGCACACACACACCCCGCACACATACACCCTGCACGCACACACAGACACACACACAGATACACATACACACACACCCCGTGTACACACCACACACTCTGCATGCGTGCACACACACGCACACATCCCGCATGCACACACACGCACACATCCCGCATGCACACACACGCACACCCCGCGCACGCACACACACACCCCGCGCACGCGCACACACACACACTTGCATGAGCACGCACACATACGAAGTTCTGCATGAACACAGGGTGCTTGTTTGTCACTCTCTGCAGAACACAGAGGGAGGTGTGAGTGCACGCACACAAGCGGAGGGCCACTCGGAAGACCCTCTTGAGGCTCGGTGCCCTCCTGGGTGCAGGGAGGCAGCCAGCCGGGTCAGTGGGAGTGTGTGAGGGGCAGAGCCTTGTCTTCCGGACAGTTGGCACCACGGCCAGCGTCAGGCATTCCTGGACCTTCCGCGGTCACTCCTCACTCCACTGGCCGCGCTCGCACTGCCGGTAGCAGGGGCGCCGCGTTCACCTGGGCCGTCGGTGTGAATGTTGGGATTTGAGGTCTGTTTATATGTGGTGAAGTTTTTAGTGCCAGGGCGAAGGCTGCTTCTGAGTTACTTTCTGGATGCTTTTGGGCACAGCCCCGTGCATCGTGCCCTCTTCCTCAGAGCAGAGACCTGGCTTCCTGAAGGTGTCATTATCCAGTGCCCTGAATTCAGTCCTGGCCTGTGCTGGGCCAGCGGGCGTCTTGTGAGCAGAGGCGGCGGCCGTGGGCGTCTTGCCTGCCCCGGTGCGTTGTGACCGGGATGGCTCCAGGCCAGCTCCCTGGGGGGCACTTGGCTACAGCCAGGCGTCTGCTGTGGGACTGTCCCCACGGTGCCCCTGCTCTCCCTGCCCCCCACACCCACTGCTGTGAGAGCAGCTGGTGGGTTTGGGGCCAGAAGGAAGCCGGTGGCCTGCGGTGACTGAGGTCAGCTCCCCAGCAGGCTGTCAGGTGCCTGGGCTCGGCGCCCGCAGGGTCAGACACGTGTCATTGGCCAGTGGCGGCCTCAGCCCTCGCCGCAGCCCCCTCTCCAGGAAGGGGCGGCCCTGTGGAACGGGTGACAAGGTTCTGTTTGAGGCGCTCCTCTCCTTTCGGGACCCAGGACCGCAGGAGGGGAAGTTGGCAGCCCCCAGGGGGGCCCAGTCACAATTCTGGGACTTTGTCTGAGAAGCAAAGAGCGAGGCTTTGGGGCCTCATCTGAAAGTCAGCAGCCCCGAGGCCTCGGAGGGTGCCCCCAGCCCCTCCCCTCCGCGTCACCCCTCCCCGCCGCGTCACCCCCCCGCGGCTCTAGGCCCGTAGGGGAAGGGCCTCGTGATGCCTTCGGAACGTCCCTTTCCACAGCACCAGTCAGTGGAGCAGGAAAGAGGCACAAAAGTAGCGCCCAGCCCCGACCCTAATCCTGATCCTGTTTCATCACGGAGGGGACACTGGTCACCCTCTCTGGAGTGACAGGAACCCAGCACGTCAGCTGAGCCCACTGAGGGGACACACCGGCTCCCGGGACCAGAGAGGGTGTGGGGTAGAGGGGTCCCAGTAGGGCGGGGCTCTGCGTCTGTCTCATCCCAGGTCGTGACCCCCTGACCCCTGCACCCCGGGCAGTGGTGCTCAGGCAGCGTTTTCTGGGTGAGCCGGTGAAAGAAGAGGCTTTTGTCTCCTCGACTCTCCTGGAAAAGCCCCAGAAAACCTCCGTGGCCCAGCCGGGGCCGCGTGCCCACCCCCTACCACCCCCCGCCCCTTACCGCCCCCTGCCCACCCCGTACCCCGCCTCCTACTGCCCCCGCCCACCCCCTACCGCCCCCGCCCACCCCTTACCGTCCGCCCACCCCTACCCCCCACCCCTACCGCCCCCCGGGGCCCCACCCCCACTGCCCCCAGCACCCCTACCACCCCCTGCACTTCCACCCCTACCCCGCCCACCCCTACCGCCCCCCGCCCACCCCCTACCGCCCCCCACCCCTCCCGCCCGCCCCCTACTGCTCCCCACCCCCCCCTGCCCGGGGTCTCCCCTACCGCCCCCCACCCCCCGCCCGCCCCCTACATGCCCCCACCCCTCTCTCGTCCTCCCGGGCAGGCACTCAGCTGGGCACCCCCGCCCGTGGGTCGGCTCTGCCTCATTTGGGGGCTCCCCCTGGGCCTGCTCAAGAGCTGATGAGTCAGGTGCTAAAGGGCACCCCAGGGGCCACGCAGGGGAGGGGCGGAACGCCAGAGCCAAGGGGCACCTGAGATGGGAGCAAAGGACGTGTTGTCTTGCGTTTAACAAAACCAGGCGACAGGCACAACCGTGCGCTGGCTCCAGTAGAGCTGAGAGGGCGTCGCGTCGACCTTGTGCTGTGAGTGTGTGCGCGTGTGCGAGTGATTTCCCGGCACCTTCGAACGCCTGCCTGGCTTGCGGTCTCTCCCTTTCCTCTGTCTTTCTCTGCACAACCGTGAACGCTGCCACGTATGGAAGCATCATCACTTGTGCTCTGGGTTCCTCTGGGCCCTGGAGACTCCGGTCCTTCCTGCCCCGGCCAGTGCAGAGGCCGGAGGCCCGGGTGTGGAGGGAGGGGCCCGGGGGGCTGGGGCGGAGCAGGCCCTTCAAGGGAGGGGCCTCCTGCAACAGAGCACCGGCACTTTCTGGGGGATGGAAGCCGGGCTGAGGGCTGAGAAGATTCTAGAGAACAGATTCGGGGATGGCAACCCCTTATAAGCACCGTCCGTCAGGCTTCATTTGAGGAATTGTGATGTGTTCGTCTGGCCCACGTCCTTCACCGGCTGCGTGTCGTAGTCTCGTTCTAGAAACAAACCCCTTGTTAAGACTGGGGGTTGAAGTGACAGCAAAAGGCTGTTACTGTACCCCTTCGGGGTTTCCAGACACTTTCCCGAGCTCACGTCCCACAGCTTTGGGGTTTTATCATCTGAGGCGGAAACAAGGAGATTAGAATCTATTCTCCCTCTGACCCCTACGCCCCACCCTCCCGGAGCCCCTGGTCTGTGCGTCTTCCCACCACGGGGGGCTTTGGGCCTTGACGCCTGGCTTCCCCACAGGACGCTGTCCCCTGGGCCCTGCAGCCCGGCGGCCCTCGGAGAAGTGGGCTGAAACGCAGAGGGAGTCAGGACGGTCGGGCTCTGAGCGGCGTGAAGATTCCCTAGGGGGGTTGGGCCTGGGAACAGCGATGCTTCCGCTCACGCCCGCGCCTCTCTCCCCTGCAGAGGTCGGACCCGCAGCTGCTCGCCCAGTTCTACTATGCGGACGAGGAGCTGAACCAGGTGGCCGCCGAGCTGGACAGTCTGGACGGGCGGAAGGACCCCCAACGGTGCACGCTGCTGGTCAGCCAGTTTCGCTCCTGCCAGGTGAGCGGCCGTGGGGCCGAGGGCCCGTCGTGGGGGAGCCCAGGCCTCGTCACCTGCTCACACCCTGTGAGCGCATCTCAGGCCGGCCTGGCCGACGTGCTGGGCGCCCCCTCGTCCAGCCGCGCACCAGGCCTGCGGGACGCGCGACCCTGAGCAGGACAGCGTGGGGAAGAGAGCCAGTCCCGAAGTGCAGATTGCGCAGGGCACCCTTGCCTCGCAGGTGAAGGGGGAGGTGGGGCGAGCAGGAGCCAGCAGGGTCTCAGCCAGGAAGCAGCTAGCAGGGGAGAGGGGCCGGGCTGCGGGCCAGGCTCGGACTCTCGCCGTGTTGCACGGTTCAGAGCCGGCCCAGGAAGCGACACCAGAAATGTCCTCCAAGTTAGCCAGTGACCGCTGTGAGCTCATGAGGCGTGGTTCAGTGTTGTCAAGTGACAGGCAGGGTCTTTCACAGAGTTCCAGAACATTCTTGGTACATTCTGCCCACAAGTCTCACTGGACCGTCTCTGCCTGGGAGCAGGGCTGGGGTGCGCTTCCCAGATCCCAGGAAGGGCAGGACGGGGTGGGGGGGGGTGGTTCCAGTGTGTGTTTTAAGCATCCGGGCAGTTCGACAAGGATTTTGGCCAGAAGGCCCTGGCCGGCCCTGGAGTGACCGGGAGCCCCTCCCCTCCCCTAGGGGGTCTCTGGACTTGCTGGGCTACTGATGCTCCCCCCCCCGAGAACGTCCCTCCTCGTGCCCGCGGTGCGCTGACCGTGCAGCTTGGGGGTCTCTCTCTGGCGCCCCCGCCTGCACCCCACCTGTCCCCCCTGCCCTGCAGGGGACTCCCTGATCTGCTCCGGCCCGTCCACTGGCTGGTGTAGCTGCAAGTTACACACCTTGACCTGATGGGTGGCAGCTGCATCGGGTGCTTTGCGGAGCCTTGACAAGGTGACAGCAGAAAGGAAACCCGCTCTAGAATGAGGCGAGGGCAAGGCGACGTTCTTCGAGGAAGAAGTCACACAAAGCTAAAAGGACCTTGCGCTTCTACAGCAACAAGAGCGTCTTTAATTTCTCCCTCCTCTCTTTACGACCCCTGGGTCAGGGTCCAGGCCCGGCCCAGGCGCCGTGACTCACTGGGGCACAGGACGCAGCAGAGTCGTGCCCACGACTGGGACTCACCCCAGTGGAAACAGAGCAAGGTCAGCGCACGTGGGGGGCCGGCCGCCAGCGTCCTCGCCCCGGAGTCGGGTGGGGTCTCGCCCGCCAGGGGGCGCATCCGAGACACAGAGCAGGGGCTCTGGCCCCTCTCCCTGGCGCAGCCCAACCACAGGGAGGAAGGTGTCCACAGGACACGGCGTTGGCGTGAACAGGTGAGGCGCGGGGGCTGCCCTGGTCACCAGCCGGGGGCCCGGACGCCCGCCCGGGGGGCTCTGGACGCCCTGCTGCCCGAGCCGCTGCACCCGGACAGCACAGGGAGAAATCGCGGGTCCCGGCTGCGTGCTCTGCCCCCCGTCCGGGAAGGAGGGGTTAGCAGTGCCTTCGTGTGCGTGCCATGATTTTATGGAGACTCATCGTGGTAACATATTTAACTGGCCGCTTACTGGGGCCCCGTGGGCTGTAGGGCTCCTGCCAGAGCAGATTTCGACGGAGCTCAGGCACTTAGGTTGGAAAGTGCTTGTCATTTCTAAGATCTGTCTTTAAGTGGGGCATTTTGTCTTTTCTGATTTGGCTGCTGTTTCCCACTCAATGAGACTATGGTGCTGGTGTGTTCGTCTGATTGTCCATCCATTCCCTCACTCATTCCTTCGTTCAGCAGCAGGCACTGGAGGGTCTGCCTCTGTGGAGGGTGGACAGGGTCACAGAAGGAGGCAGGCTGAGCCGGGGCAGGGTTTGCCAGGTCACGGGAATCAGGGAGGGCAGCTTGTCCACAGGCCCATGTGCCACTGCCACACGCAGTCTGGGGAATGGCAGTTAACGTGATTGCAGCCCACTCTGCAGGGCCACTTGGTGGCCTTGATTTTATAGCACTGTCATCCTAAGCAGGTCACTGGAGGCCAGATTCAAGGGCCCCAGTCCCCTGACATTCCTTGGCCACCAGGGACAAGCAGCTGGAAGCTGTGACTTTCTCAGCTTTGAGGCTGGTGGCCCGGCCCCGCCCACGGGAGCTCTCCTCGGCCCCCTGCTGTCCGACCCTGGCCTCGGTGATAAGTCCCTGAATCTCTCTGTCTGGGTGTCTCGGGGCCCCTAGGTCCCCTGAACCCCAGCACAGACCTCGGCAGAGCACAGCATCTGTGTGGGGCATGTGTGGTGGCACCGGCCTGGCCTGGCTCAGTTCTCCAGGGGCCCCTGGAGGTGTCCACGTGTGGGTCTCTGGCTGGGCGCCATTCAGTTCTGTTCGAGTCCGTGCTCTGGCTCCAGGGTGGGGGTACATTCAGGGAGCCCGGTCTTCCTCAGGGCACGGAGGGGCTCCACAGAGGCACTCGGGGGTGGCCTCGCTGCCGGGAAGTCTGATTCCTCTCACCAGTGAGTCCTGGGGGCCTCACGCACCCCGGGTCCAGCCAGAACGGGAGCCTGGGCTCCACGACCATCTGCCTGCTCAGCTAGCAGTTGACAGGTCCTTGGCGTGCAGGTGGGAGCCCGGTGGGCTGTGGCGCCCACGAGACCGCAGCAGGTGAAGGGCAGGTGAGGGGCAGCCAGCGCTCAGCTGCTGCCACTTCTCTCCCATGCGGCCTGCTCACCAGCTCCGGGCGGGCTGGGGGCTTCTGGGGCTCTAGAACATGGGAGGCCCATCCACATCCATCCCGAGCCAGCAGACTTCTCTTGAATGAAGGTGTGTTGCAGGCCCTACCCCTGGGGTGTGTAGTATCTTTTTAAAAATGTTTTTTGGTTAACATTTATATATGTATATATTTTAACATTTATTTAGTTTTTTGAGAGAGAGAGAGACACACACACATAGAGTGTGAGCAGGGGAGGGGCAGAGAGAGGGAGACACAGAATCAGAAGCAGCTCCAGCCTCTGAGCTGTCAGCACAGAGCCCGACGTGGGGCTCGAACCCACAGACTGTGAGATCATGACCTGAGCTGAAGTCGGCCGCTTAACTGACTGAGCCACCCAGGTGCCCCAACATTTATATATATTTGAGACAGAGACAGAGAGAGACAGAGTGTGAGAGGGGAGGGGCAGAGAGAGAGGGAGACACAGAATCCGAAGCAGTTCCAGGCTCCGAGCTGTCAGCAGAGCCCGACGTGGGTGGGTTTCAAACTCACAAACTCAGATCATGACCTGAGCCGAGGTCGGACACTTTACTGACGAAGCCACCCAGGCGCCGCTGGGGTATGTAGTATCTTGAACTTGGCTGACCTGTAATGGGGTCTGTTACATAAAGTCTCCAGGAAAATGCCAGGTACAGAGTAGCTGCTCTAAAACCAGTAGCCTCCGGGCGCCTGGGGGCTCAGTCAGGTGAGTGTCCAATTGAGGTCGCTCAGGTCATGATCTCGTGGTTCGTGGGTTCAAGTCCTGCATCGGGCTCTTTGCTGACAGCTCAGAGCCTGGAGCTGCTTCAGATTCTGTCTCCCTCTCTGCCCCTCCCCCACTTGTGCTCTGTCTCCCTCCCTCTCAAAAATCCATCAACATTAAAAAACACTTTAAAAATACTTTTTAAAAAAAAAACCAGTAAGCCTCCTTTTTTCTTCTTACAAGAGCGATACTGTGAGAAGCACGTGGGCTGTTTGCGAGCCCGGCTCTCCCGACGGCTGCCCATGGGGAGAGGCGGGGCGAGGCGGCAGGGGTGGGGGCTGAGAGCAGGTAGGGCGGAGAAGGCCCAGGACCCCTTTGGTGGTTCCGCCTGGCTGGTCTGACCGTAGGAGGCTGAGTCATTGGTTTTCACAGAAATGACCTTCTACTTCATGAAAATTGTGGACCGGGGCACACGAGAGTGTGCAGATGGGTTTCGGATGGCATTTGTGTGTGTTCTCTTGCTCGGTTCAGAAAACATAAAGGATTAAAAATCATAGCTCCGTAGGACGAAGTGAATCCAGGACTGTGGTGAGGGCTGAGCCGTGCCCCCTCCCCCCCCATTCATACATTCAAGTCCGAACCCAGTCTTCAGAGACGTAGTTAAGGGAACACGAAGTCCTACGGGTGGGTCCCGATCCGGCCTGACCGCTGCCCTTGTAAGAGGAGGGCAGCGTGGGGCACAGACATGCGGAGGGAGGCGGTGCCAGACACGGGGAGAGGACAGTCGTCTCCCCCCAGGAGGGAAACCAACCTGCCCCCGCGTGGATCTCAGACTCCCGCCTCCAGGCGGAGAGGAGTAGCCGCCGGCTGTGGTGCTGTGTTACCGTGGCCCCAGGCCACTAGTGCCGTGGGATTTGGGTTTCGTGGTGCAAATGGGCTTGAAGTTGCTCTGGGCAGGACTGTGTCATCGACCTGTTTTCCTTCAGTCACACTGTAACTTTTGGGTGTCAAGGGAGTATAATTTTAGATGCTTCAGCGAAGAAAATTAAATGGCACAGTGTGCTAACGGACCTAGTACCCAAGCGTGGCTAGTTAACGGGGTCACGGTGGGAGCACGCGCGCCTGGCCGCAGCTCTGTGCTGTGACGTTGGAGGTCTCCCCGTGGACATGGCCGCACCTGGTGAAGGGCACCCCCAACTCTCCCCGTGCGGGAAGGTGCTGGCGCCCACCGAGGCAGGGGTGGGTTGTCGGGGAGAGAGGGGTCCCTGGAGTGCCCTCCGTGCAGACCCCAGCCTCCTGCCCGCTGGGCGCTGCCCCTGGGTGCGTGTGTGGCCAGATGTCTGGCCAGGAGCTGTCCCCCAGGGAGGCCGGAGGCCGGGGGAGTCCAGGAGGGCTGCTCAGCTCTGCGGCAAGGCTGGGGTGCCCCTCAGCACCGTCTCCTCGCAGCGATTGCATTGTTTCCGTATTGACTGTCGAGCGTTCCTTACATACTCTGGACCGCAGCCGGCGTCGGACTGGGGCTCGTCCTCTCTCCCTCTGTGCGGCTTCGTGAGGGACGTAGACTCTGGATTCTGAGGAAGGGCAGTTAGCCATCCCCCCCGCAGGTCATGTCTCTGGCGTGCTAAGAAGTCTTGGCCTGGCCCAGGGTCATCAGGTTGCCCCCCGCCCCCGTGTTTTCTGTGGTTTCAGAACGGTGATCCACACTGACCTAACGTCCGGAAGTAGTGTGAGGTCCACACCGTTTTTAATTCATTTTTGCGGATGAATTTTCAGTTGTGCCAGAGTCACGTGCCGAAAAGACTTCCCTTTCTCCACCGAACAGACTGTACTTTCTGTACTAAATGACACCTTTACTGGCAGTCAGCACCCAGATGCGTGTGGGTCTGTTTCTGGACTGTTCTGTTCCCTTGCTCTCTCCGTCTCCGGGACAATTCCACGCTGTCGCAATCGGGGCAGCAGATGTACCCCGTGTCTTATCTCGGCGTGTCAGACCTCCAACTTGGCTCTTCTGTTTTGAAGTCGTTGGGGCGGCTGTAGGTGCACTTTTCTGTGTGGAATAGAGCAGCTGCTTGTGCAGGCCCACGCAGCCGCCCGCGGAGGCGTCGAACGGGACACCCGGGTCTGCACATCGTCGTCGGGAAAGCGTGCGGTTCCGCCGCTGAGCGCGGTGCTGGCTGTCAGGGCCTTCCGCCCACGGCGCTGGCCCAACGGGCCGGGGTCCTGGGATTCCGGATCTTCAGTGCCCGGGAGACAGCGTGCGGTGTCTTCTCACCTGTCCCCTTCCCAGTGAGGAATCCAGGGTCACCGAGGCTTGGTTCTGTGTGTGTAGCATCTTTTCCTCTTACTGCATGGGAAGTTTTCTCTTCTTACTGGTTTCTAGCAGTTTTATCATGCTGTGATTTGTGCAACTTTCTACATGTTCCCTGTGCTTTGGGTCCATTGAATTTCTTGGACCTTGAGTTGGCTGTTGGTCATTAAATTGGACAAAAGCTGGACATAACTCCTTCAAAGATTTTTTTCTGTCCCCTTCCTTCTTTCAGGTCTTAAGTGATAAGCCCCTTTGACATTTTTTCTTTTTATATTTATTATTTATTTTTGAGAGAGAGAGAGCGAGCGAGCAAGCAAGGGAAGGGCAGAGAGAGGGAGAGAATCCAAAGCAGACTTTGTGCTGAGAGCCCGACGCGGGGCTCGAACCCACGAACTGTGAGACCATGACCTGAGCCGAAGTCGGACGCTTCACCGACTGAGCCCCCAGGCGCCCCCCTTTGACATGCTGAAGTCTGACACTCAGCGATGAGCTGTTTTGTTACAATTTCGTTCCCACCCTCACTGGAGAGTTTTGCTTTGTCTTCAAGTTTGTTGTTCTTTTCTAATGAAATGTCTCATCTGGGCTTAATCTCATCCAGCGGCTTCTGTTTCCTTTCAGACACTGTAATTCTCCTAGATCAGCGTGGGCCCTTTTTCTTTGTGTTCTCAGCTAACTTTGGGGACACGTGGGAGTCTGTTGTGAGGACCATCTTCACGTCCTCCAGTGGCCACTGCACCACCTGCATCAGGTCGGCCTGAGTTTTCTTTTTATCATGTGTCATCTTAATTCTTTGCAAGCCTGGTGATTTTATCAAACGTCTGATATTACGAATCTCGCCTTTCTGGGAGCTGAATATTTTCGCACTCCTACAAGTCTTTTTGTGCTTTGTTTTGTAATGCAGTTTGGTTACTTGGAAACCGGCTGATCCTTTTGGATCCTGCTTTTTAAAGATGTCAGGGGGGTCGGAGCTGCGTTTAGTCTGGCGCCGGCCACCCGCACCACCGCAGCAGGACACGGCTGGGCACTCTGCCCGCTGCCCCGTGAACAGAACCGAGCTCGGGCCGCCGCTGCCTCCACTGCGTGCGGCGCCTCCTTGCTGGTCTTGCAGGCAGGCGTCCTCCCCGGGCCTCCCCGGACCCACACGGTTCTCCCTGGGCGGCTCTCTGGCCTCCGGCTCAGGGTGTCTCGCTTCTACTGCCCCCGTCCCCTGGACTCTCTGCCCTTCCCTCACTCGGGGAGTCTCCTGGGTCCTGCCTGGCCGCCCTCCCCTGGGCCGGGGCCTGAACATCGCCCTGGCAGCGAGCCGGGTGGCCAGAGCTGTCGCCCTGCCCGTGTCTCTCCCTTTGGGGCTGCTTTGCTGCCTGGTGGCCGTGTCTTGGGAGCTGTCGTCTTGCTTTTCCCGTCACTGCTGCTGTGGCTTGAGGGAGGCCAATTCGTTCCTGTCACTGCACGTTGGCTAGAGTCGGAGGCCCCGCAGCCACTTGCTGAGGCACACTCTGTGTTCAGCACGGACGGTTCTGGGCACCGGGGGCTCCGCCAAGGCTAGGAGACCCACCCCCACCCTGGGGCGGCTGACGTCGGCCGGCCAGGCAGGGTGGGGGTGGGTCCCAGCAACTGCAGGAGGTCAGAGCCCTGGCCCCTCCTAATAGCAGACACCCACCGAGCGCTAACTATTGCGACTGCCTGTTTGTTCAGAAGCTTATTGAATCACCAGAAAGGGGGTTTCCTACCCAGAAAGCCTTTAAAATAATTCACAGCAGCACCACCGAACGCACCTGACGTTGGTTGAATTTTATTTTTACTTTTTGTGTTGTGAGTCAGAATTTCCTTCAGGGTTTAGTGTGCTGACTTTTGCATTAGAAAGGTGATGCTTCCCACCTGTGGTGATCTTCCGTAGCTGCTCCTTTTGTTTTTAATGGTTTTTTTTGTTGTGTTTTTTGGATTTTGGTTTTTTTTTTTTTGAGAGAGAGAGAGAGAAACCATGTGAGCAGGGGAGGAGCAGAGAGAGAGAAGGAGACACAGAATCCAAAGTAGTCTCCAGGTTCTGAGCTGGCAGCACAGAGCCTGACACGGGGCTCGAACTCATGAACTGTGAGATCATGGGCTGAGCTGAAGTCAGACGCTTAACTGACTGAGCCCCCCAGACGCCCCTCTGCTTCCTCATAGAAATGAAACTCAGGGCTCAGACTGTGGAAAGGAGGATGTTGACATACAAAATTTCCAGGGGTGAGAGTGCAGTCTTTCTGGAAAGCAGCTCAGTGAGTTGTGATCAGAGCCTGTGAATGCACTTCATGCTCTTGACTTCGTGGTTCCACTCTTGGAAACGAGCGGATCCTGGGGAACTAACCAAACACTCAGAGTGCGGAGCGCCACTGTGTGCTTGCGCTGTTTGCGGTGGTGGAGAAGTGGAGACGTGGTCCGTGTCGGCGCGTTAGTGGGATGGCCCGTGTGCTGGGACCGTACGCAGCTGTCCGTCACAGGCGGGGCTTGCGGAGACAGGTAAGCGTGTGACCGCGACAGCGGCAGAAAACAAGACGAAGACAAACGGGCAGTGTCTCCCCCGAGGACACTTTCCCTGTTTCTGTGCTTTCGGCTATTTCCAACTTTCCTGTGGTAAACGTGCCTTAATTTTATCTTTAACAAAACAAGAAAAAACTAAACTTCCAATGTTCCTATAATTCTAGACAGTAAATGGTAGATGTGTAATGAACAGGATACTTTTAAGAAAAGAATGGAATGTGATTTAAGAAGCAATAAAATGAGCATGTTTCCTGTATATTTGCAAAGAGTTCAAAACAGTTTCTCATCCTTTGTGTTTTGAACATGAGGAAATTAAGTAAAATAATTTTCAAGAGTCTTGAAAACAAAAGTTACCACGTATTAAGACTTGCCGTGGGCCAAACGGAGCCAAGGGTTTTACAGACTCCAGCTCACACAGCCCTCGGACAAGCTCCTTTTCTAGGCTGCCTGGAGGGTCAGAGAAGTTAAGCCGCCCTCCGGGGTCACACAGCGTGAGGGGCGGAGTCAGGGTCTCTACCTCCTGGGAGGAAGGGGGCACCTCTTACCTCTTCCTCGCTGGCTGACTTCCTGTCGCCATGATCTGTGATCTGCTGGCTCGAGAGGAGTCAAGGCGATGCGTGACCTTCTCTGTCTACAAAGCAGTGACGCGAGGTTGAGAGAAGACGGTGGCTCTGCCCCCAGGCCTGCTTCCTGAGGTCACTCGTGCTGCCGGGAGGCCCTCGATCAGCACGGGCCTTGGAGTCCTCGGTGGCGGGTTTGAGGAGGCTGCTTTCACATCCTGTCCCTTGGAGGCCTTCCCCCCGACAGCAGACCTTGTCCGTGCTGCGAACAGACGCAGGGGGACACGGGCTCGTAAGGCTCGCTGGCGGTGCAGACGGAGCTCTCTGTGCGCCTGTCCACCTCGCCGGGCCCCTTCCCCAGCTCTGTCGTCGCAAGTGCATGTCCGGGTGTTCCGAGCAAGGGGTTCGGGGACCGCCCTCCGGGGCTCGGCTGCGGGGAGCCGGGTGTGGGTCAGCAGGGAGACGAAGGCGTGCGGTCAGCAGCCGGTGCGGAGGGCGAGGAAGATCTGCGTGGTGACGCGGGAGGCTCCCCCGGCCTCCGGGGAGCAGAGGAAACCGCAGCGTAACGTGGCCGCGCTGCCCGCGCTCTGGCCGCACGTGCCTCCGTGAGTGTGAGGAACGGGCATGGGGAAGGGGGCAGGACTTCCACCCCGGGTGCTTCCGGAGCCTGTGAACTCTGTAGCAGTTGCAGGGAAGCAGGGGTGTGTTGCGGTGTCACCCTGGTGTCACCCTGGCGACCTCAAGGGAAAGTGCACCGTCTGCTTCTGGTTTCAGGCGGCACCGGACAGCCGCCCGCGGGGCTGTGTCCTAACCCACCCCCTCCGTCTCTGTTTCAGGACAACGTGCTGAACATCATCAACCAGATCATGGATGCGTGCATCCCCCAGGACCGAGCCCCGCGGGATTTCTGCGTCAAGTTCCCCGAGGAGGTCCGGCATGACAGCCTGGCAGGCCAGCTGTGGTTCGGTGCCGAGGTAGCGGGCAGCGGCCTGGGCCCAGGGTCACGGTGCGGGTACTGGGCAGCACCCGCGGGGGCAGGGCCTGCTCTCTCCCCTGCAAGAGCCCCATCTGCCACTGGTTACGGACGGCGCGTTCTGACGAGGCCGCACGCCCCCGCGAGGTCTGGGAGGGCCGCGAACCTGGGCCCCCAGATCTATACAAGCCAGTATGGACACGCAGCTTCCTGTGCAGTTTCTGTGAGGTTCCCAGGCCCCAGATGGGAAGGGTCTACAGGTGGCTGTTGCCGGCAATAATCCTAAATTAGGAGCAGCGTTTCCCTCGCCCACTGACAGGAAGGGTCATTCTCGCCGGGGGCGCTGAGAGCTGTGTTCCGGGGCCTTAATGGAGCCACCACTCTCTCCGCCCCTCAGACCTTGGTCTTCATCTCCCAGCGAGGAGACTGCAGCCTGCGAGGAGGGTGCCGCCCCGTGGTGGCTGGACCAGCCTTGCCCGCACCTCGCGACCCCTCCCCTGGCCGCGCTGGGGTTCGCAGCCTGTCGCCTCTCCCCCTCCGCCTCCCTCCCGATGAGCCCCTGGGAGGCCCCGTCTTCCTCTGGCCCAGCCTGGCCCTGTGCCCATGTACCCCCCACCTCCTCCCTCCCCCCTGCTCGTCCAAACTGCCTGGGGGGAGGGCGTCCTCGCCGAGGCCCCGGTTGGGGGGGGGCCCAGGCAGGCTAGCCCTCTCTCTGGTTTCCAGGGACAGGGACAGCCATGGAGCCATGACATGATGTAGGCCCTGGCCTCGGTGGCACTGGGCACCGTCTGCCCCGTGTCGCCCGGTGCCAGCTCCACACTCCCCTCCAGGGGGTGGGAGATCGGCGACACCCGCGCTCTGCCCCCCGGAAAGTGCTTGTAGCCCCGGCTCCTCTCTGGGTCACTGCTGACAGGGCGAGTGGCTGAGGTGGTGCTGGCCTGAGGTGGGCAGGGGGCACCAGGTCACCACGGCTCCACACGGGGATCGCGTGGCCGCCCCTCGGCCAGGACCCGGGTCTGACGAGCACCCCAGGTCACTGGACGTGCGGAAGAGGCTGGGGAGGTGCACACAGCTCGCTCAGACCTGTGACCTGCCTCCCGCAGCGCAGGACAGGTGTGGGCAGATGTGCGGGCACGAGGGACCTTCCTCATCACCCAGGAGCCGGGCTTCCCACACTCAGAGGAAGGCCCGTGGGCATTTGTGAAAGCGGGGTGTCTTTACTGCTTAGGAAGGGCAGCGATGTCGGGGAGCCTGTTTGGCCCCGAGTGCCGCCCCAGTGTGGTATGGGGGTGCTCCCGGGCACCCCCCATCTGTGGGCTGGGCGCGGAGGGGCAGGAGTCACATGACGGGGGCCCCTGCACAGAGCTCCCAGACCCAAGAGCCTCAGTGGGTCGCCCCCCCCACATCTGGGTCGTGTGGGGACCCCGTCAGCCACAGGGGGAGTATGTGTTGTCGTGGCCGTGGCTGCTCTGGCTTAGGGGAGACCACTGGCCCCAGAGCGAGGAGCGGTAGGAGGTGAAGGTGTTCCGCGGAGCGGGGCCTGGGGGGAGGGTCGCAGCCCAGCCCGGCCACCTCTCCTGTGCCGTGCTGTCCCATGTCCCCACAGCTGTTGAGGTCGGGCGCCGCGGGGCTCTGAGTGACCCGGCCCGTGGTCTCTGCCCGCAGTGCCTGGCCGCTGGCTCCATTATCATGAACCGCGAGCTGGAGAGCATGGCCATGCGCCCGCTGGCCAAGGAGCTGACCCGCAGCCTGGAGGACGTGCGGGGCGCCCTCCGCGATCAGGCGCTGCGGGACCTCAACACCTACACGGAGAAGATGAGGGAGGCGCTGAGGCACTTCGACGTCCTGTTCGCCGAGTTCGAGCTGAGGTGACCCTGAGGGGGAGGCCCCAGCCCCGCAGCGCGTCCCAGTATTCGAGCTGCACACGTCCATCGATGGCCGTCCGGGGCCGTCAGTCCGCGTAGTTAGCCCTGGAGACCCAGCCTTGGGGCCGCTGGGGGTCCGGCCCGCCCCCTCTGCCTCTCCCTGACGCACCCCAGTGCTGCGGACCCGGAGGTTCCGCAAGTAGTGGTCACCCAGGGTGGGCGTGCCGCTGGGGCGCTGCTGTTCTCTCGGCCTCCAGCCTCACCTCCCATCTCTGACCTCCTGCCCCTGACCTGCCGCCTCTGACCTCCCGCCTCTGATCACCTCCCTTACCTCCTGCCCCTGACTTCCTGTCTCTGATCACCTGCTTCACTTTGAGCCTCTGACCTCACCTCTGCCCCCTGCCCTGCCTCTTGACTCTGATCTCTCACCTCTAATCACCTGTCTCACTTCTCTGACCTCTCACCTCTGACTCCTGACCTCTGACTTCATGCCTCTCTTCTTTCTTCTGACCTCTCCCCTTTGCCCCCTCCACCCCCCCACCCCCGCCTAGCCTCCTGGCTCTGACCTCTCCCCTCTGACCTCCTGCCTCACCTCCCCCAGTGCCTGGGCTCACCTCTCCCCCGGTGCCTGGACTCACCATATGGGGCTGTTGGTCGCCAGCTGCCCCCTCATCCCATCAAACACCCCACAAACCCAGAGCGTCACCTCACTTCACCTCCGTGAACTCGGATCCGGGACACAGCAGAGCAGGGGAGAGGTGGCCGTGGCTCCTGGGCCCCGGGGACGCTCCAGCTCCCTGGATGAGGGCGAGGGCACCTCCCCAGGTTAGGGGATCTGCGAGGATCACAGGGCGCCCCCCCCAGCACCACCACCCACTGTGTGCTCCACCCGTCCCCTCCTGCCTGCTGTCGGGCCAGTGCCTGGAGACCCACTGCCCCCAGGGCCGCCCTCCCCTTCCCCGGAGGACACGGGCAGGGCTTCGGGGAGGCCCGGGGCCCCGGGAGTCAGGCACGCCGCCAGCTGCCACAGGCCCGGAGACGCTGGTGGTAGGCGAGGAAAAGTGGGACCAAAATCCACGTCCGCGGTGGTCCCAGTTAGTGACAGCTGTCCCTCGTGTGACCCGACGACCTGGAGGAGACCAGCCCGGATGGTAGAGGCGGTTCTCAGGAGGTGGGGCACACACGGCTGTTGTCCGCGCCCTCTCCTAAGTGAGCTTTTATAACAAGGGGGGATTAGAGCTCCCGACTCGGAAGGAGAGAGACACGTTCTCACCGGGGGACGGTTGGACGAAGGGCCACTTGCCCGTGAGGCCCCCGTGCCCACACCTCCCAGCGCCGGCCACCCCCACACGCGCATTCAATCTTACACATTCTCACGCGCTCACTCGGCCGGTGCCCAGAGGGTTGTCGCAGAAGGGGGCGGTCAGGGCCCGGACGGGACGGGACGCGGCTGGGGGCCCAGGAGGCGCCGGGCCAGGCCTGACCTCACGGCCCTGCTGGGAGGCTGCAGAGGAAGCTGACATTCGAGGGGCCCTCGGGCGGGGGACACGCGGGGATGCCCGCCCTCACCTGCCCGCTGTGCTTGCAGCTACGTGTCTGCCATGGTGCCCGTGAAGTCGCCCAGGGAGTACTACGTGCAGCAGGAGGTCATCGTGCTGTTCTGCGAGACCGTGGAGAGGTGAGGCCGCCGCAGGGGAAGGAGGCGGGCGGGGAGCAGGGCCCTCAGCTCCCCTTCCCCCAGCAGTGGGCGGACCTGGAGCCCCCCCTCAGCAGTGGGCGGACCTGGAGCCCCCTCCCCAGCAGTGGGCGGACCTGGAGCCCCCTCCCAGCAGTGGGCGGACCTGGAGCCCCCTCCCCAGCAGTGGGCGGACCTGGAG
>JAESUZ010004765.1:0-250518 GCA_017311185.1 Proteles cristata cristata
AAAAAAAAAAAAAAAAAAAAAAAAAAAAAAAAAAAAAAAAAAATAAAAGATGCTCAACTACAATTCAAAGGAATCCAAATTAAAACAAGAAAGCATTATTCACTATTGGCAAAAGTTTTAAGTGATCATTAAAGTCAAAGGTGTAAAAATAAAGCTAATACTGTCTTTCACATTTTAATTAAAAAATAAACATGTCATTGTATTTTTTATACTACTAGAAAATCTATATGTATTTCTTTCTCTTGGCTAGGGTTTTAGATGGGACAATCACTACAGCTGCATATAGACTGATGGATAGGTAGATAGATAGATATTTATATAGATAGATAGAAGAGAGAGGCAGAGACAGAGATAGACAGATAGATAGATAGATACATACATACATACATACATACATACATACATACATACATACACACATACTTGCATGCATACATATATATGTAGGACTTTTAAAAAGCTCCTCAAAAGGGGAACAAACCTTTAGGGAAAGTCTTTTTTACCCTTCAGCCTTTCCAAGAGTTGTTTGAAGCCAAAAATCTGTCTATAATGCCTGTACTGCTGTCTTGTTGCAAAGTAAGAAAGAAGTCTGCATTCCAGATAACTTTATTTATCCTCCAGACAAGCTATCGACTGCCTACCTCGGCACTTCTTTTATGTGAGAGAAAAATTAATTTCTATCTTGTCCAAGTCACCCTCATTCCTGTTGTCTGCTGCTTAATGCAATTCCCAAAGCAAATTGCCAGAGGTTTTTTTTTTTTCTTAATTAAAACGGTTTTCTTAGGGCAGACTTGGCAACACAGAGCCACCTGGGACTTCAAATGTGGCCAAAAGCTCAATGACTTTTCCCACCATTCTGGGCAAATCCAACATTTCTGGGACAAAATGTACAAAAGTGAAAAGCAGGGATAGGGTCAAGAGCACTTCTGTGATTTAGAATTATGGTTCCATTCCTGGCACATACTTTAAAGAAGCTTCCTGGAGACCAATAAGAGGAAAAGAAATATACAAAGCCTCAAATTATCAGAGAAGGATTTATTATTAAAGCAATGGCACTGGAGAAAATGGCTAACTAGATATATTGGCCATGCTGGCTCTTTAACACTGTTTCCTCACAGCTTAGAATGAAATAAATTTTTAAAGGATTAAAATGTTAATTACAAAAATGAAGTGTTATAAAAGCTTTGGGGGCAAAAAGGTGAATATTTAATTAATCTCAAATTGGGAAAGGGCTTTCAAAATATAAAAAGCAAATTACAATGATAAATACTGCTAAAATGGACCACATAATATAATTACCTGTTTGTTTTAAAGCATAAGCTTAAGAGGCAATTTACAAATTTGGAAAAAATGTTTTTAGTAAACATAACTAGTTCAACAAAAATATATTGACCTCTATTACATGTAAGACAGTATTCTAGCTTCTAGGCGTGCAGCACTGAATGATGAGGCATGCTGTCTGCACATATGCAATCTATATGAGGACAGACAGACACAAATAGTACTCATTACCCAATCAGATACCTACTTATAATTGCGATCGGTGCTGCAGAGTGGTATGAGATATCACATAGAAAAGTCTGAGATATCAACAGCACTGGGTGGCTTAGTCAGTTAAGCATCTGACTCTTCATTTCAGCTCAGGTCATGATCTCAGGGTCATGAGATGGAGCCCCATGTCAAGATCAGGACTTCAAGCTCAGCATGGAGCCTGCTTAAGATTCTCTCTCTCTCCATCCCTCTCCGTCCCTCCCCTTCTCGTGCTCTCTCTCTCTCTCCAAATTAAATAAACTTTAAAAAAAGTGAGTAACAGTGGTTCTGGATCTTGCAAGCTACCTAAAAAGAAAGTATTATAACTTTTATAATAATAACAAAGCAATAAATATGCAAGAATTTTTTAATAAAAGTACATTCTTTTTAATAAAATGTACATTTTTCTATAATACAATATTATCTAGATAAGAAGGAAATGTTTCTGAATTTCATTTCAATGTTTCAGTTACTTCCTAAATACAGATCTGGACACATTCAAATAAATGACTGAACTTTTCACTCCATGGTCTTTGTCATAGAAACCCCATATCTGTAAGATTCTGCTAACTACCAAAATGAGAAGTATTTCCAAACACTGGTGATCAGAAGAAACATTACTCTTTCTTCCCATTAGGCTAAGCTTATAAGTATGTTTAACTGCATAAAAGTGTCTCTAATAGAAGTACAATCTCAAACACACTATTTTAAATTTTTGCTTCTTTAGGTTGAAAGAATAGGAGCACAACGAGCTTTGATATAACCCAGATTTTGACTGTGTTATTCTTTGTTAAACATATTGTTCCAGTGACCATTACAGCTAACATTCAAAATAGATGTTTTCAACTCCTTACTCAGCAGGCTTGCTATTCCCAAAACTATCTCAAGAAAATGCTATAATAAGAAATTTGGAGTTTTCAATTTAAAGTGATGCCTAGCTGTTCCTTGGAGAACTGACTGATTCCAAGTCTTGAGAAGAGTAGGCACAAGGTGAGTCTGGGACATCTTGGGCCAGAACCCAGGACACATTTATGAAAAACAGGAATATGTCAAACACAGGAGCCAGCTGGAATGGATCCCACTAGCCAACTCCTGGGTAATTGGAACATCAAAAAGAATAATGGCTGCAATCACTTGTAATACACTGACTAAATAAAAATCCAACTGCTCACTAAAAAATAACTGTGAAGACTCAGAAAAACTGATATCAACACTGAAAACCAATAAAAAAAATTCATACGGACAGAACCACAAAGCTAATATGTGAAATGCAAGTGGTTGCTAACACATGCTTTTCTGGTTGAGAAAGATACTCTTCCAGTCTAAAGGACCAAAAAAAAAAAAAGTTATAAAGAATGCCCACAATATAGGAGCTTGAACATTTTTAAACTTCTGTCAGAAAAAAATGATAATTCAGATCCAATTTTATCCTTTTAAAAAGTTAATAGAACCACGAAATGAAATTAATGGGCCATGAGTAGAATATAACTATTGTCTTCATATTCATGGATGATATTTAATATAGAGCAATTATTATTAGTTAACATTCATTGAGCACTTTCTCTTTTCTAGGCATTGTGCAAAATTCCTTACATACATTATTTCATTTAATCTCCACAGCAATAATCTCCATTATTGCCTAAGAATCTATAAAACAAGGAAATCTATAACTACAATAGTAATAGTAGTAGCTTCACAAGGTCATTGTGAAGATTAAAGAAAAATGTATAATATAACAAAAAATATAAAGACTTCCAGGTAAAGATGATAGAATAAGGTTGGATCACAGAATCCTTTCCTTACAGTATCTGACAAAATAAACAAATTAACAAAGGTTGCAAAAACTAGCCAAAAAATTACAAGCAAAAGTAAAACACAGTAAAGTATACTAATTCATGTCATAAATTTTGAAGCATTTCAGCCATGACTGGGTCATAATCCCATTTCTTCTTCCAAGGAATAATTATATGGGAAAATATTGAGTTCAACTACATCCTGGGAATTCTCCTTTTTATCCGCAAATTTTTAAAGAAGTAAAAAAAGAGAGTAGGTAGGGAGCTCAGAGAAGCATCAAGGAAAATCAATGGAAGTAGAATTTGCTATTTTTCATTCAAGATCTTCTTCCCAGGGTCTGCAATCTAATTCAGACTAGAATCACCTGGGAAGCCTAATTTAAAATTATCAATTTCCAGGCTGCATTCCAGATAAATCAAAATTATGATTTTTATTGTTAGGACACGGGCCTTGCTATTTTTTAAAGCTTCTCAGGTATTTCTAATGTACATCCAGAGTTAAGCATCACTACACTAGAGGAATCTCTTGAAGTAACTGCATCCCATGGCCACATGCTAAATTGGAGTCAGCAAATATCCCTCACCATAGCCACAGGATATACTGCAATTACATGAGTAAACCCTGACACAAGATATTACAAAGATATCAGAAAATAATAGGACCCAGGTCTTCCAACAAAGGAAATATGGAATATATTTAAAAAGCTACCAAATGGTAATTTTAATATTACTATATCAATTATTATATTAAATGTAAATGGTCTAAACAAATTAAAGTCAGAGACTATCAGGTGGATAAATCAAAACCTAACTACATAAGAAACCCATTTTAAATATAAAGACATAGATAAGTTAAAAGTAAAAGGAAGAGAATGGTTATAACATATATTATGTTAATATGTTAATATAATATATTAATATTAACATATTAATATAACATATTAATATAAAAAATAGTCTTCAGATTAAGGAATAGTACCAGTGAGAAAGAGCAATATTTTTTTAATTTAAATCCAAGTTAGTTAACATTTAATGTAATAATGATTTCAGGAATCAGTAGCCAGTAGCTTCTTATAGATTAAAATAAAAAGCCCATTACAGCCAAGCCAGGTTTTCTTTCCCACTAGATAATTTGTAACTTCCCTCTGGCAATGCTGTCAATCTCTAGGTGAGAGTCTGTCTCTGCCAGGTCCTACTTATTTGTTCCCTTCTATTTCTTTTTTTTTTTTTTTTTAAGATTTTATTTTTAAGTAATCTCCACACCCAATGTGAGGCTTGAACTCACAACCCTGAGATCAAAAGTTGCATTTTCTATCAACTGAGCCAGCAAGCCAGGAACCCCTGTTCCCTTCCATTTCTTTTGGATGATGAACCTCTGATGTATTTCAAACATAGGGACATTTGTGTTTCTATTGTGCCTAATATACCTACCTAATGTGATGTGAAAGGAACTGACTAGTTGTCCATTAGACAGGAAGAGCAATGTCTCAGTTCACAAAAGGTTTCAATGTTTAGCACCAAATGTGAACTGTTTTATAGCAAAATTTCTAAATGCTTTGAATAATTTTTAACATTTTTATTGGGATATAATTCCCATACAATTCACCCACCTAAAGTATGTAATTCCAATGCTTTTTGATATATTACATTTTTAATATTTTTAAATTGTGGTAAAAATATACATAACAAACTCTGGCATTCTTTTCTAGTTTTATTAAAATTCCAGTTAGTTAACACACAGTGTAATATTAGTTTCAGATGTAAAATTTAGTGGTTCATCATTTACATATAATACCCAGTGTTCATCCCAAGTGCCGCCCCCTTAATGCCCATCACCCATTTAGCTCACACACCATGCCAGCACCCCTCAGTTTTGTTTCTGTATTTAAAAGTCTCTTATGGTTTGTTTCCCTCTCTGTTTTTATCGTATTTTTACTTACTTCCCCTGTGTTCATCTGTTTTATTTCTTAAATTCCACAGATGAGTGAAATCATATGATAATTGCTTATCTCTGACTGATTTATTTTGCTTTCCATAATATATTCTAGTTTCAACCATGTTGTTGCAACTGGCAAGATTTCATTCTTTTTGATCACCAAGTAATATTCCATTGTACATACAATGTATGTGTGTACATGTACATGTATGTACATGTGTGTGTGTGTGTGTGTGTGTGTGTGTGTGTATTCCACATCTTTCTAGGGATAGAGAGCAATATTGTACAATCATTAAAAGGTCATCAAGAAGATATATCAATATGGTGCATAATCTAAATATATATGAACGAAACAACACATTTACAAAACAAATGGACAAAAGCTGATGGAAATGAAAGGAGAAACAGACAAATCTGTAATTACAGTTGGAGACTTCAACACTCTTATTTCAATAAAGGGCAGAGCAAGTAGAAAGAAATTCAGTAAGGTCATAGAAAATCTATAATACAATGCTATCAATCACTTGACCTAATTAACATTAGTAGAATATTAGACCTGACAGCAGGGTACAAATTTTTTTCAAAAGTATATGAAACAAGACATTATATGTATTATACGTAAGTGATGAATCACTAAATTATAGTCCTGAAAACAATATTACACTATATTTTAAGAAATTTAAATAAAAATTTGAAAAATAAAATAAAATAAAAATAAACCACATGAAACACTCACCAAAATAGACAATATTCTGAGCCATTAAAAAAATCTTTCAGGAGGTGCTTGGTTGGCTTCATCGGTAGACATTGTGACTCTTAATCTTGGAGTCATGAATTCAAGCCCCATGTGGGCACAGAGATTACTTTAAAAAAATCCTTCAACAAATTTGAAGGAACTGAAATCATAAGAGTATATTCTCTGATCATAACAGAATTAAACTAAAAATCAATAACAGAAGTAGATCTGTAAAATTTGAAAATTTCAAAATTAAGTGACACACCTCCAAATGACCCATCAGTCAAAGAGGGATTGAAAGGGAAATTAGAAAATATTTTTAGTTGAATGAAAAGAAAAAACACAACATATTAAAATTTATGGATACAGGGGCGCCTGGGTGGCTTAGTCGGTTAAGCGTCCGACTTTCCCTTGGGTCATGATCTCGCGGTTTGTGGGTTCGAGCCCCGCGTCGGGCTCTGTGCTGACTGCCAGCTCAGAGCCTGGAGCCTGTTTCAGTCTGTGACTCCCTCTCTCTCTGACCCTCCCCTGCTCACGCTGTCTCTCTCTCTCCTAGAAATAAATAAAAAATATTTAAAAAAATAAAATAAAATAAAATTTATGGATACAGCAAAAGCAGTGCTTGGAGAAAAGTGCATAGCATTTACACAGCATTAAATTCATATATTAGAAAAGAAGAAAGGTCTAAATACCATGATCCAGCTTCTATCTTAAGAAACTAGGAAAAAAAGGGGTGCCTGGAGGGCTCAGTTGGTACAGCATATGACTCTTGATCTCAGGATTGTGAATTCAAGCCCAATGTTGGATGTAGAGGTTGTTTAAGAAGAAAATCTTTAAAAAAAACAAAACAAAACAAAGAAATAAGGTAAAAGAAAGAAAGAGAGAGAGACAGAGAGAGAGAGAGAAAGAAAAAGAAAAGGAGGGATGGCTGGGTGGCTCAGTCAGGTAAGCGTCCAACTCTTGATTTTGGCTCAGGTCATGACCTCATTGTTCATGAGATTAAGCCCTGTGTTGGGCTCTGCACTGACAGCATGGAGGCTGCTTGGAATTCTCTCTGCCTCTCTGTCTGACCCTCCCTGCTCATGCACACACACTTTATCTGTCAAAATAAATAAATATACTTTAAAAAAAAAAAAAAAGAATAGCAAATTAACCCTATAACAAGTAGGAAAGGGAAAAAAAGAAAAGGAGAGGGAAGGAAAAACAATGGGACCAAAAGCCAGTTCTCTGAAAAGATCATTCAAATTGATAAACCTCTAGCCAGACTAATCAAGGAAAAAAAAAAAAATAGAGAAGGCACAAATTATAAATCTCATAAATGAAAGAAGGAATATAACTACTGGTCCCACAGACATTAAAATACTGATATCAGAGTATGACATAAAACTTTGAGCTTATAAAATCAACAACTTAGAGGAAGTGGACTGATAGGGAGCAAAGAGTGATTATAAATGTACAACCAAGACTAAACCACTATATGGGTTATAGCTTCAAACAAATTGTAACATTGATAATATAAAATAATAGTATTATTAATAAAAACCAAATGTGAGGAAAACGGAAGTGACAGAATGTATAAAGATGCTAATTTCTTTATTTTTCATAGCAGAGAGTTTACTACAGAATCTGAAATTAAACTACATGTTTACAAAATATAAAAATTTCAGGGGCACCTGGGTGGCTTAGTCGGGGGCACCTGGGTGGCTTAGTCGGTTAAGCGTCCGACTTTCGCTTAGGTCATGATCTCGCGGTTCGTGGGTTCGAGCCCCGCGTCGGGCTCTGTGCTGACTGCCAGCTCAGAGCCTGGAGCCTGTTTGAGTCTGTGACTCCCTCTCTCTCTCTGACCCTCCCCTGCTCATGCTTTCTCTCTCTCTCTCCTAGAAATAAATAAAAATATTAAAAAAAAAAATTTCAAATCTTAGGGGGCCTGAGTGGCTCAGTTGGTTGAACATCTGATTTCTGTTCAGGTCATGATCTCACTGTTCATGGGTTCCACCTCCACATCAGGCTCTGTGCTGAGAGCGTGGAGCCTGCTTGGGATTCTCTCTCCCACTCTCTCTCTCACTCTCTCTCTCTCTCTCCCCCCTCCCCCTCCCCCTCTCTCTCAAAAGTAAATAGGGGAATCTAGGTGGCTCAGTTGGTTAAGCGTCTGACTCTTGGTTTTCACTCAGGTCATGATCTTGCAGTTTTGTGGGTTCAAGCCCTGCATGAGGCTCTGCACTGACAGTGTGGAACCTGCTTGGCATTCTCTCTCTCTCCTTCTCTCTGCCTTCCCTTACTTATGCTGTCTGTGTGTCTCTCAAAAGAGATAAATAAATTTTAAAAATAAATAAATAGGGGCGCCTGGGTGGCTTAGTCGGTTGAGCATCCGACTTTCACTTAAGTCATGATCTCGCGGTTCATGGGTTTGAGCCCCGCATCGGGCTCTGTGCTGACTGCCAGCTCAGAGCCTGGAGCCTATTTCAGAGTCTGTGACTCCCTCTCTTTCTGACCCTCCCCTGCTCACACTGTCTCTCTCTCTCTCTCTCCTAGAAATAAATAAAAACATTAAAAAAAATAAAAGTAAATAAATAAACAAATATATTTTTTAAATGTTATGTAATGTTATGTTATGTTATGTTATGTTATGTTATGACCATAGACATAAATTTAGGTACCAAAACTATAAAATCCTTAGAAGAAAATATAGGAGTGATTCTTTATGACCTCAGGTTAAAAAAAGCTCCCTTTGTTTGAAAAGCACAGACAACAAAAGAAAACTTAGATAAACTGGGTTTCATCATAATTAAAACCTTATGTACTTCAAGATATACTATCAAGGAAGTGAAATAGAATCCATATAATGGGAGAAAATATTAAATATTTGTAAATCATATATCTGATAAAGGACTTATATCTAGAATACATAAAGAACTTTCATAACCCAATAATATAAGGACAAATTACCAATTTAAAAAATAGGCAAAGGATCTACATAGATATTTCTCCAAAGAAGATATACAAATGGCCTATAAAATATCCAATAAGGGGTTAATATCCAAAATATATAAAGAATTTATATAACTCAATGCCAAGAAACAAAACAAAACAAACAAAAAAACACAAATAATCCCATTTAAAATGGTCAGAGGGGGGTGCCTGAGTGGTTCAGTCGGTTGACTTTAGGTTTCAGCTCAGGTCATGATCCCAGAATCATGGGATTGAGTCCCACCTTAGATACTGTGCTAAGCATAGAGCCTGCTTAAGTTTTCCCTGTCTCCTTCCCTCTGCCCCATTTGTGTGGTCTCTCTCTCTTTAAAAAAACTTTTTTTAAAAAATGGGCAGAGGATCTAAATAGACATTTTCCCAAAGAAGACATACAATACATGAAAAATGTTCAACATCACTAATCATCAGAGAAATACAAATCAAAACCACAATGAGATATCACCTTACACCTGTCAAATGGTTAGTATCAAAAAAATAAGACATAACAAGTGCTGGCGAGGATGTGGAGAAAAAGGCACCCTTGTGCACTATTGGTGGAAATGCAAAGTACAGCCACACTGTGGAAAACAGTATAGACATTACCCCCCAAAATTAAAAATAGAATTACCATATGATCCAGTAATTCTACTGCTGGGTATCTATCCCCCTAAAAATGAAAACATTAATTCAAAAAATATACACACCCCTATGTTATTGCAGAGTATTTAAAACAGTCAATATATGGAAGCAACCCAAGTGTCCATTCATAAATAAATGGATAAAGATGTGATATATATATATAACAGAATATATGTGATATATATATGTATGTATATATAATTGAATATCACTCAGCCATAAAAAAAAAATTGGAATCTTGCCATTTCTAACAACATGGATGGACCTAGAGGGTATAATGCTAAGTGAAATAAGTCAGACAAAGACAAATACCATATGATTTCACTCATATGTGGAATTTAGGAAACAAAACAAATGAACAATCTAAAAGGAGACAAAGAAGTAAACAAGACTCAAATACAGAAAACCACCTGGTGGTTGCCAGGAGTAGGTGGGTGGGCAGATGGGCAAAGTAGATAAAGGAAATTTATAGCAGACTATGAGTCTGGAGTTCTCCCTTGTCCATCAAGAGAGCAGATGCAGAATTGAATATGAGAGAGGCTAATGCCTTGGAGGCGATAAGAGCCTCAAACAAGGGTTTTGTCTCCGTATCATTGAGCTCACAAGATACTACCCACGTTGTGAACATAAAGAAAAGAAGATCTTACACGTGTTGAACGTGAAGAAAACAAGATCTCACACATGTGAACACGGAGAAAGCAATCAGACAGTAATCATTAATCTGTATGTTTAAGAAGCAAAGGGCCTGTGGGGCAAGTGGAGTTTGTGATCAAAGTACATTGGCACCAGATGGAAAGTAACTTCTTGCAGGTGATATAACAAGTTACTCGTCATTCCATTACAATATCTCTAACCTCGGGTGCTTTCACCCCATGGTGGTGGATTCCACCCTGAGCTTTTTTCTAACCCAGTTATGTAAGTAGAACCTAG
The DNA here is from genome assembly GCA_017311185.1 of Proteles cristata cristata. Lineage (NCBI taxonomy): Eukaryota > Metazoa > Chordata > Mammalia > Carnivora > Hyaenidae > Proteles > Proteles cristata. The sequence continues at coordinate 10,532 of JAESUZ010004765.1, forward strand.
TTCCCCACAGCAATTAAGAGTACATTTCTTGTGATGAGCACTGAGTAATGTATAGAATTGTTGAATCATTATATTGTATATCTGAAATAAATACAACACTTTATGTTAATTATACTTCAATTTAAAATTTTGAAAAAAAAAGACAAATGGCCAATAAGACCATGAAAAGATGCTTATTATTAGCTATCAGACAAATGGAAATCAAAACCACTATTTCATATCATTTTTTCCCACTAGGATGGCTAAAATCAATAAAGTCAGAAAATAACAAATGTTGCAAAGGATGTGGAGTAATCAGAGCTATCATACATGCTTAGTGGGAGTGTAAAATGATGCTGCCACTTTGCACAACAGTCTGGTAGTTCTTCAAAAAGTTAAACATACTGTTACCATATGATCCAGTAATTAACTCCTAGGTATACATACTCAAGAGAAATGCAAACGCGTGTCTACACAAAAACTTGTACAGAAATGTTTACAGCAGCATTATTCATAACAGCCAAAAAGTGGAACTAACTCAAACATCTATCAATTGATGAATGGGTAAATCAAATTGGTATATTCATACAATGGACTATTACTCAGTAATAAAAAGAGTAAAATACTAGTACAGTTTATAACCTGAATAAACCCTGGAAACATTATGCTAAGTGAAAGTTCAATCACAAAAGACCACATATTGTATGTTTTCATTTATATGACACATCAAGAAGAGGCAAGTGTATAGAGACAGAAGGTAGATTGCCTAGGGTTTGAGAAGAAATGGAGAGTGACTGCTAATTATGAGTTTCTTTTTGGGGTCATGAAACTGCTCTAGAATTGATTGTGGTCATCAGTGCACAAATCTGTGCATATGCTAAAAATGATTGAATTGCACAATTTAAATAGGTGAATTATAAGGTATATAAATTATATCTCAATAAAGCTGTCTAAAAAAGGATTAGAAAAATAAACTGTAGGGGCGCCTGGGTGGCTTAGTCGGTTAAGCGTCCGGCTTTCGCTCAGGTCATGATCTCGCGGTTCGTGGGTTCGAGCCCCGTGTCGGGCTCTGTGCTGACTGCCAGCTCAGAGCCTGGAGCCTGTTTCAGTCTGTGACTCCCTCTCTCTCTGACCCTCACCTGCTCACGCTGTCTTTCTCTCTCTCTCTCCTATAAATAAATAAAAACATTAAAAAAAAAAAAAAAGAAAAGAAAAAGAAACTAGTCACATCCATTAAAAATATTTTTTCATATAAAGGCCAACTTGATTTTTTTTACACGTCTACAAGCAAGTTTCTCTTGGTTTCAAATAATTTGATCCATTCAAATATTCCCAATTAAAATGGTTTAGCATTGGCCCAGCTATAAACAAACAGACCAATGAACAGAATGCCTATAAAAGGACAAACTATGTATGGGAACATAGCATGTGACAGTAGTAATAAAAATCAGTTGGGATGGAGGGAGGGGATGAATAATTCAATAAATTAATTTGGTACAAGTGATTATCTATATGGAAAAAAATAAAATTAGATCCTTACTTTCTAATATATACAAAAATAGATTTCAACTAGATTAAAGGCCTAACATGAAAAACTTTTGTTCTGCGGAAGTTATTACAAACAACATGAAAAGACAAGCCATCTCTATATAGAGACTCTAGAGAAAATAAAGTGCATATACATTGCAACATATTCTGTAAGACAAAAAATTGGAAACAACCAGTATTTACCAGAAGAATACAAACACTGTACTTTATCTACACAGCACTCAATGTAACAATATAGATAAACCTCTAAAACATAATAATGTGTTATAACGTAAATTTCAAAAATTTAGGTAAATATTATACCAATGACATAATGTTTAAAAACAGAAAAAATACTACATCATTAATGAACACATACAAATAAGGTAAAAGTACATAAACAGGCATGAAAAGAATATGCTTGAAGACAGTGATTATCATGACAGAAAAGGAGAGAGGGAACAAGATGAAAGGGTAGGACTTTAACTTACCTAGAATTTTTGCTTATTAAAAAAATTTGAAGCAAATATGGCAAAATCTGTCCAATGAATACATATGGGCTTGTTAATTACTTTCTGTATGTTTGCTATATTTCACAATGTAAAAAAATTAATGTCTAAAAAATATTTAAAACACACATGAAAATCATATTCTTATAAGATTGTCTTCAAGTCTACTATATATTTATATATTTACATATGTATATATATATATGCTCTACCCCACCTATCAAATACATAGATCAATCTAGAAAAATAGATAGATCTAGAAAAATGTTTACCTAATATTAACGTAACATTTTATCTATAGCATTGGCATTTTTATTATACTTCTCAAATTTTGATAGACCTTCTAATAATGAACATGTATTCTTTTTTTGTCTAAAAGTCAATATTTTTGCTTTATTTTTTTCTGTATTTTATTCAGAGTTCCTTAGCTTTTACCTTTTACCTAATGTCCACTTCCTGTTTCAGGATCCCATCCAGGATACCACATTATATTTAGCTGTTAAGTTGCCTTAAGCTCCTCCTGGCTATGACAGTTTTTCAGACTTTCTAATTTTTTTAATTTATTTTTGAGAGAAAGAGCAAGAGTGCAAGTGGGAAAGGGGCAGAGAGAATGGAGGATGGAGGATCTGAAGCTGGCTCCATGCTGACAGCAGAGAGCCTGATGCAGGGCTCAAACTCACGAGATCATGACCTGAGCTGAAGTCCAATGGACGCTTAACCACTTAACCGACTGAGCCACCCAGGCGCCCCTGGATTCTCTCACTTTTTATGACCTTGACAGTTTTGGGGAGTACTGGTCAGATATTTTGTAAAATGCCACTGTACTTGGATTTATCTGATATGTTTCTCATGATTACCCTGCGATTATGGGTTTTGAGGAGAAAGACCCCAAGTATAAGATACCATCTTCATGATATCACATAAAAGGTACATACTTGTAACATAACTTACCAATGTTGACATTGACGTTAGTCACCTGGCTGAGGTGATGTCTGTCATGTTTCTCAACAGTAAAGTTACTTTTCCCCCCTTTTTTAGAAAGAAGTCACTATGTAAAGAAAGGAAAGAAAGAAAGAAAGAAAGAAAGAAAGAAAGAAAGAGAGAGAGAGAGGAAGGAAGGAAGGAAGGAAGGAAGGAAGGAAGGAAGGAAGGAAGGAAGGAATAGAAGGAAAGAAGGAAGAAGTCACTATGTGCTTCCCACAGTTAAGGACTGAGTTAGGCTTCACCTCTGAGGGCAGGGAATCTACATAAATTATTTGGTATTCTTCTGAATGGAAGATTTGTCTCTTCTCCATTTACTTATTTCTTCATACCTTCATTCATTTAATCATTGATCTCAGCATGGACTCAAGGATATCTATTTTTCACCTTGAGTTATAACCCATACTACTATATTTTATTGCTCAAAATTTTCCAGCTTTGGCCATCGGGAGCTCTTTCAGATGGCTCCTGTGTTTATTGGACATACTCCCCTTCAGTGTGTAGCTTTCATTTTGTTTTGTTTTCATTTTTCAAAGTAATATGAAAAAGATTAATATATTAATGATGGGGGAGATGCTATAGATATATTAATAGCACAAAGCACAAAGCACAATAATCAAGCATGAAGACCTTAACCATAAGTAAAATTACTGATATAACTTAGCTGACTTTATTAGTTCAACAATATTATTAAAAACTTTACCTTATTTTTTGAATTTTCCAAATTAGAAAACACAGCAGATCTGTGCTATTAACAGCAGCTAACCTTTATGGAGCACCCACTATGTCAGGAATCATGCTAAGCCCTTAATTAACATCTACACTCCATTTAATTCTCACAACAACCCTGTGGCTAAATCCTGAGGAACAGAAGGAATACTTAGTTCCATCACTCTAGGAGTCAAGGATCCTGTGTCTCAAAGTGAGGTTTTGAAAGAGGACTTTACCTCCACTTTTACCTTAGTCTGTACTTTCTAATTGATTAAGTTCTTTTGAACTTAACTTTTAACTCAAGCAAAAAGAGCTAAAGCATCCATGATGGGAACTGAACCTGCCCCCTTAAGCAATGACAACTGCCCGGACGCCAGCAAGACCCTCATGATTGACCCCGAGACAATGACTGGCCTGACCTGTATTGCCCACCTACATGTACCCACCAACTCTGTCCCACATTCTCCTTCTATAAACCTAGCAGTATTTTCAGCACTTTGGAGACAGTCTTTGGGATATCAGTCCGCTGTTTTCCCGGTGTAGTCCTCACTGCAATAAATTCCTTTCTTGTCTCACCACTTCTCATCTCTCTGCCTCTGGATGATGTCAGCAGAGTGGCTAAACCTGGTCTGTTTGGGACCCCTGGAGCCAGGCGCTCTTGCACCCTTGGGCCCCGGCTGCAGTCCCTGGATCAGCAGCATCAGTATCACCTGACAGTTTGTTATAAATATATATTCTTGGCTCTCACTGCAGACCCCGAATCAGAAACTCAGGTTGGGGCCTAGAAAGCTGTGCCTTAACGTGCCCTCCAGGTGACTCGGATGCACACCAACCCTCAAGAGAGTGATAAAGCGAAGCTTTAAATCTGGGTGTGAGACCTCAAAACCCACCAAAGTCCACGTGCTTCATCACTTTATGACACTCCCTCCATAATACACAATGAAAGCCAGTGATAGGTAAACTCCTGGGGCAGTTTAATCCTAATGCCTTGGTTCTAGTTCTTGACCGAATAATTTTAGGTACTAAATTTACCACTAGAGGGAGTCCCTATATCCCCTCAAATATTGAATCTTCAAAGAGTAGAAAAACAAAACCAAACGAAACTATTTGCTAGAGAGAGGTTTTGTATCTGTGTATCAATATTAAAACAATTTGCTTAAGCTATCTAACATGTAACAGCTACATCAGAAGTCATGTTGTATAGGCATAACAATGGCAAATAAATACAATATATCATAGTTGTCCACTTAACATTTTCATTTCTAAAATGGAACAAAGGTGGGGGGCGGGGGAGAAAGCTAAGGTTTAAGAAACTAATAACATATGATTTAAATGAAATAATCTAATTTAAACTACATCATCACCTCTAAAGTTTCAAAGAAATGCCTTTGGAAAAACACTCAAAAACTGATCCAGTTATATGTATAGCTAGCTCCTTCCACCTCACACAGGGCATTCGGGTTAAAAAATGGTAAATCCAGGGGCGCCTGGGTGGCTCAGTCGGTTAAGCATCCGACTTAGCTCAGGTCATGATCTCATTCTGAGTTCAACCCCCACATTGGGGTCTGTGCTGACAGCTCAGAGCCTGGAGCTTGCTTCAGATTCTGTGTCTCCCTCTCTCTCTGCCCTTCCCCCTGCTTGTGCTCTGTCTCTGTCTCTCAAAAATGAATACACATTAAAAAAAAAAAAAAAGGGGAATGGTAAATCCAGCACCTGGTACATGACGAATTCTCAGTAAATAATGCTGAATAAATGGTGAATGAAGTTAATGTAACTCTTTGCCTCCACTGGACCTTTCTCAACCCATCCTAAATACGTTAGAATTCATTCAATGCTATGCAAAATAAAATTGTGCTCTTTTCACAATAAATAAATATGTAGTAATTTAAGAAAAGTCACTGAAAAAGTCAAGTTATACAGCTGGTATCCTGGAACAGTAATTCCCAGAGATTTTGGAATGCTACAACCATGATTGACTAGTCATTGACGTACACCCTCCTTATTTCAAATATGAAATGGCATTCATTGACTACTTAAAGTAATTTATTTAATGCTTACATTTGTTTAAGAACATTGCAAAAAAAAAATCATAATGTATGTGGTGTGTGTGAGAGAGAACCTAGAACAATGGAAACAGAGTGGGAAAGAGAAGACAAAGGATTTCATTTCAATGTCTTGAAATGTCTGTTGATAAAAGAGTAAAACCAAGAAAGAGCCCAAAGCTCAGGAGAAGGGTTTCTAGAACAGATTCATTCCACATGTTAGGTGGAGGCTGAAAGAGTACAATTCAATATACACTTTGTTCAAAAATGATACATGAGGCATTTGCTCAAAGGTTTAAAAGTTACATGATGAATGAGATAATTGTTGCTGTAATATATAAATACTAAGATAAGGACAGTGATCCTTAATTTGTATCAACTTGACTGGGCCACAGGATGCCCAAACTTTTGGCCATTTTTTCTGGGTGTGGTTGTGAGGATGTTTTGGAATGAGACTGACATTTGAACTCTTAGACAGAGTAAAACAGATTGTCCTCCCTATAGGTAAGCCTCATCCAATCAATTTAAGACCTGACTAGAGAGAGATGGATTAGACGGGTGATGGGCATTAAGGATGGCACTTGTTGTGATGAGCACTGGGTGTTATAAGTAAGTGATGAATCAATGAACTCTCCTCCTGAAACCAATATTGGACTGTATGTTAACTAAAATTTAAATTTAAAAAATACCTGACTAGGAAAAAAAATCTGAGGGAGAAGGAAAGCTTCCTACCTGACTGCTTAAACTGGAATATTGCTTTTTTTCCCCCAATCTTCAGATTCAGCCAGAAATATCAGCTCTTCTTGAGTCTTGAGTCGGCCAACGTTTGGTCTGGAATTCATGCCGTCAGGGCTCCTGCGCCTCCAGCTTGCTGACTGCATATCCTGGGATATAGCTTCCATTTTCACATGAGCCAGTTCTTTAAAATAGACCATATGTATGGATGGTGAGATAGACGGAGAGATAGATACATAAAAACACACACATATACTACAGTATATATACACATACACATATACTACTGGTCCTGTCTCTCAGAAGAACTCCAACGTAAGGAACAAATTTCTTACCATGGCTAAGCTGCCTACGTGACTGGACCCCCTCCCTGCCACTCCAACTGCATCACCTATCATGATGCCCACCGCCTCGACTCCAGACGCCTTGATTTTCTTCCATTTCCTCAAACACACCTTGCTCTTTCTGTCATGGGGTTTTCACTCGTTCACTTTTAATTGATAAATTCCCTTAATTACTGAGTTCCTACTATGAATCAAGGACTTTGGTGGTGCCGAGAATATAATGTGAACTGTGCCTACGTGTGTGCAGAACATATTCCAATCATGGGAGACAGAAATAGCGTATAAACAAACAGGTTAATTTCAGAGAGTGACATGTGCTTCCAAGGAAACAAAACAGAGTGATAGGATAATGATTAGGTGTTCAGAGAAAACCTCTTTCTGTCGGCACCTTTAAAGCAGAATTCTATGTGATAACAAGGGGCCAGCTATGTGAAAACCTGAGGGAAGAGCGTTCCAGGCAGAGAAAATAACAAATACGAAAATCGATTCTAAAATGAGCTTGATATATGCTGGGAATACTATAGCTATAACAGAGTACGGGGCAGTGAAAGTAGACGGGTAGGCAAGAATGAGGTACAGCCTTCATAGCCAGAGTAAGGATTTAAATTTTGATTTTAAGCATAATGGAAGTCTGTCTTAGTCCATTTAAACTGCTATAGCAAAAATAAAAACAAACACTTAAACTGGGTGGCTTATAAAAAACAGAAATTAACTTCTCACAGTCCTCTCCCTCATTGATGACCACCTTCTCAGCGCAACAGGCAGAAGGAGCCATGGCGCTCTCTGAAATCTGTTTTATTAAGAGCACCAACGGGGGGGTGGGGGGGGGGAACATCTGGGTGGCTCAGTGGGTTAAGTGCCAGACTCTTAATTTTGGCTCAGGTCATAACGTCACGGTTCATGAGTTCAACCCTCACACTGGGCTGTACTGACAGTGCAGAGCCTTCTTGGGATCCTCTCTCTCTCTCTCTCTCTCTCTCTCTCTCTATATATATATATATATATATATAGCTTTAAAAAAAGAGCACTAATAAAGTCCTCCCCCTAAAGCCCCATCTCCTAAAACCATTACCCTAGAGGTTAGGATTTCAACATATGAATTTTGGGGAGACATAAGCATTCAGATGACTCAGCAAAGGCTTTGAAAGGCTGGCATGAGGGGCGCCTGGGTGGCTTAGTTGGTTAAGCGTCCGACTTTCGCTTGGGTCATGATCTCGCAGTTCGCGGGTTCGAGCCCCGCGTCGGGCTCTGTGCTGACTGCCAGCTCAGAGCCTGGAGCCTGTTTCAGTCTGTGACTCCCTCTCTCTCTGACCCTCCCCTGTTCATGCTGTCTCTCTCTCTCCTAGAAATAAATAAAAACATTAAAAAAAAAAAGAAAGGTTGGCATTATCTGCTATATATAGATATATAGATATAGATATAGATATAGATATAGATATAGATATAGATATAGATATTTTTTTTTTTTGCATTGCAATGTGTACCTGTGGATGTGCAGACCAACCAGGAGGGTTTGCAGTAAAGGGAAATGAGGATAGTAGCTTGGATTATGGTGATGCAGAAAAAATAAAAAAAGAATGATTCAGGAGATGGTTTGGCAGTAGAACAGATGGAAATTGTCAGTGTGCCTGGAGAAAAGACAGGATATCACCAAGGTTTTTGACTTGAATTATCGGCTGGAGGGCAGTTCCATTTTCCGAGACATGGAAGTTAGGGTGGATGGGAATGGGACTGGGGATGGAGTTGGGAGGGAGGGAATCTGCCTATCCTGTTCTCTTTGGACTAGTTTTCCCTCTTTTTCACCTAGTTCACCCCTCCCCAATCTTTGCATCTCAGTTCAAATGTCACGTTCTCAATGAAGTACTTTGCCCAACTGGTTCAAACCAAACCTCTGTATGAAGTATATGCCATCTTGCACCATGTACTTTTTCTTAGTACCTGTGTTATAATGCCAAAGGAGGCACTAACATGTTGCCTCTGTTGCCCCTGCTGAGAGCCTTCCCACCCCCAGACTTGTGAGAGAGGCCATCCTAGCTCATCCAGCCACCAGCAAACCCACAGGTGACCAGAAAGATATAAAAGAGCCCATAGACCAAAGTAAAAGAACCACCCAGCCCCTTCAGAATCCTGAGTTAGCGAAGGGACTATCATAAGCCGCTAGGTTCTGCCATGATTTGTTATATAGCAAAGATAGATACTGTGGCACATCCCTCAGTTGCAATTGTACAAGTATTTGATTAGTATCTGTCCCTCTGAGGGCACTGTGAGCTCTGTAAGAGGAAAGACTATTCTGAGTTTAGTTTACCACTCCACGCTCAGTCTGGCATACTATCTGGAATACAATAGGCACTGGATATGGGGCGCCTGGGTGGCTTAGTCGGTTAAGCGTCCGACTTTCGCTTAGGTCATGATCTCGCGGTTCGTGGGTTCGAGCCCCGCGTCGGGCTCTGTGCTGACTGCCGGCTCGGAGCCTGAAGCCTGTTTCAGCCTGTGACTCCCTCTCTCTCTGACCCTCCCCTGCTCACGCTGTCTCTCTCTCCTAGAAATAAATAAAAAAACATTAAAAAAAAAAAACAATAGGCACTGGATAGGTAACTCGGTGAATGAATACAAGGGAGGGGGAGGGGAATACATTGTAACCTAAGAGAATAAGGGGGGTTACATAAGATAAGTAACAGAGGACTGGGGACATCCATTTGTTCAAAACGAACTTATCAGCCTAAGTCACTGAGGAATACAAGACCCAAATGACACTTCCTCTACCTCCAAGAGCTCAGTCTAGCCTGGAGGAGACTGTGCAAAATCGAGAAAATACACTACCAACAAAGAGGGCCCTAAGGTGCTGTTGGGAAGACAGAAGTGTGAGAGTTGAGAGAGAGAGAGAGAGAGAGAGAGAGAGGGAGAAAGCTTGAATTTAGTCCAGTGTTTCCTTGAAAGAGCAGCACAAAGGAAGGCCAAAAGACCCAAAGAACATGGGTGTTCAAAGGCAAAAGAAAAGTCCCCTGTTTGTTATGCATCTCCGGGTATGCTGTTCAACAGTTTAAGCAGCTGTCACCTCATCTAACTCTAAGGTCCCTCAGGATGGGGGTCCTTTCTTCTTACCTTTGTGTTAGTCCCAGTGTCTAACACAATCTTTTCCAGAAAATAGGAACTCAACAAATAGTTGCTGAATAAATGAAAAGTTAGGGATGAGACGGTAAGCAGCGCTCCCACCAAAGGCATCTTCCAACGGGCCACATTTTCAGATTCAACACAGGGACGCGGACGCGTTGAGCATCAGCTCTAAAGCTAAATGGCGCGTCAGCAGAAGCTGGACCCCATTGGCCTTCAGTTCTGCGTTTCCCTCCCGGGCACTGGCTGATTGGCTTTTGCCTCCTAGGCTCGCAGTCCGGGCTGGAGGGACTGACTGGAGGCGGTGCTCGGTGCGCGCGGCTCTCCCCCAGGATGAAAGGCCCGGCAGCGGGCCCCGGCCCAGGCGCGGCGCCAGCCGCCCGCGGCGGGAAGGGACGCGCGGGGCGGACGCGCGGGCGGGTCTCGGGGCGGGCGCCCCGGCCCCCCGGCTGGCCCTGGCCGCGCTCCCGCCGACTCGGGCCCGGAGCGCGGGGACGCGCCGCGTTGCCGTAGAAACGCCGGGGCGGCGCGGCGGCGCGCGGGGCGGGTTCTCGGGCTCCCGGAGGCGGCGGCTCGCGCCCCGGCGCACGCTCGGGCGCCTCGCAGCCCAGGTCGTTGGGCCCAGCCCGGGGTCCCCGGCCGTGCGCAAAGCAAGATGCTGAGGCGCAGCTTGGAAAACCGGTAACAGCCCCGGGGCCTCAACTGGCCAGGACCCCTCCACACGCGAGGGCGCGGGTGGGGGAAGCGGAGCCTCTCTCTCTGGGGCCTCCGTGCCGAATTCCGACCCTGGGCCGGGGTCTGGCCCGTCGCCGCTGCGATCTGGGGCCTACTTCCCAGGGCTGCGAGCCCCGGAGGCCGGGGGCGGATCTTGGGGCCACGCTCGCCGGGCCCGTACTGCCGCGGGCGGTGCAGACGCGCGGGAGGCAGCCGGGAGCCCGGGCCGCGCCGAGCCGCGCAGCCCGAGCAGCCGCCACCGCGCGGCGGCCGGCGGGCCACAGCCCGGCCTCTCCGTGCGCCGGCAGTCGGGGTATTGAGGCCAGGCCCCGACGTGGGGACCTGGCGGAGGGGAGCCCGGCTCGGGAGGTGGTGGGATCGTTGATGAGCTCCTTCGAAGCTACGACTTGCCACGGGAACGTTCGCATATCAAATTAACGTGGCGATGAAGCCATTTCATCTCTAGTGAGAATGATTCGCGTTTTGTGTCCTCTCCTTCTCTAGGGACGCTCAAACCAGACAGCTGCAAGACGCTGTCACAAATGTGGAGAAGCATTTCGGAGAGCTGTGCCAAATCTTTGCTGCTTATGTGCGGAAAACTGCCAGACTGCGAGACAAAGCAGACCTACTGGTGAATGAAATCAACGTGTATGCCTCCACGGAGACCCCAAATTTAAAGCAGGGCCTGAAAAACTTTGCCGAGGAGTTTGCCAAACTTCAGGATTATCGACAAGCAGAGGTATGGAGTGAGGTCACAGCGTCATTGTTATGAATGAGCCCTGAAGTAGTGGATGAAGGAGCCGTGAAGACTTCCACTTGTAGTCCCCTGACTGCGGTGGCGAACGCACACTTGACGATACACGTGCATTTTCATGTAACTCTGTGTGAGTCTGTTAAAGGGAAGCTCCCTGTGGTTTGTGATTTTACCGTTTTCAAACTAAACTTTAGGGTGTCCTGCAGTCCTGCATTTCCCCACTTCATTTGCCCGCTTTTGGTCAACATTGGAAGATGTTGAGAGTGGTAATATGAGTGAATGAGTAATAATTGGACAAAAGATCTTTGCTGCTTCAGTGGTCTGGAAAGTTGACCGATATTTCATTGACCAAAAAAATAAAATAAAATAAAATAAAATAAAATAAAAGCAGCAGTGATTTACTGATTCATAGATCCAAACTGGTAGTGAGACTTGGTGGAGTGGCTTTGGGTTTTTTTTGGTTGTTGTTGTTTTTCTTTGGAAAGGAGGGAACAGGATGGTGTTGTACTTGTTTTTCTTCATGAAAGTCCATTTTTACCTTTAAAACCCCGTAAGCACTTTCACTTCTGTTTATTTTAGGTTTTAAGTAACAGCTTAACTGTCAGAAAAGTGCCCCGTTAGGATCCACATTGCTTCTGTTGGACTCTTCTCATCAGTGCTTTTGGTACTTTTTAAAAGCCTAATCCAGAAATTTCAATTATCAAAAAAAAAAAAAACAACTCACAAAAACAAAGATAATGATCTTTGGACCTACACTTGCTAGTCAAATGGAAATCTGAGTAGTAATTAGATTTGGGGGTACTTTTTGGGAAAAGTTGAGTTCTTGTCATACCATATTCTTCTATAATAAGCTACTCTCAGTTAAACATAACTGGGGACTTAGTGTTCAAAAATTGTTTATACTCACTGATAACCTTAAAATTCCATGTTAAGACAATAATTTCAGTGCCCCTTTCTAGAAAACCTTTATGCTATTTATCAAATAGCAGAGTGAACTGATTTACGTTTGTTCTTTTTTATTTCCCCTGCTTCCCAAATGGTGGAGGTGCTAATGAACAATGAACAAAAGGTAGGCAACAAAAAGGAGAACAGAGACTTAGATCACCCTTGACTGCATAATCAGTGTGGGATTATTTGAAATCTTATAGACTAAACAGGATAGTTTATCTGAGTATTCATGGTTTTGATTTTAGGATTCTAATATTTAAATACTCGATGAGAACTTGATTTTATTTTCTGAAAATCTTTCACAGTGAAACATTCATACTCATTTTGTTTATAGGAAAACCAATACGACATGAAAAGTACTGACTATGTAAACGTGAATCATCAAAAAACGCCTTCTTCCTGGTGTGCCTGGGTGGCTTAGTCAATTAAGGTTCTGACTCTTGCTCTCCCCTCGTGTCTCATCTCCCATGATCTCACTGTTCATGAGATGGAGCCCTGTGTTGGACTCTGCGCTGACAATGCAGAGCCTGCTTGGGATTGATTCTCTTTCTCCTCCTTTCTCTGTCCCTGCCCCCCTCATGCACTCTCTCTCTTTCAAAATAAATGAACATTTAAAAACAGCCTTCTTCCTCCCCTAAAAATAATGTTCATTTTGAACAATAATGTCATCTTGTATTACTTGTCCTGATGAAGAAAATTTTAATGTCCAAGAGTTATTTTTCTTACACTATACTTATATATTTGCCTTTAAAGTTTTGGGGTTTTTTAAACCCCAAATTTTGAGAGACAGAGAGGGAGAAAAAGAGAGAGTAGGGGCAGGGAGAGAGGGAGAAAGAGAATCCCAAGCAGGCTCCTCACTGTCAGCACAGAGCCTGACTTAGGGTTAGATCTCAGGAAACATCTCATGAACTATGAGATCATGATCTGAGCCGAGATCAAGAGTTGGATGCTCAACCGCCTGAGGCAACAGGCGCCCCTATATTTGTCTTTCAAAAAACCTGCTTTTTCAGTGCCTTCCACTAGCACAATTAATTACTCAAAATGAGATAAAAAGTGTAATGTTTAAGAAAAACGGTTTAATTCTTTTTTTTAAATTTTTTTTATGTTTTTTATTTATTTCTAGGAGAGAGAGAGACAGTGTGAGCAGGGGAGGGTCAGAGAGAGAGGGAGTCACAGACTGAAACAGGCTCCAGGCTCTGAGCTGGCAATCAGCACAGAGCCCGACGCGGGGCTCGAACCCACTAACCGGGAGATCATGAACTAAGCGAAAGTCGGACACTTAACCGACTAAGCCACCCAGGAGCCCCTTTAATTCTTTTTTTTAATTTGAGAGGGTGAGTGCAAGCAGGGAAGGCGGCAAAGAGAGAGAGAATCAGAGAGAATCCCAAGTAGGCTCCATGCTTGGTGATGAGCCCCACATGAGGCTAGATCCTACGACCCGGGGATCATGACCTGATATGAAATCAAGAATCAGCCGCTCAAGTGACTGAGCCACCCAGGCGCCCCAAGAAAAACAGTTTAATTCTAAATAAAAAATCAACCACGCAGTTTGACAGCTCAGCAACACTGAGACCATTTATCTTGTTCTCCAAGCTTTGGTAATTTGCAAATCGTTTCCCAGAAAAGAACTGCAGCTAATACAGTGGTCTGTAAGCTTTTTTTTGTTTTTGTTTTTGAGGACTTGTGTCATTTAAAATTTGTCAAATATGCTGTATCTTTCAGCTTCAGTTTTCTTATCTGGAAAGTTGGACTAATACTTTTGGAGATAATATATGTAGAATATCCAACACTGTGATAAACACACTGACAATGGTAGCTGTACTAAAATTTGAGATATCTTGAGACTTACCCAAAAGCAACTATGAGGTAGAAAAGTAATACAGAGGTGATCGTGTGGCAGAGATAAGCTTCTTAGAAACTGGAGACACTTTCTTGCCATATTGTATACAAGGTACTTTCCTTCTTTGATTGTACTCTGCAACTTAACAGTTTTTATTGTATTTGAGTTTAGATTCTGAGTTTTATCAATTTCTGGTGATTATGCTTTTTTATAAACTCTGACATTATAAAACATTACTCTGTGTAGTAATTATGTTTAGTTTAAAGAGTACAGGTTTTACTTCAGAATTTAAATTTTGACATGTCTGTGTTTCTTTTCAGTTATATTTTATAATAATTTTCAATAGGTTGAAAGACTTGAAGCCAAAGTAGTTGAACCTTTGAAAGCTTATGGAACCATTGTAAAAATGAAACGAGTAAGTAAATTCATTTTTCCTACTATTTATTAGGTATTGTGGCAAAGAGGATGAGGTTTCCAATATCTGTCCTCAATAAAAAGTATAATGTAGTGTTTACATAGTTTTTTACACACTTTATGAATCATCATTTCTTAGAACTTTGAGAGTAGTGAAATATTTTTATTGAGTTTACTAAGTAAACTATAGCAACATAAAACATAATTATAGAAAGTTTAAAATATTTAATATTTATAGTCATGAAGAATATATGGACAGAACTTGTTTTACTAAATGCATATAAGTTTATATATTTTTATTTTAAAGCAGCCAATAACAAGGAGACTAAAAGTGAGTGTAACAAAGCTCTATTTTTTTAGGGAGGTTATAACTGACATATTAGTTTCAGTGATTTTATATCTGTGTACATTGTGAAACGATCATCACAAGTCTGGTTAACATCCATCATCATACATAGTCAGAAATTTTTTTTCTTGTGATGAGGCTTTCTAAGATGTATTCTTAAGAAACTTCAAAATATGCAATACAGTGTTAGTAACTATAGTCTCCATACTATATGTTAGAGCCCAAGTTCTGTTTTTTTAAATCAGCTTTGAGGTATAATTTACAGGCAGTAAAATTCTCCTGTTTTAAGTGTTCATTGAGTTTTGACTGTGTATACACACATAACTACCTCCACAGTCAATATATATGGTAATAGGTTCGTATTGAAATATCTTGGCTGTGTCACTATTTTGAGAAGATATGAAAGAAATGCACACATTCACAGGCACGCTCTCACACACACACTGATCCTGCAGTAGTAATAATTCCTATGGTAATGATCCCTGGACCAAACAAGCAGTGTTTTCCCATTCTTAAAACAGAGTGTGTGTATTTTACTTCTTAAATCCGAGATTTTTATTAATCAAAGATGCCTATTTTCAGGATGACCTCAAAGCTACATTAACAGCAAGGAATCGAGAAGCTAAACAGTTAACTCAGTTAGAAAGAACACGACAACGAAACCCTTCTGATCGACATATTATTGTATCCTTTGACTTTTGACCTTTAAAAAAATGTTTTGTAAGGTATGCTGTACAAAAGTAAATGTGTATGGAAATTATGTATTTCTACTTTTAAATTGTGCAGAAAATTTGAATATAAAAGTTGAAAAGAAACATATGCATTTACAAATTCTCATCATAGAAATCAACTAATTTTAAAGAGAATACACCACCTAAATTCTGTCCCCTCAAGTTTTATAATAGATATTCAAAAAGTAAAACACTTACAAATGTAGATATTTTTATAAAAAGTAAGTTCAAAATTCTGAGGTTTTGTTTCACATGATGACTAAATATTAATTATAAAATTAACTTAAAGATCATGACTCCTAGTATATCAATGCCCTGTCTGTCCTGCTTTTGAGAAAAGGAAGGAAAAGTCATTTTTCCCCAGTATAATCCTCTTCAACTTTAAAAACAACAATTTGAAATCACAATTATGACTGCCAGCCAGATACCCTCAGGAGGTTCTAGAGTAAAATTGAGGTCCTTAGCTGGACACAAAAAGATCTAGATAGGACTATGAACTGTGATGAGAAAGAATGACTGTTACTTAAGCTACAAAGTACCTTGTTCATGGCTACATAAAAGGATAGAAAATAGTTCCTGGCTAACTGCCAACAGATGGGATAGGTGCAATTGTATAGAAAGTACTAATTTATCTTGCTGCCTCTTTTTCCCATTCCTTTTGTCTCCTTCCTCCTTCCTGAAGGTTTTTACCGCTAGCTCAGCCAATTAGGAGTGGCCCTACTGGGGGCATTTGAGGTTCCGTAATACCTCAATTCCTGGAGGGATTCCCTGGAGCAGTAATTTGGGACTGCAGCAGTTGACTAGTCCTCCTTCCTTTGGACCAAAGGAACATAAGCCCAACCTTGGAATAAACAAAAATGGGCAGCCGTAGGGCTGGAGTCCCCATCAGGCTGGGACAGAAACATCTAGTTGATGCTTAAGACTTAACAACTAGATTACGGAGTCTGGGTTTTGAGCAAGTCAGAAAAGCCAGAGAATGCTGCAAAATTCATGGCTGCCAACTAGGGACTGAGGCAGAGAGACCAGGTCGTCACCAGTTTTTAAGAAGTAAGCAAGAGGTCAAAATTTTCTTGTTTTGTTTCAAGGAGGATACATAAAGGCAGAAAAATGTCACATCTAGAATCCCGAGTGGTTGGCAGGATTGAATCAGGGGTATTAGTGTGGAGATATAACACAGAAATGAACATTCCTAAGGCAAAGATGTTTCTGACTTTGATGGTCTGTTGTAAACACTGCTATGGAGGAGGCAGTCTTATACTGTAGATGAAACTGGTCACTTAGGTTCACATCGGGGGAAATAAATGCAACAACAGAACAGATTACATCTGTAGGTGAAATGCTATGCTCACTGGAAAAGTGAGTGGATTTTGACAACCTAAGACTAGAAAATAAAGGACAATCTATATATAAATATATTCAATATAAATATAAAAATAATCATAGCATTATAGAATATTTACTAGGATGGACCCTTAAAATTCATCTGATAGTTTAAAAGAAGCAAGCATGTTAAGTTCAGTATGTAAAAAACATGGCGTAGCTCGGATATAAGAGAATGGGACAAAGAAGAATCTCAGGACTCTGCCTGTGTGCTCAATCAGCAAGGCCCTGGGTGGCTTTGGAAAAAGCTTCCTGTAACAGTTTGGAAAACACCAGTCTGGCTCATCATTTTATAGGCCATTTTACACTCATGGCTGATTTCATTAACTATACTGATACCTCTAACTCACAGAGTTGTGTCATAATATTTTATTTATTTTTTAATGTTTATTTTTGAGAGAGCATGAGCAAGGGGAGGAACAGAGAGAGCGGGGACAAGACCCGAAGCCAGCTCTGTGCTGACAGCAGTGAGGCTGACACGGGACTTGAACTGATAGGCTGTGAAATCATAACCTGGGCTCAAGTCGGATGCTCAACTGACCAAGCCACTCAGGCGCCCCTCATAGTGCTTTAGTCAAAAGCATTTCCTACTCAAATTGATACATTATAGGATTTTGAAGAGTTTTCAGGAAAAAAAAAAACAAAACAAGAAATAGAAACCTATGTCTTTTTTGTTAAAAATAGCTATGTTAACTTTGGGTGAGTTGCTGTGCCTTAGTGAAAGGATTTGAGACTTTCAGAAATGAATATTAGTTGGTGGAGGGTGGGGGAAGATTAAAACACAGGTATCCTAGCTGTATGTAGCCTCTGCTTCCCACTCTCTTTCCTGGTTTAGCCCATTCTACCTATGTGTCCAAAAATCTTTTTTTTTTAATTTGACACTATCAGTAACTGGGGAGGGCAAAGACATAAGTCAGAAGGAAGTAGTCACAAGTAAAGAATTGCATGAGCCACATGTAACACTATTAAGAATTTAGTCTGCTTGGATATTCCCATTAGAAGGTTAATATGCATCAAATAACTGTTAGAAACTTTTTCATACCAATCTACAAAGGAGTTCTATTTTACTTGTGAATTTCCTGTGATAAAGTTATATTTTTAAAAATCTCAAGCCCAGGGCACCTGGGTAGCTCAGTTGGTTCAAGCCTCAGGCTCTTGATTTTGGCTATGGTCATGATCTTGCAGTTTGTGAAATCGAGTCCTGCATTGGATTTACTGCTGTGAGCACGGAGCCTGCTTGGGATTCTCTCTGCCTCTCTGACACATGTGTGTGCACTCTTTCAAATAAGTAAACTTAAAAAAAAAAAAAGTTAAAAGTTTTTATGCTTTTAAAAACTTTACACCTTTGTGGCAAATGTACACATACATATAAATGACTATTTTCAAATACTTAGCATCTTAAAATCATGTACTTGAATTATTCTAGATTCTTTTTTAAGTTTATTTATTTTGAGACAGAAACACTGCAATTGGGGAATAGGCAGTGAGAAAGGAGAGAGAGAATCCCGAGCAGACTGTGCTGTCAGCACAGAGCCTGTTGCAGGGCTTAAAGCCACGAAACCGTGAGACCTGAGCTAAAATCAAGAGTCACTTAACTGAGCCACTCAGGTGCCCCATGAGTTATTCTAAATGTAAGAGTAAAAAATCAATATAAAGTTATAATTAATGTATAATCTAATTGCAAGATTATATATAACTCTGAGCATAGGATTTTAATTTATTGAAAAAAATTGTTCTCTTTGAAATGTATTTTTTCCTTTATGAAAAATTTCAGTCGCAGGTGGGTAATAAAGTGGTGTGTCAAGAAATGGATCCTTCTAGTAAACTCTTTCACTTATTTCAATTTATACATGTTCTTGAAAAAGCAAGGGCTATATGTCAAAACAGTATGTGTCACTAAAGTTTGATGACATGCACATTTTTCCCATGGATTATTAAATGATTATATTTGATACTTTTGAGTAAATATACTACTAGTACAGGAAACAAAACTGTATTAGAAGAATTTAATCAAAAATTAGGCTATGTCTTTTAAGCCTCTACTGTTTAATAACAAAATCTTTTAAATACTTTTGGGCAACTACAGTTCTTAAAGTAAGAGATGCTTTTTTAAGTGAAATACATGAGTAGATTAGAAATGTTCTGCACTTTACAGTACTGTAGCCACTAGCAATATATGGCTGCTGAGCTCTTGAAATGCAATTAAACTAAATGAGGAAGTAGTTTTTAAATCATTAAATCTTACAGTAGCCACATGTGGCTACTGGCCACCATACTGATTATACAACACAGATTTAGATAGTATGAGTACTTGTCATTTCAGTATATGGAGCAAAGCATTAAACTTGCCATCTAATTTCTTACTGGTATATACCTTTTGTAATAAGCATTAGCTAAATGGTAACAGTGTGATAATATACCCCGTCCTGAAATAAATATTTGTAGCATATATTCTCCTGTATCTGATTAGGATATTTTAAGATTAGAAACATCTAATGCATTTGGAGGATTAGAAAGTTGAAAATACTTAAGTCACAAGTCCATTCTTTTTTGGAGAATAAAGGGTTAAAGAGAAGAAAAAGAATAGATTGATAAATGGCATAGACAGTAAGACAGGTGAAAGGAGTAGAAAATACAGAAAATTGTTTTACAGTAAACAATCCAAGGGTGATATAGGGGAAGAAAATGGTTTCGTAGAAAGAAAGGGAAGGAGTTATGTTTTCTTTTGTCTGAGGTCGGGAATCATGTCACTTTTTTTAAATAAAGTTCTTTATTCTGCACGTGCTTATTATATAGATCGTTTTAGTTTATGTGGTAAAATATATTCTTGAACAATTTACAATGTTACACCTAAAAGCCAATAGGGCAATGGTAACATTTACAAATAGGCTCAGTTGAATGGATTCTAACTTGAACTGTTTTATATATCTTTGGTTGGGAAATAACTTTTTTGCAGGCAGAAACTGAATTACAGAGAGCCACGATGGATGCTACCCGAACAACTCGTCATCTGGAGGAAACTATTGACAATTTTGAAAAGCAGAAAATAAAGGATATTAAGGTAATAAAGTAACTGTTAAAGTTTGAAACATGTTTTCTAATCTTGTTTGTTTATTTAAATGTATGAAAAATTTAAGTTATTCTGATTTCTTTAGCCCATAGTCTGTAGGAAAAAGGTACTATAAATAAAAATCTATCAGATGTTATTTTCCTGTTTTCTCAGATATTCAACTTATTCCAGTTCTATTTAATCAAAGGAAACTAACATTTACTATATTTTGGTGCATCCAATGCTGTTCCATGCACTTTATATGAATTCTCTTTACAGCAACTTCGTAAGAATGAGGTGGTGTTATCCATATATTTCATAAAATTTAAGCAAAGATAGAAAGTAATTTACCAAAGTATCATAGCCAAAAATCTGAACTATAAACCAATTATGTATTTTAAAAATCTGTGCTCTCCATTTTAATATACTCATTAAATGCTCTCTAGTAGCTAGATATTATCAAATAAATGAATAGGTAAGAGTAGCCAACCACATAAATTTGCATCCACCATGATAAGAACTGCCTTATTTTATTGCAACAATAGATTTGACATCTTTGGGATCATGGACTTCAGAAGTCTCCAGTGACTTTTTCATATGCATCTGGAAAGATTTGGAGGATTGCTTATGGCCATATTATGTCCTTTAAAACAGGTCATCTAGGATGTGTTTTGGCTTGTTGCAAATTTTCTGGGGAAAAGCTTTAAAGAAATTTTTTGTCATTTTACAACTATTAACAAAGAAAACATCCTGCTTTCAAAAGTTATGTTCTTATCAACAAAATAAGCACTGTCGGCCATTTAATTATATCATTCCTCTTTATAGTCTCTGAAACAACAATCATTTGCACCTTTTTCCCCCCTTCACAGTTTTAAAGGATTTCAGAACTTTGATTTTTTCTGACAGCCATGTTCAAAAGTCTATGGTTTGGTCCTGAAGACCAAAACCCTTTTTTAAAGCCTCTAAATTCACTTTGCTCTCTGCTTTGTAACAGTAGCTTACCACTCATGAAGATCATCTCAGGAAGCTGCCCTGAGACAACCTCCATTTACTGAGGTGGGAGAGTGAGGGCAGGATATTATAGTCGCTGACATCGTCTCAGAAACGGAGGGATAAAGGATATTAAAATAAATAGCTTTAACCTGAACAATGAGAATGGAGACTTGCGGAGGTATGCTTGATTCCATTGCCACTTGATGGCTTCTTCAGTGATGGCAGTGTGATTCCTCTCTCGCACTGCTCCCCATGCCTGCAAGATTTCCTTGTACACATGGAATGAGCCTTGGGGCTCACTTCAGGCACAGACTACCTCTACATGTGTTTTTAATTTCCTGAGCGACCACCAGGTACATAACAGGCAGAGAAATTAAGTGCAGAATTCCCAACTGCAATTCCTAGTACCTGGGATTTTCTGAAGCATTAGGACATAGAAAGAGGGATTGCATCATGGAGGGTACGCAGAGAAGGGCTTCCAAGCTTTTCTCTTTGTCTACTGTATTATACCCTTGGAAGTCTCTTGGTGGTCACAAAGTGTGAGACAGGAAGAAACCTACTTTTTAGAAAATTGAGATATAATTCATACACCATACAGTTTCCCCATTTAAAATGTACAACTCAGTAGCTTTTAATGTGTTCTGATATGTGCACTCATCACCACTCAATTTTAGAACATTGTTGACCTAGAACTGACCTAGAACTTAAGTTCCCCCACCCCAGCCCACCCCAGCCCTAAGCAACATCACTTATCTCACGCCTCTATGGATTTGGCTACTCTGAACAGTTCATGTGAATAGAATCATGACATGGTTTTTGTAACTGGCTTCTTTCACTTAGCATAATGCTTTCATTATTAACTATACATACATATATATGTATATTAGCTATATACATGCTTTCATGTCATAGTATGTATCCTATCAGTATAGTCCATTCTTTTTTATGGCCAAATATTCCATTATGGGAGTATACCTCATCTTGTTTATTCATTCATACATTAATGGACACTTGGGTGGTTTCTACCTCTTGGCTATTGTGATTAATGATACATTCATATACAAGTTTTTGTATGGACACAAATTTTCATTTTTCTTAGGTCTACATCTAATTGAATTGCTGCATCACATGGTATAACCGTATCACATGGTATAACTGCTCCTTGAAGCAGAAAAGCTTTTATATTTGAAATCCAATATATTTGTTTCTTTTTGTTGCTTGTGTTTTTAATGTCTTATCTAACAATCCACTGCCATATTTGGGATCATGAAGATTTATCCCTGTTTTCTTCTAACAGTTGTATAGTTTTCATAGTTCATTTAAGTCTTTGATCTATGTGGGTTATTTTTTATGTATGGTGTGAGCTGAAGGTTAAACTTCCATCTTTTTGCATGTGACTCCAGTTGCCCAAGCACCATTAGTTGAAGAAGCTAGTTTTTCCAACTGAATAGCCTTGGAATCCTTGGTAAAAATCAGTTGAGATGGTTTTGCTTCTGGACCTTCCCTTTCATTGATCTATTGGTCTATCCTATGCCAATACCACACTACATTGATTAGCACTGCTTTATAATGCATTTCAAAACCAGGATGTGTGGGTTCTTTTACTTTGTTCTCTTTAAAGATTGTTTTGGCTATTCTGGATCTGTTGTAATTCTGTATGAATTTTTGAATCAGTTTCTCAGTTTGTATAAAGAAGTCAGGTGGAATTCTGGTAGGGACTGCATCCAGTCTGTCCATCAATTTGGGAAGTATTGCCATCTTACAATTAATTTTTTCAGTCCATGAACATGGAATATTTTTCCATTTATTTAAGTATACCTTAGTTTATTTTAACCATTTTGTAGTTTTCAGACTGTAAGTTTTGTGGGCTTTTTTTTCCCCAAACGTTTTCCTAAGTATTTTATAATTCTTCATGCTACTGTAAATGGAATTGTTTCCATAATTTCATTTTTGGATTATTCATTGCAAATGCACACAAGTATTGATTTTTGCACACTGATCCTCTGTTCTGCAACCCTGCAGAATTCACTTATTAGTGCTGATAGTTTTTTTAGTAAATTTCTTGAGATTTTCTACATACAAGATTATATCATCTGTGACAACATACACTTAAATACAGACCCCTGTGATCTACTAAACTTCCAGAAATGAGTCCCAGAGGTCAAAATTAGACTCTGTTAGTGTTCTTTCCTCCTCACTATCAAACTGTTTCTTTTCCCAGTCAGGCCTCATTTGAGATCTTAAGGACGGATGCCCAAATTCCAGAAGTTTCAAAGACAAGTCAAAAAGGAAGACAGTACTGCCCCATGTTGATTTTAGCATGTCTCACATTTCTGTTTACGATAGAAATTCTTGGAAAAGTAAAAAACATTGATGCCACTCATGATTTTGGGAAAAACAAACCTAGAACATTCTTATTCTTACCTTATATCAGGCTACTGCTTCAGATGGGGGCAGAGCTTCTAGCTCCTCTAACCTCTCTGGGGGCAGACATTAGTGAGCACTGCTGATTACTGTACTACTGTGTTGGATGTGGGTTTAATTGACAAGTCCTTCTGAACTCTGGTAACAGCAAAAGTGACACAATTAATTAATCAGCAAGATAACACAATTTTTAGATGAAGACTTTTCATAGGAACCTTGCAAAAAATTGGTCTTCCTGAAAAAAGCTGGTATGGAACTTAGCATACAGAATGTGAATAAAAAATCACAATCCCGTTTGTTTTCCAAAATAATAGGAAAAATCATCAGTTATATAGTGAATGTCAAGAGAATTTCAGACCTACAGAAAGGATCTTGCCCAGGGGTCACTCCTAGAACAGAGGGACAGGAATCCAGTATGGGACAAAGTAGCTGACATGAGCAAGAAACATCTTCAAATTTAATTTTTAAAAGCTTTATTTTTCTTATAACTAAATATAAAATAACCATAAACTTCCTACATGAAATTATTAAGAAGAGTGTAATAATCCTACTACTCAGAAATAAGTTAGCATTTCAGTTTATGTCATTACAACTTTTTCTATGTGCACAGACACAAGAGATAGGATAATTCTTAGGCATTGACTATGTCACATGTTCTATGCATTTTATTTGGATAAACTCATTTACACCTCTATGAGGTGTAACATCTTTATGAGGGAGACATTATCATTACCCATATACAATTATATTTAAGGGGACAACACTATATTTGTGTCTCTTTTTAAATGTCAATATATCATAAACATATTTGCTAAGAAACAGAAATGCATACCATCCTTTTGGTATGGATATATATATATTACTTTAACCAGTTCTTATTGGTGGGTATCAAGGTTATTTTTGTAATTATATATCTCATTGCATCATTAAACATTAGCCTTTTTGCTGGTCCAGTTGTTCCTTTGAAATAAATTAAGAGTGGCATTTCTGATTCAAAGAGCATACACCCTTTAGATTTTGATACCTTCTGCCTACAAAGAAGACAGGTATTTAAACTCCCGCCCACAGAGTTTTAACTGGTTTACATTTCTATAAAATCTGCTTGAGCAACCCAACATACAAATGGTGAGTAGTAGTGTTTTTAATAATTAATCTAATAGGTGAAAAAAATAAATGTAATCTTAATTTGCAATTACTAATAAGATGATATTTTTTCACATATTTAACGACACATTTATTTCTTCTTTAGTAAAATACCCACATTTGTCCTTAGCTTATTTTTGAGTGTTGGCAGTTTATTAATTTGTTAAAAATATTTATATTGAGAGAATCAACCCTTTATATTAAAGAGAAGATATGTTGCAAATGTATTTTCCCATTTTGTTGTTTATGGTGTGTTTTTGCCATAAAGTTTTATTTTGTTGCCAAATCTGTTGGTCTCCTTTTTGGTTTCAGACTTGGTGTCATGTTTGAAAGGTTGTTTTCATCCTTAAGATTGTATAAATACTTACTTATATTTTTTTCTAGTATTTGAAAGTTTTAAAAATATTTTAAGTATTTAAACATTTTATCTGGCAGTTGTGTTTTGCATATGTTATGAGATAGATATCTAACTTTATTCTTTTTAAGTAGATAAAAGTTCTCCTGGCATCACTTCTTGAATAGCCACCGCTCTGGAGAGTCATTATTTCCCCTTTATTTGCCAAAATGTTATTAGACCTTTTATAACCTTTTTGTTAAAAGTCTTGCTTGCTAATTAAGACAGGTGAAGGCTTAAAATATTAGGATAAGGAACATTTTCTAACTTAGCAGGTTTACTTCTTGAGTAATAAAAATAGCTAACTTGTGTTGAACACTTGAAATTACCATACTATAACTTTTCTTGGATTATTTCATGCAGTCTTAACCCCGAAACTTATGAGTTTGATACTATTCTTGCCCCCATTGTACAGATAAGAAAAATTAAGGAAAAGTACAGCTAAACTGCTTCATATTATATAACTGTTATGTTTCAGTCATGATTGAAACCCAGATTTATCTTAATTCGGAGCCATAATCTTAACTACTGTATACTACCCTGTTTTACAGAATACTTGTCAAAAGAGAATTTCAGATTAGCTCCCCATCTCCTACCAATAAAATTTAAGTACATGCCCAAATTGCCTTCTAGTAACACAAAATAAAATTGAAAAGGGGAAAAAATAACTCAGTGCTTCTGTCCCTGATCATACTCGCCCATTGCAGAGAAGATTACATGAGATCACTGAAAGTTAGCTAAATTTATTTGAGGAAAATTATTTCTAAATATGACTAGGTCCTAAAAAAGTTCCACTGCCCTTCTGGTGATTACTGAAATTATTTTATTTCAAAAACATGCTTTTTATGTTCTTATACCAGTTGTCACCTTTTCTGTTCCTTGCTGCTATTCTCCTTCCTTCTGCCTATTTTCAGATGTTTTGTGAAATTCTAACTAGAAAGAAAAAGAATATAATTAATTGACACTGTTCCCTCCTCACTATACTCAGGGATGTAACTCTCCTCTGTGATAATCTTTAGACTTCATACTCTTGAGTCAAAAATACCAAGTCTGGGATACTAGATTACCAGTACTTCTGATTTCCATCATTATGGTTTCTGACAGAAAAATAAACAGTATAAAAAATTAATAGGGCCATTCTCGTCTTATTTAGGTGTTACAATATAGGTTTTGTCAAGAAATAAAAGTTCAAACCACAAAGGATTAAACCAAAGTATCACAAAACCTGAGAGTGATTTCCCCTCCACCTTCCAAGTAGTAAATACTAGCCATTTATAGATTAAAGATAATTTATAAAGTACTTATCACTAACTGAAACTAAATTTTGAGGCTGGAAAATGGTAACAGACTCAAAGTTGATCAATGTCTTTTAAAATGAGAATGCAGTAGATTCTCTTATCAGATGATATGAATAAACAACAATAATGTTGCTTTCTTCAGTGACAGACATATCTACATATTTTTTAGGGCTCACTCAAGAGTTAAGGGGAATGTAAATCCTATAAAATATTAGTATTAAAAAATGGTTAGTTCAGAGAGGACACATTCAGAGATTTTCACCATCAGAAATTTAATAACCGTATTCAAATATTTGAAAAACATTTTAAATTATTTTGAAATGTTTGCATATTCCATAGAGTTACCACAGTGGAATAGATTTGAGTTAAGCCTAAATCTACTGATTTAGGTGTAATAAGGTTATAAATAATTGGATTTCACTAGTTATTAGTGTGATGGTCTATTAAAGATGTAGAATGTCTATTTGTAGAAATATGTAAAAGTAGGAGTAATACCTAACTCACTTGACTGATTAAGCTTAATTCCCTTATTTGAGGCCATTTTGTTTATTTCTCAGGTACTAAATACCTTGTCTTCTCTCTGGACATAATAGATCCACATAAGTAAACAGATGGTATGTAAATACCCAAGAAAGAAAAACTAAAAAAGAGAGTTAACTATGTAACATTGTAAAATGTGATTCTCTACTGTACTTAGCTGAAACAAGTTTAAGGGCTTATTGTAGAATTCTAAACCTAAATAAATGAAAAAACTTTTCTGTTCCGGCTTTCAATAAAAAATAAGGCCAAACTATGTCTATATTTTTCTTTTATTTAGTAAATGTAGAAAATCTCTAAATTTAAGAATCAATAGGAAACACATAAACCTGTGCTTGATTATTTCCATTACTAAAATGAGCTGCAGACCAAGAACCAAGTAGGAATCTTAAGTGTTTTGGCTTATCATTATCCGTGGGTTTCTAGAGATTCTTGGGCATAATACCGCTTACTAGTCCGTTGCTATTCCAGTATACCAGAACCCTCTGTGGCCTATATGAAGTGACAGTATGAGTCGCGGTTAGTCATATTTCTGTCTTATCACAGACCCTTATCTTTTTAAGCCAGAAGGGATACTTTCATCTACAGATCGATTTCCATTGAGTAGTGATCCAAAGACTATCAGTACTCCCTTAAATATTCTACTAATCCTTAAGAATGGAGATGGAGGAGAAAAAACATCACAGGACACTAAGACACCTGGAACACTGTATTCGAAAGTGCAAGACCACCCCTATTTGAGTGACTAACACAGGAGTGCAGGAATGGAGAAATGGGTATTTGACTCTTGTCTGTTACAGCCCATCTCTTTTCTCTTGCCCCTTTAAGGACGATGCCTTGGTACATTTTAACTTGTTTTTATTCTGCCCACTCCTCTCTACATTAATGCTCTGATTTTTTTTATTTTGATAAGAGACAAAATAATTAACAAAAGGATAAGATCCTAATTTATTGAAAAATTGTCTGGTTTGTATCCTTTCCTTATCTTCTGATTATCTCACTCCTGCTTAAATCAACACACACATCTCCATTCTTTCTCTTAGCTCATTATCTTCCTTGTTATAAGCTGTTATCATGTTCCATAGAGTTTGCATGCATAGTTTATTTGTGAAGGAAATGATGGGTTCCAGCAAGAAGAGCACAGTACAATAAGCCTAACCCTAACCCTTTGAAGAATCAGACCTAAGTCACAACATTCTAGCTATGAGCCACACGAAGCAAGGCATGTATTTGTAAAGTGGAAAAGCTCTATGCAAATACATGGTACCACTATCAGTAGTAGCAGTATAATTACCAAGTAA
This sequence comes from Proteles cristata cristata, assembly GCA_017311185.1. Taxonomy (NCBI): domain Eukaryota; kingdom Metazoa; phylum Chordata; class Mammalia; order Carnivora; family Hyaenidae; genus Proteles; species Proteles cristata. The sequence goes on from JAESUZ010004765.1 coordinate 38,737, forward strand.
TTCCTTTGTGCTTAGAGAATACAACTAACACATAGGAATATGATGGGATATAATTCCTGTTTAAAAAAAACATACTATTGTTTCAACATCAGTTGGAGTTACTACAACACCAAGGTCAGAACTGACCTGCTTTATCTAATATTTATAGACATATGGTAACAGTACATATGATACACGTTTAAGTCAGATCTTTTTTTTAATCACAAAAGTCAATTCCAAGGTGTACAAAGAACTGACTTATTAAAAAATAGGAGGACAGTAAATGGTGAGATAAATATTTTTATATAATTTCAAGGATGTGCTGCAGAAAGTCTTTACAACTATTTTTATTCCCATTATCTCTTCTACTTCATTTGCCCTATGGAAAAAGAGATACCTCTGAATTTCATAAAATGCCAAGACTATAATGAATAAATTTACTAAATTCACAAATTCATATGATTGTTTAAATTCAAATCTTTGTGGTTTTTTTTAGACTATATTTTCAGAATTTATCACTATTGAAATGTTATTTCATGGCAAAGCTTTAGAGGTCTATACTGCTGCCTACCAAAACATACAAAAGATTGATGAAGAAGAAGATTTGGAGGTAGGACTATATCTATCTAAGTTAAGTTCTTATAAAGATGGAAATATTTAAAAGAAAGCATTCATTTGTGTGGGTAAAAAGATCTTAAGTTTGAACACTACAATTGTTTATGTTACTGTGTGCAGTCCCAAGTAGCTCAACTTTTATGATTTTCTAAGTATGTATTTTTAACTTAACAAATTAACCATGGTAAAATTCCAAGAGTTAATTTATTAACAGCTAGTTCATAAAGCCATTATGTGAAATAATGTATCATTTTGACTGGTGATGTAAGTCACTTAAGTGTGCTAACCATCACTTTGATTAGTGCTACATTTGATTGCTTATGTTATGCAGAATACCCAAAGCTTCACATGCATTTTCTCATTCACTCCTCTCAGAATCCTATGAAGTAGTCGCTGTTGTTACTCACATTTTACAACTACACAATCAGGTTTAGAGGCTTTACGTAACTTAATTGACAAGGCCACTTAGCTAGTAAACAGCAGAATCAGGATTCTAACGAGTTTTGTGTGATTTAATCAGCAGGTTATGAAGTAAGTGTAAGTTTATAAGGCTTGCTGTATTGATGGTTAAATGCAAATGCAAGTGGCCAACTAATGTTAGAGCATCTAAATATCAAAGCCTGGCTTCAAAAGCACATCTAAAGAGTAACTGTCCTACCCTCTTACCTTCTAAAAGAGAGGAATAAAGAGACAAAAGAAACAAATAAAATATTAGAGATATACTTTGTCCATATTATCTCCATAGAAGTGAAAAAGACCAGATAGTCTCAAGGTATAACAAGAATTCTCTATTAATAAGTGATGGAATTTGAGAGTATCTGCCATTTGACAATTTCAAAGATTCCCTCAATTGCTTATTATTATTATTATTACTTAATAAAAAATAATTATCCATAGAGTTCACCTGGGCCTTCTCTTCCTACTGCTCCCCTTGTTCCAGGAAATTTAATTCAGTAAAATCAAATTACAGTTTGACTAAAATGAAGAAGGATACATGTTTTAATATGTGTATATATGTTTTCCAATGTCAAAATCTCATCTTACAGTTTTGTATCAGTTGTGCACACATGATCATATTTCTATTTATTGTTTATCAATAGATGGCTTCCTGAGTGTCCATTCCTTCCAAATACTAAAGCTTAGGTTTTTCAACTTTAACTCCTTTCATGTCCTTTTATAAAACAGATCAAGCTTTTATCTGTCATTTCTAAAATAATAAAATAGCAAATGTTTATATAGGTATTTCTTTGGAGAGCCACTGATCTATACATTTTAATTATCTTCCCATCAACTTTGATAAAAGTACTTATTGTCCTCATTTCTATGGAAGAGGAAACTGAGGCAGAATTGGATTAAGAAATTTCCAGAAGATCCCATAATAATATAGCTGGAAGCCAAAACCAGAAGTCCTGGCCACAGACAGTTTTTATTCTCTCTATACTGTGATAGGTGTGGTTCTTGAAGAGTGTGACAGTCACCATTCCCTACAACAAATACACACACTGACAGGTTCAAACTGATCCCCTACTTTTCCTAGAAGACTGGAGTCCTTTTTAGAAATATCATCATTCTCCTTTTTCTAATGCCATGACATGCCATTTGTTAACTCTCAGTAAAGTTCCTTCAATCCCTTTGGACCCCAAGATTTTCTTTCGCATTCCAGAGGTCCTAGCTAGGTTTTTTGTCACACCACTTCTCTTACTACTATTCTTAACCAGCTGGTTAAGAAATAGCTGATGGGAGGAGAGATTCTTAAAAAAAAAGAAAACTAAAGATCTCAGGGCTGTGTGGTAGATACATTTTTGAGTACCAACTTCCCTACTTTCCAGTGAGGTAATACTAAGTTCTTCATTCTTCAGCTTCCTTATCTCTTAAATGGAGATACAGTATTTACCTCATAAAATGTTCATTCAACAACTGTTTATTGAGCACCTATTACATGCCAGCCATCACTCTGAGGACATAGTATTATAAGAGAAGGTCTGAGTTATAAAAGCAAAAAAATTTTAAATCTACCATAGAGTTCAGACATTTAAAAAATATACAGGCATACCTCAGAGATAATACAACATTCCAGACCTATGCAACAAAAGGAATATCACAATAAAGCAAGTCAAATGAATTTTTAGGTTTGCCAGTACACATAAAACTTATGTTTACGCTATACTATATTTTTTAAGTCTTTTATTTTAATTCCAGTACAGTTAAAATACAGTGTTATATACTATAGTCCATTAAGTGTGCAACAGCATTAGATCTAAAAAACAAAAAGGTGTACATATCTTAATTTAAAAATACGTTATTGCTAAAAATTGCTAACCATCACCCGAGCTTTCAATGAGTCATAATCATTGATCACAGGTCACCATAAGACATCTAATAATAATGAAAAAGTTTAAAATATTGTTAATAATTACCAAATGTGACACAGAGACACAAAGTGAGCAAACGCTGTTGGAAGAATGGCACTGATAGACTTGCTTGAAGCAGGGTTGCCACAACCCTTAATCTGTAAAAGAAACAAGAGTCTCTGTGAAGCATAATGAAGTAAAGGGCAGTAAAATGAGGTATGCCTGTACTGTGTGACTATTTAGGTTTTGTAATGTGACCAGTCCCACAAAGAAAAAATAGTGTGCTATGAATATGTGTAATGGAGGATTCTAAATAGTTTGGAGAATCAAAGAATGATTTCTTAATTAGAAGTCTGAGGGATGCATAGGAGGATGCCTGGTAAAACCTTTAGGGCAAAGGGTACAGATAGCTAGCTACACAAAGGTCCTGAGGCATAATGAACTATAGGCAGAAGCTGTTAGTGTTCTGCCATACAGCGATTGTGGAGAGAAGCAAGTAGGCTAAGGAGAGTTGTGGAACCAGGGAAAGTAAAATTCTATCAAACTGATACCAAGAAGAAAAAGATCTTTTACATACAGGATTTCTTGGGAACAAGTAGAGAAAATATGTAGAGAGGGACAGAGAAATAACTTATTCTTAAGGACTTCATACTTTTATAAGGACTACTGAGACTTATGGCAACAGCTAATTTTTTTTGCAGTTAGGCATCTAGTTATATCAGAAACCATCTTACCTTACTTGTTCTTCACATATAAAAGCATTGTCAGGCTCATTTTCCCCTTCACAAGATCACCTCTGTGCAATCACTTCAGAGCATCTTGAGACTCACTCCTAGAAGAGATCTTGGACCATATTGGGAAACGCATTATTGCCGATAAACATTCCTGTAAATCTATTGTTTTGCATTAAGAGATTAATTTTAACACGTAGCTGGTTTAGACTTTTTAACTCATGGGTGTATACGGTCTTCCATTTCCTACTTTTAACTTCATCTTTGCTAGAACAGTTAAAAAAGGAATGTTGTTTTAACAAAAATACTCCCTTCCAAATACCAGTTGATTAATGAGTCAGTTTTTATATCATACCAGGATACACATTCCTGTAACCTGGCATCAAAACATAACTGGCATCAAAACATAATTGGATCCTCAGTAACATGTTAAATAACCTAATTAGCATGCCTGAATTGTCCTAAAACATGTCTCACCTCCTAAGTTTAAGTTTCACCTCTTCATTCCTTTTGTCTTGTACTTCTCTAAGGCTTAAAGAAATATAGAGACATCCCTTAGTTCTGAGTCTTTTTTTTCCCCAAAACATGGGAATGTCTTGCTAATATTCACTTATAATGTTATAATCTTAAGCTGGGAGGAGTTGCAAAGATAAAACAAGGTTCCGTGCACTAGTATTGGAAATAGATATATAATTACAGAACAATGAAATGATAGCTGTATTGAGGTATAAACTGTAGGCACTACTGACTAGAGAATACGAGAAAGCAGATGGCAGCATTTGACTTGGCTCTTGAATGTTGCGTGTACTGGAATTCCAGGCTGAGGAATCAGCATTGCAAAGTCAGAGTATAACGTATTCAGCATATTGGTAAATAGGCCAGAAGTGAAGAGTGATGGGTAAGTTTGAGTGATGTTAAGCCTTGGGTGTCACTATTTGGACTCTAGGTAATGAAGAGCCACAAAGCTTTTTAATAATTATACTTTGGTCTTCCATAAGATAATTCTAAGTAAACTATAAAGAAAGATGTGCAGAGTCAGTAAGTTAAAATAGAAGTACCTCAGATGAGAAGAAATTTAGGTAGAATGCCCAGGATTATAGTCTGGTCTACTAAATGTATGATAACATGTATCATTGTAAAGGTGAATGTAGAGCTACACTGTCCAACACAGTAGCCCCTAGGCTCAAGGTATGTGGCTCAAAGTAAAAGTTCAGTTCCTCATTCACATGAACCACACTTCAAGGGCTTAGTAGCCACATGTCACCCTTTTAGACAGCAAGCATTTCAATCATCATCTCAGAAAGTTATACAAAACAGTTGGTCTGGGAGAACAGATGGTAGGTAGTCACGTTAAGTATGGCTACCAAGAGAGCCACAGAGAACTGGTTGAAAGGAAGCAATCAAACACTATATAGATAAGATCTTCAGAGAAAAGGGTTAAAAAAAAGTGGCCTAAAGAAAATCTTTAAAAATATTTAAGGTATAGGCATTAAAAAAGGAGATGTGAAGAAATAGGCAGCCAGCAGATGAAAAGAGTTTAGAGATGGCATGTGTGGAAAAGAAGTTTCAGTAACAAGGTCAGTGAAGATCAAAGAGGACTTTGGTGATTTTTGGCCAGAGCAATTTCAGTGGAAAGTGAAAGCCCACTTTGTAGTTTTTTGACAAATGGAGATGAAGTAGAATATTTGAGAATTCTTTAAAGGAGTAAAATTACATCTTGAATTTAAAAAAAAAGTTGATCTTGAGCCTGTCTGCTGGGGGGGAAGGAAACTGTGGAGAAAGGCGGCTTTTCTTTTTTCAAGTTTTAGATATAGGAAATATGCACCTTGGAAAAACTCAGAATGACAATAAAAAAGGGGAGTCAGGTATTGAGGAAAAAGGGAGTGAAGTTGAAGAAATTCACATCTGACAACCTTATTAGTCTATATATTAGAGAAATGGGGGAAGACAAAAAAATATAGATAGGCTTAAGAAGGTTGCATTTGGAACTGTTGCTTAATTTAAGGATGAAAAACTGACGAAGGTGTTCCAGATTCTATTGAGATTGTAATCCATGAATCAAGAGTGGCTCCAACTTACTCTGATATGATATACTATCAGAGTACTGCAATGAAGTTGAATTGAGTTGAGACAGGCAGAAGACAAAGAACCAGAGGTATGACTTGCAGCCTCCCTACTGGGGAGCATCCACTTTGAGGGTAGGACCTTTTACATTTTCTCAGCAAAAGCTCTCAAGTGATGGTTTCAGGACCCATCATCATCTTAACTTGGTTCAAATAAGCTTTATAGCTTTCATCTTTAAAACTTTATTTTTTGTATTTGGTTTTGTGGGTTTTTTTTAATTTATAATAATAGATATTTTTTCCTGGGAGGTGGAGGTGAGCAGGTGGATGTGGCTGCTTTAAAAAACAAAAAACTTAGGATTCCTAGAATTCCACTGTTTGGTATCTATTTTATAATGTTGCTTTATCATTGCAACAGGTTTTTCGGAATTCTCTATATCCACCAGATTATTCATCCCGTTTAGATATTGTAAGAGCAAATTCAAAGTCGCCTCTTCAAAGGTCACTGTCAGCTAAGTGTGTATCTGGAACAGGTCAGGTAAGCTAAAAATCACAAATCAAAGAAATATGAACAGCTGCCTTTGGTGTTGTTCAATACATTTTTAGTTTCCCTTATGTCCTGGCTTCATGTAACTTACCCTTTTACCCTCTTAACATAAAATGATTGGAAGATCATTAATTCCAGCTCTGTTATTTCTTACTTTGTGTACTATAGCACATAATACTCTCTAAAGCAGAACACTTGAGAGCAGAGGTGGAAAGGACAGGAGAATGCTAATCTAGATTTGAATATGAAGAGCACAGGTTAGGGTTTAAATACCACTATCATGACTTAGTAAAAATTATACCTTAAAAAATCTTTTTGCTGAACATTATCTTAGATCTGGAAGCACATGTCTCTAGGTAAAAAGTCAATTTTCTCATTTCTTCTATGTCAGAAAGCCTGAGTTATCTGATATCTAGAACTGGGAGGGTGAACAGCCTTTTTCTTTAAGAGACCAGAAAGAAAATGGACCCAAGGTCTATGTCCCAAATAAGGGCAGCCATAAACAATACATTAACATGTCTATATGGCAGTGTTATAATAAAACCTTATTAACAAAACCGGAGGCAAAATGGGGTATAGCTTGGCAACTTCTGATCTCTACGGATCTATACCTTTTTTCATATCTAGCCTTCAGAATTTAAAGTTGAGCAAAATAGGGGCACCTGGGTGGCTCAGTTAAGCATCCAACTTCAACTCAGGTCATGATCTCAGTTTGTGAGTTTGAGCTCCGCATCAGGCTCGCTGCTGTCAGCAAAGCCTACTTCAGATCCTGTCTCCCTCTCTCTGCCCTTCCCCACCCCCTCACTCTATTATTAATATTAAATAAAATTGAGCAAAATATTTTCAAAACACAACTTGTATGTAAATGTGATCCAGTGCCTTCTATTTTCATTTGGTTCCCCGCTAAGCATTTATTTACTGCTTTATATGTATAGGTCTCTCTCCCTCAAGCAACTTACATTTTATTTATCAGCATAAAGTGCCTTGCACATAAATTTCATATATCTAGCATGTATATCATATACTTCATACAAAGTTTGTTTCTATTTAGAGCTAATAATGTTACCAAAATTAGCTAACATCTGTGTCATACTTTAAATTTCATTATCCTAGTGTTTCTTGACCTTCACACTGTTGACTTTGAGTCAGATAATTTAGCAAGGGAATGGGGAGTACTGTCCTGTGCATTCCAAAGATGTTCAGCATCACTAGCCTCTACCCACAAGATGCCAGTAACACACACAAGCACAAACCCCCAGATGTAAAAACATTATCTCCAGACATTACCAAATAGGCCTCAGAAAGGTCTGAAGCAAGGACTTCCCAAGTGGCATCAGTCAGGACCTAAAACCAAGTAATGAATTCAGACTCACTCCATTTAAATGACAGTACTAAATTTTAATATTTCAGCTGCCTAGTTGAAATATTCTTGGCACATTTTTTGCTGTCCCTTTGATGATTCCCATTCAAATGCCCATTTTTTGTGACCTATGAATTATTTAACCTATTTTCAATATCCATAGTCTGAGTATGTACTTTTCTCTGAAGTAATGGTAACCAACTAGAACTGAATTGTTAATTTCATATTTTTGTTCAAAAATAACCAGATAAATGAATGAAAAAGCCCTGTGACTGTTTTCAACCTTAAAATACAGTAATTCATAGGGAATTTTCATTACTAAAAAATTATCTTCCTGAAACATATGTTCGATGTGACCTTCTCTAAAAGGGCATATTAAAAAGATACCAAATATGTAAAAATATATTAAGTTAATATTTTTTAAATGTGTTAACTGTTAACAGGTATCCACCTGTCGACTAAGAAAGGATCAACAAGCAGATGATGATGAAGACGATGAAGACTTAGATGTCACAGAAGAAGAAAATTAATTTTCTTAAGAAAACTTCACATTTCAGTTTTCACCTTGAATGACTTGGAATCCAGAGTTACTATACTGTAAAACTTTATACTGGCTTCATACTCGTTAAACCTCAAAATGAAATCCTCCTGTAAATGAAAATTAAAGGAAATTTATGCTGACCAAAAATGAAGGTTTTAAAAAATATTACATACCAGTCATTTCAACATCCTATCTAGCAGTATGTGACTTTTGTATAGGTGCCATTAAAAAAAATTATGTATTTCAAATGTATTTCATATTAATGCACTATACCTAGTTGAGGTTGCAATAGAAGTAGATGACAAAAAACAAGAGATCTAACGATTCCACTTGCTTTCTTTGCTTTCATTGCCAAAAAAGGGTCTTTAGTCATTCTGATTAAATACAAATTCTATTCCATAAAGCCTTAATCAGAAGGACAAAGGTTTTTCTCCTTTAATTTTTTTTTCACTTTTACTACAACCTGGAGTTTCATTATTTGATCCATAATTTACTTCTCAACAAGAGTGTCATTACTTTTTATTAAATGTAATGGGACACTAGGATATCAGTGTCTTAAAACTACATAAAGCATAAATTTTAGATTCAAAAAGAAAGCCACATTCAGCCTGATTCTGGTTTTAAAATAAAAATGCTGTCATAACACAGTACTATAGCTTTTGGAAAGCTGTAATTTGGTGGAATGTTGCCTAAGAAACATCATGGAAAACTATTAATCATTTAAAAGTCTATAAAAATTGTACCAAGCCACCATGTAATTAATGGAAGAGTATACAGTTACTTTTATTCCTGAAAATAATCAATTTAATCAGAACCTTTCAGTATGTCCAATACTTTTGTTTCTTTGGATGGGGACTGTACTTTTTTTCTTTCATGGATACCAGTCAGGTATATAAAAATTATGAAATTTATAAAGTCATTTGGGATAACCGCAAGAGGCAACTATTCATAACAAAAATAAAGACTTTCTAGAAAGCTTTTTTGACTTTGTTATTCATGATTCTGTTAACACTGCTTCCTGAGAATAGTCCTCAACGATAAAATTACTTCAGTACAAAACAGTCAAAATGTTCTAAAGCCCTAAATGAATTAAGACACTAACAGTATTATTGCACTGCATTTTTATTTTCTAAATATTTAAACATGGTGTTGTAGTTGAGAGGAAAAACCAAGGTTCTGGTATTTCTCTAGTCTACTATAGCAGCTCACTTCTCTTCACATCACTTGTCTATCTAAAGTTAAAACAGTGCCTGATAAACAAAGCAATCAACAAATAGTTCTGATATAAAATGTATGCTCTGCCTACTTCAGAGAAACCTTCTAAAGACAAAAGGATTACTATACATAATACAGCAATGTAAAATTTTCTTTTAGACCAGACTTAGGTTGGCAAACTTTTTCTTATAGGGCTAGACAGTAAATATTTTATAATCTATGGGCTGAGAAACAAAATTAAGGCTATTATATAGGTACCTCTAAATTCATTTGAAATGTAACCACCTTTAAAAATGTAAAAGCCTCTTTCAGCTTTCTTATTTAAAAAAAAAAACAGACAACCTGACCAGCTACTCAGCCTCCAAGTCTCCATTTATCTCCAAAATAGGTTTATTAGGGTTACTAAGAATAAATCAGATAGTTAATTCATAATTATAAGCCAAATATATAGTATCTAGTGCAACTCCTTAATAGCTAACATTTAATACAAAGATGGAGGTGATGAGGTCACTGCTTAATAGGTGATATATGGACCAACAGCTATTGCTGTTCACAATAGTCTTAGTAAATGCACTCTTAATGATTCTTAACTATCTCTCAGTTTATGGGACGAGGTTTACTTTGTAGATGTTCATTCTATTTTTCAGATACCTTATGATAAAAATGTTTGGCTTTAAGACAGTTAACATGCTGCTGGGTATTAAACTAGAGAACCAGTATGCTCCTAGTGTACCTAATATATCTGGAATAGTGAAAAATCAAAAGTGGCTGAAACAGTTGACACTTGAACTATGTCAGGGTCTGGAGTGCTGACCCCTGCACAGTTTAAATTCATATAACTTTTGATTCCCCTAAACCTTAATAGCCTCCTGCTTATAAGTAACCTCTTGTTGGTCCAAAGCCTTACCAATAACAGTTGATCAACACATATTTCGTATATGTATTATATACTGTACTCTTACAATAAAGTCAGCTAGAGAAAACAAAGTATCAAGGAAACCATAAATATATTTACCATGTTAATAATGTATCTATCAAAACAATTCCACCTAAAAGTGGACACTTGTGGTTCAAAACCTGGTTGTAAGTCAACCCCATTGACTGGTATATGAGATATGAGTGCAGTATTCTCTTTTATGTGTCTGAAATTGGTGTGCTGTTTAACTGGCTCTCCATCATGGAAAATGCCCTGATTTCTTGCATTTGCCAATTTAAATGGCCTACCATGTCCAATTTAAGTTAACATACTAATGAAAGCAGAGTTGGGAAAATGTGCAAATACAGTTCCCAATCAGTAGGAGGTAGTTTTCTCTATTTTTTTATTTTTAAACGTTAAAAACTTTATTAAACTAAATGGTTAGGAAATAAATTAACTATATCAATTTACTAATTTTGCAATCATAATACCAAGCTTCCATTTACTATTGTTGACCTCTTGGCTACTACCACTATCACAACCCAGGCCATTTTGAGAAGCAGTTCCACATTACATATTTCACTGTTAGGCTTCATCTTGACTCTTATTGATCTGTATTTGGATGTGTTTTAAAGTCTATATATTCCTCAAGAAGACTGATCAAATTAACCAACTATATAATTTTTGAGCATTTAAACAATAATCATTTCTTCCTATTTTGTTTTTTGTTCATTGTGTTTAGATGGCACATTTATCATTGTAGCTATTTATAAGCTTACTGAAGAGCCATATTGATGTTTTTTTAAATCAAATTTACTAGTTTATTCATTCTACTAGCAAGTAGGATATTCACAATAATTAAAAACACAGAAACTTCACTTGGCTCCTCTTAAGCTTCTTAAATCACTGAAGATTAATCCAAAATAGTAGTAAATGGCTAAATACTGACAAAATATTCTACTTCTGCAAATTCTTATTATTAAATTACTATGCTACCAGATATAAATTCAAATTATATTCTTATTTGCTCAATATTGGGAACCTCTGGATCACAGAATTGAGGAAAATTAACCTGGCTTTTAGGTAAACCATAAAAGGCCAACAAAATTCAAATCATATTTGACAAAATGAACAATTTTAAATTAGAAATCAATTTATAATATTATTATCCAAGAGAAGCCCTGGATACATAAAAACCTTTAAAATTATTTTGTCTTTTATGAACAATGAGCATACTAATTTGGGCTTTTTTTAATGCCACTTTTAAAACAACAATGGAAGTAAAGAAAGTATCAGTTACCCTAAAGTATTTTTAGCACAATCTTACCAAAATTAAAAGTACCATTTAACAAAAGTTAGTAGGCAAAAGTGTTAAGAGCAGGAAATGGAGTCCAGGGTCTGTCTGGATTGAAACTGGCTCCATGACTTACTAGCTATGACTTCAGGCAAGTTACTTAACCTCTAAACTTCATTATCTCACTTGTGAAATAAATATAAATACTACACCATACTTCTTAAGGGAATTGAGATTATTAAATTGAGATTATGCATGTAAAGCACTTTCACTGCCTAGCACACAGTAAGTGCCCAATAAATGTTAGCCATTATTATTATGGGTATAATAAAATCAAGCCAATGTTTGTAAAACATCTACACTCAGTATCAAAGAAGTAAAAATTCAATCTCACAAAAATCTGATTATATTTAGTTACTGAGTCTTAGGATACAAAGTCTTAAAATTTAAAAATGAGAACCTGATAAAAAAACAAGTTCAATGAACCATCATTACATTCTTCCCAAAACAAACTATATCCATTTATCAGATTCTTCCCAGCATAAGCCTAAATGTCCCCTTCCACCTACAATTACTTTTTATCTTTTAAGTATTTGGACTTAATCTTATCAGTTTGGTTGGTTGATGAGATATGGAAAACACCATAAAGGTACACATAGCACTCTAAGCTATTATTATAGGATATTTGGTCCGTCCTATCATAAACACTAAGGTAGCTGTTAAAAACTTCACAGAAGCAGCTGTAATTCTTTTTTCTTTTTGTACAAATACAAGTAAAGTTAATTAGTTGGTCTATTCAGTTGCAATTTTTTTATTTTTATAAAACTTTGCAAAGTTATGAACATGGAAACTTCAAGAATCTCCTAAGCTTTTTACACAAGTAAACTTCAAGTTCACAGTCTGTCCATTCTGAACTATTTATAGTTAACGGGAGGCTTAACACAGTAATATCTCAGACAAAGAAGAGGGCATTAATTCTGTAGGCAGTTAGCAATGCAAATGCTAAACCCGAACAATAGTCACTGACCATTTCCTTATACATTATAAGTAAAAGATGTAGACTGGAAACAAAAGTGAATATAAAATTTATCTTCCCCAAATACAGGTCTACTTTATACAAGTCTTGAGGTTTACTCATGACATCAACAAAAACTAATGCACTCAGGGAATTTTCTCCCTAACTGTCCAAACAAAGGGGCATATATAATTTTAAATTAGAAAAAGGGAATGGCAATTTGCAAGCAAAAGAAAACCAGATTCACATTCTAATATTTACATCTGTTTTATGCACAAGTCAAAATTAAAATGTTTCCTTTCATTAGATCATTAAAAATAAACACTTAAAAAAAAAAACAAATGCATTTTACTGCATCAATACTGCGGGGAGGTAACTGAATTTAGGAATGCTCTCTAGAGCAACATTAATTTAACTTTGCGTGGGCCAACTGGCCTATCATTTAGATCTTTAATAACAGCCATAGCTTCATTATAGTTTATCATAGCAATAATGGCTTCCCCTGTAGGTAATCCTTGCTCATTATACTGTATTGAAATGGAATCAGGTATGATTCTATAACCATGGAAAAAGTCTAGAATTTCATTAATATTAGCTTTAAATGGAAGATTCATTATCTTAATGGGTGTTACTCTACCTGAACTACAATTTAATTTTGGGTCAGGCATAAACCTCCCCTCAGGAAAACTTCCCGTACTGCGCTTTCCAAAATCAAACTTGCCACCTTCTGGGCGACCAAAATTCACAAAAGGACGATGACTTCTAAAGTCATCAGGTGGGCTCCTAAACTCCTCACCAGGAGGTCTAAAACTGTCAGGAAGTCTAGGGTCCTCCTCTGGAGGTTCCCTGAGGTCTTCCTCCGGGAGCCGCCTGAAGTCCTCATCAGAAGGGCATCTAAAATCTTCTTCCTGGGGGCTCCTGAAGTCCTCATCAGGAGGATGCCTAAAGTCTTCATCAGGAGGACCTATGAAATCTTCATCCGGTGGGTGCCTGAAATCCTCCTCTCGGGCGCGCCTGAACTGCTCCTGGGGTGGCCGCCGGAAATGGTCCTGAGGCGGCCGGCGGAAGTGCTCCTGGGGTGGCCGGCGGAAGTGCTCCGGGGGCGGTCGCCTGAAATGCTCCGGGGGAGGCCGTCTGAAGTGCTCCGGGGGCGGCCGCCTGGGATGCTCTGGGGGCGGCCGCCTGAAGTGTTCGTGGGGCGGCCGCCTGAAATCTTCTTCAGGAGAACGCCTGAAATCCTCCTCGGGAGAACGCCTGAAATCTTCCTCCAGAGGTCGCCTGAAATCTTCCTCCGGAGGTCGCCTGAAGTCCTCCTCGGGAAGTCGCCTGAAGTCCTCCTCGGGAAGTCGCCTAAAGTCCTCCTCAGGTGGTCGTCTCCACTCTCCTTGGGGAAGCCGCCTGAAGTCATCCTCAGGAGGCCGCCTCCAATCCTCCTCAAGAGGCCGCCTGAAGTCTCCCTCCGGGGGCCTCCTCCAATCCTCCTCGGGGAGCCGCCTCCAGTCCTCCTCGGGGGGTCGCCTGAAGTCCTCCTTGGGAGGCCGCCTGAAATCCTCCTCGGATGGCCGCCTCCAGTCCTCCTCTCTGGGGTACCTGAAGTCCTCTTCCCGAGGGTACCTGAAGTCCTCCTCCCAAGGGCGCCTGAAATCGTCCTCAAGAGGCCGCCTGAAGTGTTCCTCCCGAGGGCGCCTGAAGTCTTCTGGGGAGTGTCTGAAGTCCTCCGGGGAATGCCTAAAATCTTCTGGAAGGCTCCTTTCAAGCTGTCGGAAATCCCCCTGGGTTTGCTTGAAACTGTCCAGTTGTCTCAAGTCCACCTGCTGATGCCTAAAGTTTTCAGAAGGACCAACTGAGTATATTGGTGGATCACTTGAATCAAAAGAATGGGTATGGTCATCTCTATCATGTGACTGTGAATGATCTTGCATTCTCTCACTGGACATCAAGGAAAAATTTACACCAAACTCCCGCATTTGTGCCTCAGATATAAGTCTTAACAATACCTCTGTGCCCAGGAACCTCCTTCGGTTTAAACGTTCAGCTTTCATGGCCTGTTCTTCTGATTTGAATTTCACCAATGCTTCTCCCAGACCAACTCCTTTGTCATCATAAAGTAAATAAATGTCATCTTCTGCAAGAGAGAAGTCTGCAAAGAACTTCTGCACTTCAACTTTTGTAACATCAAAAGGGAAATTTCTTATATATATACACAGTTTCTGGCCAGGGTAGCCTTCTTGAGAGTATTTTTGTGAAATATGTCCAAGCCTCTCTTTCTCTATTGACACTGGTCTTTTCTTTTCATAACATTCAATGAACTTCAGCATTTGTTTTCTAGAAACAGGATCAATATGAACTGGACGATACTGTAAAACAGTCTTATGTAAACCCAGAGCAGTGTTATAGTCTTTCAGAGTTTTGAACATTACAAAGGCATATCTTGTTCTTCTTTCATCTTTATATAAAAACCTAATCTGTTCATTAGTCAGATCAGTATCTCTAAAGAAATTTCTTAAATCTCTTTTGTTAATACTTAGGGACAAGTTTTTTAAGTGCACATAAAATCCAAGAGGAGAACGAGAACGTGTTCTTCTGGGAGATTTTGAATGAGACTGTTTTCGAAAATGTCTATCATTAATTCCTCTTGGTGGAGAATGTTCTTCAGTTCTCATAGGGATATCAACCTCCTTAATTCCATTACCACCAAACTCAATCCACTGTTGTTCTGAGCCTTGCATTACTTCTATAAATCTTGAACCCATAAAACTTCTATGACATTTAAGACCTCCTGAAGCATCAATACACGAAGCAAATTTTACTATGGCATCACCATTATTTCGGCCATCGTGATGTTTTAAGAAAATTACGCCATCCACACACAAACCAGAGAAAAAGACACGTACATCATCTTCATTTACTAAGTAAGGCAAACCTCGCAGAAACAAGTAAGGATTCTCTGCCTTCAATGGCCGTGTTTTTCTTGGCCTTAAATCACCATGTCCTGTACCATTAGTATGAAACCCAGCATCTTGATTAATTGGAGAGCCATATCCAGAATTACTTGCTTCTTCTTTAATAGCCTCAACAAAGTTAGATAAGCTGCCAGCCCCTGATGCCCCAGATCCTGGTCGCTCTCTTCCTATGCGATCAGTTCTTTTCATTTCTATAGTCTTCTGCATTTCTGCCTTACTACTAAGAAAGAGCTCTACAGATGAATCCTTGATAAACCCTCCTGAACGACTTATGGCACGTCTTGCATCTTCATCTGTCGCAAAAATAATAAAAGCCTCCCCAACTTCCCCTCCAATTATATGCACTCCTCCATCAGGAATAGTCAATCCCGTGAAGAAGTGACGAATATCCACAGGCCCCGCAATAAAAGGAAGCCCCAGTAAACGGATGACTACAGCCATGCTGAGCTCAAACCACAGCAATAATGACCTGCAGACAAAAAGGTACACATAATAGCAAGTCTTATTTTTGAAGTACCTTACCCCAAACTAAACTTAATAATTATTTGGTTCCTACCTTCTTCAGCATTTATAAATGAAAACAGGGTGTGAGTTCACAAAAATATTGACAGTATCTAATTTCTTAGAAAAAGAATAAAACTTCTCCCATCTAAACATACAAATAAACCAACTACTTTGAAGAAATATTTCATATCACCTATCCTATATAGTATGAACATCAAAAATATCAAATCTTCTTTGTAAATCTGCCAAGCGCTGCTTCACAACAAGACCAAAAACTATTTTCGCTCTTAGGAACAGATCTTCTGCTGAAACATGAGAGACAGCTTTGTGGATTAAAGAATTTTACCAACCACGATGAGCTTTACATATAAGAAAAGCCATCTATGGTCAGTATATAATTTCTGCTCATAACAATAAACTGTCTACCACTAGTGCATCACTGACCAAAGAAAGTACAGAAACCATGTGTACCTACATGTACTATTCTACTTTACATTTTTTTTTTTCTTTTTGGTCAAGCTTCCGTGAAAAGCCTTAAGCTCTGGATATCTTACCTTTTTAAAATTTCTTGGAGACCTGTTAATTCTGTAAAAGCAACTTAACTGTGGAAAGAAAATGAAATACAATTAATCTTTGGACCCTGTAATTGATCCTTAAACACGCCTGATTCCCTTCAGAATTACCTATTAAAAGTGAAGCAATATAAGGAACCACAACTATGGACATTACAAAATGGTCTTCTTTGTTCCAAGGGAAAATTAATCATCCTTCAGCAAAAACAAAGTATAAATTCCAAGTAGACATCTGCAAATTATTTAAAAATAAAAACCTTCTGGAAATTAAATAGCTCCTTGACTGGAAGTGGCAAGAGCAAAGGGGTAATGGAAATGTTAAACACTTTGATTAGTCTTGGTTATATGGGAGTATAAACTTACCAAGACTAAATGAATACTATCCTTAAAGTCTGTGCATTTTGCTGTATATAAATTTTACATCCAAAAAAAAAAAAAAAAAAAAAGACAACTATTCTACAAGTAAAAGGTCAATGTATACATATCAAACATTCCCAAAAAACCTTCTGTCGCTTCCACTCATGAGAAGCCCAAACACCTAGCTCATTATGTCCAACTCTCTTGCAATTTTCCTCCCTTTTAAAATATAAGACCAAATCAAACTAATCAGACAACCATTCAAAATGATACAATAAATGAACAAAATGCTAATGTTCTGAACTCAAAAACCAATTTTTAAAGTAATAAATCCAAACCAATGGCTACCAATTTGAATATAAATTTTAAGTTCTACACATACAGCTCACACTTCCAAACATGGAATTAAATTTCCTGATTCTAATATAATTAAGGCAAACACTAAAATAGCCCTAACATTAAAAAAAATCTCAGCTACTAGTTCTTACCTTAAACTCCTAAAACAATTACTACTAAATTTACCCTAAGCCAAATAGAAAATGTTTAAGTAAGAATCTTATGCGAACAAGTTTATTCCATTTTAAACTGTTCTGCATTGAGGAAACCCAAATGACAATGTAGAAAATAAAAACAAATTTATTTAGAATGTTTAGGGATTATCAGCATTAACTGCTGAGAAATCTTAATATTTCCTTAAGGAAATTTATATCTAATATTTTCAGAGATACCCAAAATTAAAATATTTAATGTAGTCTTATCAAATAAGTTAAGAGTTGCTAAATTAATAATTATACATTTCTGTTTTTAATGTGTAAAGAAATGTTGCTTTAATTCAGTACTTACACTTAAGTACTACACTTCCACAAAATGTGGTCAGAAGACATTAGTCTTCTAAGCCTGTAAGGCTTATTTTCCTTTGGAAAGGGTTCACTGATCACTTTTTAAACTACAAGCTAAACTAACAAGATATCAAGAAATTACTAGGCATATTCTACATCTGAATTATCAATGCCAAATTGATACTGAAAATATTTACAAGGTACATGGGCAGGGGCAAGGAGTATGTGGGAAAACTCTGTATCTTCTGCTCAACACTGCTGTAAACCTAAAACAGAACCTGCCCTAAAAAAAAATGGCTTATTAAAAATCCACAGTACCAAAAATGAGTACAAGCCTGGTTCCTTCAACAAACCAATATCCACACCAACATTTAAAAACTATAAGTGGCTTCTGGACTAGTCAACGTTAAAGTTCCAAGATTCCTTCCTATACAAATCAACTTAGCTCCTTTACTTTCAAAATATTTTAGAAAGCAAGGAAGATTCATGCCATTTTGTCTCTCCCAAACTTTTTTTAAAAACTTAGAAAGGGATCTACGCCAAAAACATAAATATATCTATAAGATACTTAGGGACGTATCAAGGAATAACATGTCAAATTCAAAAAATTTCTAATTTATCCTCAACTTAAAAACAGTATTTGAACTAAATAGTTCCAGGAGTACAAATCTCATGGATTCCAATTCAAGCAGACAGGATAAATATTTTTTCTAATTTGCCACATATAATCAACACCTTTTTTCCCTTCAGATGGTAGGGCAATGTACCATTTTATCCCTCAACAATGACACACCTAGGAGACCATCTATTACAGACCAGTTCTCAATATGAGCACTTTTCCTATGGTTCCCACAGGTCATTTCCTTAGGCAAATTCCCCAGAAATTCTACTCTTAGAACATTACACAAAAATCAAAACACCCAAAATACCCTAAAGCACACTGCACTTCGAATTGTTTCTACTTATGAATGTAACAGGAGTATTTTTGCGTCTGTTTTGATTTAAAGACAGTGATGTTAGAACTTCTAACCTATGAAATGATGGAAGGAAGTGAGTCCTTAAAAACTTGAAATTAGTAAGTTCATTTTAAACAATTTTGACTTTTATCCAGGATTCATCACACTTGATCACCATTACTAAACAATATGAAATGTGCATCTTCTAATCAAGCCTGATAGGGAAACGAGAAACTAAATTTAAATACGTATGATCTCAGATCCATTTGATTTTAACTAGAGAATAACAAGTCATTCTCCAGATAACGGTGGGGAAAAATGACTATTCTTTAAAAGCCAAAGTTATGATGAAATTCTAAATGCATGGGTTTCCTTTGCAGAAAATAATCTGGCCCAGTCCACAATTATTCTTTATGAAGGTCTGCCTTTTATCCTTTTATAATGTAGATGGTTAAAATAAAAACCATAGGCATGACGACACAGAGCCATAGTCCTTAATAGGAACTGTAAATGAAGACGAATCCACACGGCACAGGATTTCCCATAACATCCATCATCCTCAAATGGGGATCATCCGAAGGCATCGCTTCTATAGCCCAAAGCCTTTGTCCATACTCCCAGGGGTCAGAGCTTCCTTCTTTCGCGCCAGGCCAAAGTTGCTACGTGGGATCCGATGCTGTCGCCAGACCTTCAGCCAAAATCAGCCTTCAAATTAACCTGGACCGCCCAACCTCCGTGCCTTTCCGTTACGCCGTCCCAAGGGCAAACATTCCACCCTAACTCGCCACAGGGTGAACTGCCCCAAACCTAACTCAAACACTCTGGCCACTCTCATGCCTAACGAGCCGGGCCTTCAGCGCTTTTCTGCCACCACTGCCTACGATGACATAGCAAAGAAAAAAAATACCTATGAAATCCTTCGAGATCTTCACTCTCAGGAAAACTGGGAAGCGCACACACAACACCACATGGAGGCTGACGGGAGAGTCGGTGTTTAACAAGGAAGGAGGGTACCCTAACGGCAGAAGCTACGCTAGCTCCTGGCACGGCCGCCGGCCCCGCCTTTCCCCCTTCGTCCGTCCCCGTAGCCAACCCCTCCCCACCCCCGACGCCCCAAGGGTAACTGCTTCGCACTTGGCAGTAAACACACACCACTGCTGCCGAGTCGGACACACAGGGCCGGGGGTAGGGGTGCACTCCTCGTCGCAGCAGCCTGCCCCGCACAGGTGAAGCCCTCAGTGAGCCTAGAAGAAGATGGCGCCCACTCGCCCCTCCGCTCCGGACAAACGGACGTACAGTTTGTCTGCCCATGCGCTCTCCAGGCGTAACCCACCACCCCGGCGCCCCGGCCGCGTTTGCGCACGCGTCTTGTGCTCACCCGCTTCCCCTTGTCTGGGGAAGGGAGGCGGTGCCCACCAGCACAAGGGCCCCGCCTAGGGTTTGCAGAGCTTCTGCGCATGTGCAGATTCCAGCCAATCCGGGAGCCTCGACCAGAGAAAGGAGAGTCCTAGACAAAGTTCGAGGCCAACTCACTGCAGTAAGGAGAAGCTTCAATAAATAACTACTACGGTGCGTTGGAGAAACATTAGTGGTTTACAGGAATTAAGGAAGGAGATGCAAAAGCAGAGGACAGGATGGCGATTTCTATGTCGTTTCATCGCAGCAGTTATTGTGTGTTGTAAGAATCTTCTATAATGCTCTTCATAAACTTTCAAAGAGCACAGAACTGTTAGCTTTACTGCCTTAGATAATCAATACGCAGTGGGTTTAATAAATGCATGCCTATTCAATTTTATAGACATTAATAACTTTTTGAAGGGCCTTTTTACGATTGTTGTTCCTAGTTACTAGTTTTTTAAAACACGAGAACAGATAGAGCAATCTTGAAAAAATGGTAAGTGAAAAGCACAATTGCAGTGCTTCAGCTGGCTCTGGGATGCCAGCTGTGTAATATCTGGTGTTTGATTTTATTTTATTATTTGCAAATAACTAAGCAACCCACCAGTTTTATAAATACATGATGCATTTGTAGTTGGAGTCAAAGCTCACTAAGAAAACAGAAACTGTCTTTAAAGTGAAGATGAAACGGAGATGAAAAAATGAGTTTTCAATCCTTGTGATATGATTGTGAGAAAGAAGAGGTAGTCTACCAAGTGAATAAAAAGTGGTTCCTGGAATGAGAGCCACCATTTACTTGGCTTTTTATGCCTCAGTTTCCTCATCTGTAAAATGGGGATAAAGCAGTATCTACCCCATGGGGTTGCCATAAATATTAAATGAATTAACATATATAAAACCTTAGACTAGGTAAATATTAGTAACTCGTTTCAAATGCCAAGGTTATCCATGCTATCCATGCTGAAGGAAGGCACTTTGGAAAGCTAGGCTCACTGAGTAGAAAGCATTTACCTTGATTATTCTCTACAGTCCTGGCTTTGCCCTAGGGGAACCTGACCTCTAAAGCTAAAATATATTGAAGGCTTACTTTCTACATGTCAAGCTCTGTGCAATATCTCATTGTATTCTTACAACTGCTTTCTGAAGTAGGTACTATTATGTGTCCCAAATTACAGATAAGGGAAACTAACGCATAAAAGATTGTGTAGCTTTCTCAAAGCTACAGAGATAGTGCAAGGGAAATCCAGGAATTGAACCCTGGTCATTTCCTCCTAGAGACCACAGGAAGAGGATTCTGCCCTTTGAGGCAGACTCCCTTTAAACAAACACCGAACCAATGCTCTAGAATGTCAATATTGCCCATATTAATTCACAAAAAGAACACTACTAAAGTAAACCTAAGATCCACTCTGGCTGACCAGCACTTTTGCTGCCTGTATATGCTCTCTATATGAAGTCAAATACCCAAAGAGTTGTTTGCTACACATGGAAATAGAACGGGAAAAGGTACCTAATCTCAAAAAGTGGTTCTCGGTTAAAGGGTACCTAGGAAGCATTCTCATCTATGTTAACAAAAATAACTGCTATCATTTAATGAGCATTTACTAAAGACTGATCTGAACAGGTATGCTTAGATCAAATTCCCTCTTTTGAACAGGCTTAAACAACTATTGTCAGCCTCATTACTGTTTGGCGATAGCCATCACTTCTACTCGCACAGACTTTCCTCCACAAACCAGATGCTATACCGTATGGCTGTCTTTTCTAGTCTGTCTTCTGCCTTACTCAGATAACAATACCAATTACATCCAAACCCAGAAAATGCCCGTTGAGGTAACTGGGTTTAATTACATGGTATCCTGGCTATAGAATAGTTTCTTGAGCCTTTAGTATGTCAACATGGAAATCTAATCATTTTAGAGTACAGAAAGAAAGTAAGTTTCTGGAACAAAACAATATCATAAAATATGGTAACCACACCAAGCCATGAGCATTCTGTGGCTCTGTCTGGGCAATTATTCAGCCTCTCCCAGCTTTTTACTGTATCTACATTACTCCCTACCCTCCTGAATGATTTTGGTATCAGCTTTCAGCTGCCCTTCCTAGCTCTTCAACACCCACAAGAACAGTCTTCTCACTTGATCTCAAGAGTTCCTTGATCTTCTCAACTCTAAAAACCTTTATCCATCTTTCACACCTCGACTTCCATTCAATTCAGCTGGCATTTATTGAGCACAGGCTGTGTGTCAAGCACCTTGCCAAGGCTCCTGAAAGACAAGGGTGAACAACTCTGTCCCCTTTCCTTAGGAAGCTTATCCTATAGCAGAAGAGACAGGGCACATGCCATCACACACAGGAGCACGTGTTGAACGTGGGGATTAAGATTGTGGGCTCCTTAAGTGTCCATCAACAGACGAATGGATCAAGAAGATGTGGTTTATCTATACAATGGAATACTACATGGCAATGAGAAAGAATGAAATCTGGCCATGTGTAGCAACATGGATGGACCTTGAGGGTGTTATGCTGAGCAAAATAACTCAGGCAGAGAAGGATAGCTACCATATGTTTGCACGTATAGGAGGATTAGGAGGAACTTAACGGAGGACCGTGGGGGAGAAGAAGGGGAGAACTAGGGGGGGAGATGGAGGGAGGCAAACCATGAGAGACTCTTGAATGTTGAGAACAAACTGAGGACTGATGGGTATGGGGGAGAGGGGAAGGGGGGTGATGGACATGGAGGAGGGCACTTGTAGGGATGAGCACTGGGTGTTATATAGAAACCAACTTGACAATAAACTATTAAAAAAAAAAAAGAATGTGGGCTCTTGAATCAGGCAGATCCAAATTTAAATCCCAACTCTGCCACTTGATGACTGTGAACAAATTCCTTATCCTTAGGCTTTTCCCTTGTAGACTGAAGATAACGGTATTCACCATTCAGGGCCATTTTTGAGGACTAAATGATATAGTGCTTATAAAATACTTAGCACAGTCCCTTAGCACAACAAACTCCAATATGACTTGGAAATCAAGAAGGCCTACTCAGAAATCAGAATACCATAGTTCCAAACCTAACTCTGCCACTTGGTAGCTGTATCACATTAGTCACTGAATCACTCTGCCTTAATTTCTTCAACTGTCAAATAAATGAAGGTGACAATAGGAATATTGTGTATGTAAAACACTCATGCATATGCATAAACATGCATGCACACACATGTAAAGCACCAAGAAAAGCATATAACATGACATTTTACCTGTTGCTCTGGTGACCTGAATGCTCTTTTCCAATTTGTCCCCTCCATTGGTTGTCAGAGCCACACCTACAAAACCCCTAGGGATTGCTGTAGCTCCGTTTGGACACCACTGATTACATGAAGGAGCTTGCTCAACTGTGTGTGACAGAGTAAATAGGAGTGTTATCTGCATGGTGGAAAGATGGAGGAGACTGAGATCCTGAATGTTATTAATGTTATAGGTTAACAAAGGAGGCACACAGAAAAGGTGGTGGATAAAATCTCTGTGTTTTACAGCTGAAGCTTTGACCCCCAAATCTCATTGTAGAACCCATTTCTAGTGAATAGGTAGGAGCACACATGAAACATGATATCTCCTGCTTAGGCTTCATTTCTCAGGGTTCCATCCAGTACTGGGTACATGAAACGAAAGAAGCAAGAAGACCCAATAAACTAAAGAGAATTTCCAAACACAGAATATAAGGAGAAAGTGAAAGAAGAAAAGAAAAGGCAGGGAAAGGAAAAAGGAAAGAAAGAGTCTACAAGACTTTGTGTTGGAAGAAGCAGTCTCCTTCATGCAGTCTTTCAGCCCCCACTCAGCTGCATAAGAATGGGCCTCGAGTCTGGAACACTTCCTTACCAGGAGTTAAAGAGCCCACACAGGCTAAACCTGACCTATAACCTTACGTGGGATAGGCCTTGTTTTGGACTAAGTACTCTTGCTCTGCTTGAAGTATGTACATTATATGTCACTGGGTCAACCCACTGTTATCCTGTCTTGGAGAGAAGCCAGGCTGTTTCCACTGCAGCATGAGAGGGGTATGGCGCATAGGCCAGTTGCCTTGTGTCAGTGGCCAGGAGAGACCCACTGACCATGCGGGACTGACACCACTATTGAAGCTGATCCTGCTCTGTCTCTTCTCTATATAAATAAACTGTTGTCTGTGCAGTGTTTGACTGCATTGTATTTCCCCTAATGACTCCAAAACCAAGATGCAACGGGCAGAAATGTTTGGAGTCCTCCCTGAGACTGGTTACTGATGCATGGTACTTTGATACCAAGCAAAGTAGAAAAAAGATTTTGTGGACACAAAAAATTCTCTTAGACTATGGCTAGAGCCTACTCCAGGCTCAACGTATGTTGGTCCTCTGCCTCCTTCCCAGGGATGAAATTAGAGGACACAGCATTGACATCCCCTTAGAGTTTGCAAGAGGACAGTAAACTAGAGAGTGAGGGAATGAAGCAAGTTTTAATTTAACCTTTTCCATTGCAACAAATGTGTGTTAAATGACAACACATCACGCATAACTCTAGGTCTAAGGAGACAGGGTGAACAAATACGGACATGATCCTTGCTTTCATAACTCTTGTAGTCTAAGAGAGGGAAGGAAACCTAGTGAAAGAATTCTTCAACTAAATGAAAATTTACAATAGGGACAAGAGCTATAAAAGGAAATACATGACGCCGTGAGAGTATTTCATAGGAGGGGCTGGTCTGATCACAAAAGGTAGGAGGAGTTCCTTAAGGAAGTGACAGATGAGGGTGGCTCAGTTGGTTAAGTGTCCAACTCGATTTCAGCTCAGGTCTTGGTCTCATGGGTTCATAGGATTGAGCCCCACATGGGGCTCTGCACTGACAGCAATGGAACCTGCTTGGGATTCTCTTTTTCTCTCTGCCTGCCCTCCCCGCCTCCCCCCCCGCCCAGCTAAAAAAATAAATAAATAAACTTAAAAAAAAAAGTGACAGATGAGTTGGAAGGAAAGGAAGAGTTAACGAAGTAAATGGAAATTTACAGGGAGGGGTAGGAAAGAAGGGTAGTCCAGGCAGAGAGGTGCTCAGGTTTAGCATTCAGAGAATTGAAAGAAGACCAATGTGGGCAGAGTGCACAGGAGTACGCAGGACAATGAAGAAGTCAGACCCTGCTGAGAGCTGCGGTTCATGCTCAAGATGTTGAGCTTCCCACTGGAAAAAACAATTATTGTAGCAGAGAGGTGACATATTAGACTTGCATTTCAAAGGTTACTCCAGCTGAGGTATGGAGAGTGGATTAGAGGGTGGCAAGAACATGTATGTGAGGACAGGTTAATAGGTTGTTTTTTTTTACTTTCAGTATAAGGTGACAGTTTGAACACAGGTATTTACTTCCACTCTTTCCAGAATTCCTAATAAAATAACAGAAAAGGAACTTTTGGAAGAAGCAAAAACTGACGTGAATGAAAATAGTAGAGTAGAAGGCAACAGCTAAAAAATTGTGAGCAGAAAAGAGATAAATAGGTGATGAATTCTTTTGTGAATCCAAGAGTGCTGAATCCTAAGTTGAAAGTGGGAAAAGCAAAAAGCAATCTGATATACACCAAACGAGTCCTCAAAGTCTTAGAAGTACTCAGTGTTTTCTGTTGGGGAAGAAGGTAAAACAGTTGGTTGAACATTAATTTGTAAAACACTAAAGACACACTCTTAAGACTCCTTTTTTCCAGAGCCGAGAAACCTGTCTCCCCCACTACAGAAGATTGAAAATTTATTCTCTGGAGAGAGTATGACTATGGGATAATGAGTATAGGTGAAATCAGGGGTTCTGTTATATGAAAGAATGGCAATATGTAAATGATGAAACTGAATGATGAAACTCACACCCTCCTTCCCTGGCAGCCAGGCTTGAATTCTCCAGAAAGAAGTTTCTTTCTGGGGAACCTGATCAGCACAGCAAGATAGAAGAAAGAAAAAATACTGACATGGGAGATGCCGTAAGAAACAACCCAGGCAAATCACCCTACACATTGTAGACCAGTCAAGAAGCCCCACCTGTCCTTGTAGAGCTTCCTATTGGCTTTTCAGGGTGCCCCACTCTAATTTGCAGACATTTCATAGATAAATATACATAGATATAAAACATATATACCTAAATATCAAAGGGTCACCAGGTTTATGAGTAAACCTTATTGATTATTTAAATTATCCATGGTCCCAACTCCCCATGAATGGATAATTCTACAACTTTAATTTTTACCATTAATTTTTTTGATTCAGTAAGAAGCTTTTATCTGTCCCCAGATATCTATCTTCCTATAATGTCACATTCCACCTAGCTACCCAAATCAGAAACCAGGAGTGATCCTTGTTTTTGTTGCTTTTTTTTTTTTTAATGTTTCATTTATTTCTGAGAGAGAGAGAGAGCGTGAGCAGGGGAAGGTCAGAGAGAGAGAGAGAGAGAGAATCTGAAACAGGCTACAGGCTTTGAGCTGGCAGTCAGCAGGGCTTCAGCGAAGCTCAAACGCACAAATTGTGAGATCATGACCTGAGCCAAAGTCGGATGCTTAACCAACTGAGCCACCCAAGCACCCCTATCCTTGTTTTTGTTTCTTTACTTCCTCTGTCCAATTCATAACATTCTCATGATTCTTCCTCCTAAACAGCTCTTTCATTCATCCTTTCCTGCCTCTCCCTTCTTCCATAGCCCTAATTTTGTTATTGTAGGTAAGGCATGGTGAAGGAACTATCTTATTCTAGGGGTTCAAAAAGCATTTGCTATCCTCTTTGAACCCATACTCTCATGTTTTTTGGTAGACTTCTTCATAAGCTGACATTAAACGATGTTCTACTAGTCTCATCCACTTCTATGGATAATTCTTTCACATTTTAGCTGGGTGACAGTGGGTATGTCTTCAAGCTGATAAATGCCCTGCCTATTTATAGGGATGTTAAAAAGATTGAAATGATGCAGGTAAGAAGTTATCATAAGACATGGCATTGCAAAAGCATTTGCTTTTTTCTTTTTCTTTTAAGAGACAGTGGAAATATCTCTGGCTCAGCTTACTTTCTTTGTCTTGTCTTAAATCTGTTACAGGGCAAACACACTGCAACTAAAAGAGAAGAGCCAAGAAAACTGCAGAGATCTGACATCATTGGATGAACACCAGCGGCCACCTATGCCCAGACTTCTCCTGTTTGTTTTTGTTTAAGCCATTGTGAACTGGCTTAAACTACTTGATCACCTACTTGCAGCAAAAATATGCCGAATGATACAGTCCCAATTTATGCTTAACCATTTTAGCTAACATTCTTTCTGCTATCCCTGTAAATAGTTTATACAGAAGAACCCATAGGATCTACAGTTATGTCAAACCTGTTTCTATTTGGAATCATTTCACTACTTTATTTAGCTTTTTGGAGCAGTTGTCAGGTACAGTGCCCAAAGGTCTTAGACAATTATAGTTCCATGTCTGTAGTATACAATGGCAGTATCGTGTTAACTAAAGGCAAGGTTCATCCTATATATATAGAATATGCCAAAAGGTAACAGGTTGTGGAGTTGACTAGATGGAAATAAATTCTAGTTCCACCACTTTCTAAAATGTAACTTTCTTGATCCTCAGAAAGGGATACAGAAAGGGATAGTATTGCCTCAGAGGGTTGTTATGAAGAGTTATTAATGCTGTCAAGAGCCTAGTAGAGTGCACAGTGTGGGACACACGAAAAGCCATCATGAATAGGAGTTCTTTTATTGCCTTAATTACATAGAAGGCAATGAATAAATGTTACTGCCCCAGTCCCTTCCACAGAGCATATAGTGGTATGCAGATTAAGGATGACTGGAATTAAAATTCACCCATACAAAGCTTTTGCAGCTTAATCTTGACTATTCTGACCATACCCTTTCTGAGTCATTAACATTTGTATAGTCACTTTTTTTAAAAAATCTTATTCAGATAAGTGATTTCCACTACCAGTTAAACACTCCAACAATGCATAATTACTCAAAAACAATTTTGAGAATTCCTTTTTTAAGGAAGAGTTTTCGGAACATATTCCTGTGTCTTGTGTCATAGATATTAGTGACTGAGTGAACGCTGGTCTTTTGGGGAAGGCCACATGAGAAATACTAAGACTAACGGTAGCTCTGGGTAAAGTTATCTCACTTATTTAGATGTATTTTCCACATTCATTAAGAATTGTGTATGTGTGTGTTTCCCTTAATAGTGACAAGTAATTTTTATTACAAAAAAAATTTTTTTGAGAAAGCCAAAAGTTGTTTCAAGCTACTACTGATTAATAAGGTGGCTAAAAATTATGCCAGGTTATTTTATTGGGGAAGTAGGGAGTGTGAGAACAAAATAAAACAAAATACAACAAAACCAGAGGTGAGATTTAAATGTTGAGAAATAAATTTTTATGATCTGTAAACTGGCTCTAAATGTAATTCAAAAATGTTTTAGTGCTAATAGTTTTCAAGGATGCCTGCTTTGAAAGGCAAGATTCATGTATGTTTAACTTTGGCTAAAAATTAATTTCCTTCTTTATTCATAAATGGGGTAAAGATGATCTAATTTTATATACGTGATTTCCTTTACCCAAAATAAGGAAAGTAGAAATACAAAAAGTCTGGCAGGAAAGATCTTTTTTTTTCTTTTCGTGCTTAAGCCAATCTTCCAGCATTGCAGATTTCATATCAGTGGGTTTTTAATAGTTTTTTGACAAATGTATTTTGACAAATACACTGTTGGAATCTCTCCTTTAACGCGAAAATGGCCAGGTTTGGATAAATTCCAATGTAAACATCATTCAACAGCTTAGTGAAACAATACTACTCTTAATTTTGTGCCATACTGTCAAATATAGTCTTTGCTGTGGTGTGCTATTTACCGACTTCCTAAATTGGCAACACTTCCCGGTAATGTGTCCCAGAGTTTTTAAGACATTTTAAATACAGTGTTGTGCCTGCCAGCTCAAGGGTTAGCTTACCTCTAACCCACCCTTTCCCAGACCAACCAGCTTCCCGCGGCTTTGCTCACCTAGCAACCAGGCAGACACTTCCGGAACCTCAGCGGAGTTGTCCAATCGGCTCTGCAGATTCGCCGCAGCGGCTGATGGGATGCGGGAGTCTAAGCGGCCGCCGGCGTCTGCACCATGGTGACGAGCGGCGGCGGGGCCGAGGTAGCCATGGCGGCTCGGTCCATCTTATCCGCGGCGGCTGTGAATATATTCCTCCTGTTGGTTCTCCCTCTAGTCTCACACGCCCAGATCTTCTCCTTTCCATTCCTGCAGCCGGAGTCGTGCGACCACAACCAGTACTTTGATATCTCCGCGCTGTCCTGTGTGCCGTGTGGAGCCAACCAGAGGCAGGATGACCGAGGTGAGACCGTTCAGGGTAGGCCCCAGCCAGGCTTTTAACCCTCCAGCCTGGTCGCTGCCCGCCGCCCCCCAGGGTCCCTGAAACACTTTGTCGTCTGCGGGAAGAAATGTTTCAGGAAAGTTAACTGCCAACTCCTGAGGGGCGGGTTTCCTTGGAGGATTGCAGCTTGCACACAGATGAGGTTGGGGAACCGGAGTAAGCTCTCCACTGAGCCATGGCCAGTAATTAATTTCTGGGTGCCAGTCCCTCACTTCTCATCCGAGGGGTCTTTCGGGAGGCACCTGGGAAGTCGCCCACCGAGATAGAAAAGAAATAGAGAAGTAACGAGGTGTAGAAGAGTTAAGTCACAGGATGGGTTGGGGAGGGAATGCAAATTAGCGCTTATAAATTTTGTTAGCTCTTTATCTTGCTTTTCAAATCCTAGAAACCTAGAGCTAGAAGGGACCTTAACCATGATTAGGTCCACTCTTCTCACTTTACAGATAAGGAAATTCAAGACTCGATGATGTTATAACATCTTCTTTACCTAAATTGTGGATTGGAAGAACTGGTGCCTCTTTGCCCTCAGTCTCTACCCGTGCATTTCCACTGTACAGTGTGTTTTTAATATAAACTTCTTTATGACTTACCCTTTTATTATTGAATATTACTAATTGCCCTTAACGTCTCTTTCCAACACATTTTTTTTTCAAATGTCTGTCATTTGGTCCTAGTTCTCTTCACTGAAGCTACTCAGAATAAGACTTTTTCCATATTCTAAAGGCTAAGATGTTTTCACTCTTGATTTGGCCACCCATGGTGTTAACTGCCTGCCATCTTCAATTTGATATATCCTCATTTAAGTTTGTCATATAGACTGGTCTGGCTCCTCAGGTGAAGATATATGAATGAGAAAGCATTTTGCCAACTCTTAAAGTGTAAGGTGTTAGCTTCATAGTTAAGAACCCAGATATTGTATGCATTCTACTACGTAGATGCCTATGTGGCTGTTTCCACTTGATGCCTCCTTGTAGAATGTTGTCCTTACCTATCAGCAGGTTGAATGGTGATTCTCTTATAAGGTCTACTGTCTGTCTAGAAGAAAACAATGATTTATTTGAATCAAGGTAACTTTGCTAATAAGGTTGTTTTGACAAAGTAAATTTGAATTCATTGAATATATGTGTATAGATGAGATAGAACTGTAAAATTTCCCATAGCAGTTAATGCATAGTTTGATTATTAAAATTAAAGTTCAGTGCTTTAATAGTTCAGTTATGCTTGCACGTAAAGTGGTACCTACTGCGTGCCAGACACATTCTAAGATCTTTGCATATAATAACTAATTTAACACTTATCAACCCTATCAGGTAAGTACTGTTATTGTGGAAACCAAGGCATAGAGTTTAGTAACTTGCTCAAGGTCACACAGCTAAATAGCAGAATTAAGATTAGAACCCAGGCAGTGCTGATTCCAGAATCTTGTTATTAACAGCTATACTGTTTCTAGAGATTTTAAGACTACTAAAATTTTCCCTATCTTGGAGTTTTATTTATATTTACCAAGGTCAAAATTGATTGTTTTCATTTTAGGAACTTCATGTGTGTGTTTACCAGGATTTCAGATGATCTCTAATAATGAAGGACCTGATATTACTTGTAAAAAGTGCCCGGAAAACATGGTATCAAGTATTTATTTTAAAATAATTGTACTGTAGAAACTAGTAATTTATATATCTTTATTTTTTAAAACTACATTTTAATGCTGTACTATAATACATTCCCAAAACTTTGAAATTATTAAATTAACTTTGTTTTTCTAAAGTAAACTTTGGGGATCAGTGAAATTTATGCAGACTTGGAAAGAAACAAATGTATTGCCTTAATTTTTAAAGTCTGAAATTTAAAAAACCACAAAGCTGTAAATATTTGTGTCTTTATATTTTCTCAGAGAGTAACTCAGTGACTTAAAATAATAAATGAATGGTACGTATAGAAAACAAGTTGGGATGTGTGTGTTTTTTGACTGGTACAGATTGAGTTCTGTGCCCTACACCTGTTGTGTTAATAGTCTTATATAACAATTCATGTTCATAATGTTACCTAAGGTGTGGGTGTGATTAAGTTCATGAAATGCCAATTGCATTTGGTTAAATAATGTCTATGCTGTTTTGTTAGTCATATCATAATTTTAGGAAAATTAGTAAGTTAATAGTTACTATATGTAATGATTCTTAATTAACAGAAATACATTTTCCAATCATTTTGGATAATTAGGAATCTTTGTGAGCTAGTTCTGTTATAGTGATATTTCTTCTCATTATCTGAATAAAGTAATTGAATCTGGGAATTTAATGGTCTAAATTACTATTAAGTTAATTATTATTAAGTTGATAGTTTAATTTACCGTTGTCCTAATTTATGGCTAATTTGATTTAACTTACAAGCTTGAATATCACCTTACTACTTATTTTATATTTTTGCAAATATTAACAATAGATGAATTATCAATAATAAAAAGCTACTAATATGAAATGACTACAAAGCAAATTTATTTTTCAGTGAGATTACTAAACAAGCATAATTTTTATATTTTTAATGTTTATTTATTTATTTTGAGAGAGAGGGAGAGCATGTGCACACACATTGGCGCATGCCAGCGGGGGGAATGCAGAGAGAGAGAAAGAATCCCAAACAGACTGGTACTGTCAGAGCAGAGCCCAGCACGTGGATTGATCTCATGAACCCTGAGGTCATGACCTGGGGCCAAAATCAAGAGTTGGACGCTTAACCGACTGAGCCATCCAGGCACCCCAACAATCATAATTTTTAAATAGCCCTATATAATGTACTGCCAAATATAGGAGCATTTCATGATATATTCAGTCTTTTTAACTAAAATTAAAAATAACTCGTGGCATTGTTTTGTTATTACCATTTGTTCTCTATTCATTTTGTTTACATTCATGTCAGTGATATTTTATTTTTGCTCCAGGTTTAAGAAAAATCATATAATATAATATACCTAATTTTGAATGTCATTTTTTATTTTAAAAATACCTTGTGGGGTGCCTGGGTGGCTTAGTCAGTTAAGCGTCCGACTTTCGCTTAGGTCATGATCTTGCGGTTCGTGGGTTCGAGCCCCGCGTCGGGCTCTGTGCTGACTGCCAGCTCAGAGCCTGGAGCCTGTTTCAGTCTGTGACTCCCTCTCTCTCTGACCCTCCCCTGCTTATGCTGTCTCTCTCTCTCTCTCTCTCCTAGAAATAAATAAAAAATATTAAAAAATAAAAAATAAAAAAAAAAATAGAAATACCTTCATAGACGCAATTGGGTGGTTCAGTCAGTTAATCATCTGGCTCTTGATTTCAGCTCAGATTTCATGATTTCATGGTTCATGAGTTCGGGACCCACATCGGCTCTGTGCTGACAGGGCTGAGCCTGCATGGAATTCTTCCTCCCTTACTGCCCCTCCACCACTCACACTATCCACAAATAAATAAACTTAAAAAAAAAAAACCTTCATTAATACAAACAATTCATGGATTGAAGGAAATATCTTTATAACTTAATATTAACAACCTTATTTACATATTATTCATACACCATAAAATTCACCATTTTGGACCATAATTTAATTTTTTTTTAAATTTTTTATTTTTTAAATGTTTTTATTTATTTCTAGGAGAGAGAGAGAGAGACAGCATGAGCAGGGGAGGGTCAGAGAGAGAGGGTGTCACAGACTGAAACAGGCTCCAGGCTCCGAGCTGGCAGTCAGCATAGAGCCCAACGCGGGGCTCGAACCCACAAACCGCAAGATCACGACCTAAGCGAAAGTCGGACGCTTAACTGACTAAGCCACCCAGGCGCCCCGTACCATAATTTAATTTTTAAAAGCTAACATATTTGGATTATAAAAATTAAAGGGACTCCTGGGTGGCTCAGGCCATTGAATGTCCGACTTCGGCTCAGGTCATGATCTCACAGTTCATGAGTTCCAGCACCACATCGGGCTCTGTGCGGTTAGATTGGTGCCTGGAGCCTGCTTCAGAATCTGTGTCTCCCTCTCTCTGCCTCTCCCCTGCTCATGCTCTGTCTCTCTCTCTCTCAAAAATAAACAAACATTTGAAAATATTTTAATAAATAAAAATTAGAATATTTTTGGTTAAAACCAAACTATTAATTGACTCTCTGTTGATTAAATCCTGTTGAAATTTGTTGTGTTTTCTTTGTAAATGGAAAAAACTGAATGACAATATTACTTTGAAAGAAAGGACTCACTTGAACTGAAAATCATGAAGAAGAAAGAACTGTTGCCCAGAGTTAGCAGTAATCAGTACACAGTAATAATGTATAGCTTAAGTTTGGAATATGAACACAGTTTGGCTTTTCAAGAAATATTTATGTAGCTCATATATGCATGATTTACTTGAATCTTGACTACAAATTATACACTACTGTGGCTTCTTGAATTCACATTATCAATTAAGACAAAGAAAGTTAATTAAGGAGAATTTATTTATTTATTTATTTTAATTTAGAAAGGTGTTACTAAAGATGGCTGGAATTGCATTTCTTGCCCTGGTGGTTTAACTGCAGAAGGAAAATGCCACTGTCCTACTGGCCATATTTTAGGTAAGAAGTAGATTCTTTATGAAAAAGTAATAGAATCTTCAGTTATGCTATTTAAAAAATATTTATTTGTTTATTTTGAGAGAGAGAACATGAGCAGGGGTGAGGCAGAGAGAGAAGAAGAGAACCTCAAGCAGGCTCCACACTCAGCACAAAGGCTGATGCAGGGCTTGATCTTACAAACTGCAAGATGATGACCTGAGCCAAAATCAAGAATTGGACACTTTGACTAAGCCACCCATGTGCCCACTTACGCTATTTTTGATAAGGACATTAATAGAAATACCTTGGTAAACAGTATTTTTTATTGTCCAAAATTTAATGATGTTTAAGTCAACAGAAAGCATTTGGAAGAGAATAAAAAGCACTACCTGATTAAAAAAAAAACAGTCTTTAATAATGTACAATTAGATGGATACTTCCTTAATATGATAAAGAATATATGTTTCAACTCAAAAGCCAACAAGTTGCCTAATAGGGAGAAATTATAAGCATTTCTGTTGTTAGGAACTAGTTAAAGATGCACTTAGGTAAGTGAAAGAAACAGGTGGTAGAGTAATTATAAAGGAGGTAAAAATCATTAAAAATTAATTTTAATGATTTGATTATATGTTTAGAAAACCCAAGCGAATTACCAAAAATTATTATAAACAATAAAGATTTTGGAGTATAAAATTAATATCCAAAAATTAGTAGGCTTCTTCTATCTAAACAATCCTTTAGAATATAGGAAGGAAGAAAAGACCTCATCTACAGTAGCATCAAAAAGAAAAGAAACACCTATGTATAAACTTTAGAAAAAATATATAAGGTATATCAGTTGAAGAACCTTAGAATGCTCCTGCAAAACACAAAAGTTGGCTTTAATAAATGGAAAACATACCTTGTTCTTGGGGGGGGGATTAATTATAAAGATAGTGGGGGCCTGGGTGTCTCAGTTGGTTGAGCATCCAACTCTTGATTTCAGCTCAGGTTGTGATCTCATAGTACATGGGTTCAAGCCCTGTGTCGTGCTTGTGCTGACAGTGCAGAACCTACTTTGGATTCTCTGTCGCCCTTTCTCTCTGTCCCTCCTCCGCTTGTTTCTCTCTCTCTCTCTCTTCCTCTCTCTCTCAAATAAACAAACATTAGGGGTGCCTGGATGACTCAGTCAGTTAAGTGTTCAATTTGGGCTCAGGTCATGATCTCATGGTTTGTGAGTTCAAGCCCCACATTGGGCTCTGTGCTGACAGCTCAGAGCCTGGAACCTGCTTCAGATTCTGTGTCTTCCTCTCTCTTTACCCCTCCCCTACTCTCTCTCAAAAATAAAAATTAAAAAATAAATAAATAAATATACATTAAAAAAATTTTTTTAAAGACATTAGTTCTCCCAATATCCATCTATACATTTAGCAGAACCTTAGTAAATTCTACTAGGATATTGTTTATCTGTTTTAGAGACTGTGCAACTAATTTCAAAGTTTATCTGGAAAAATGTGAAAAGCCAAGAGGAAAAAGGAAAGAGGAAATAGCCCCATCACATACTATGCACACTTTAAAGCTACTGTAATAACACAAATGGCTGGCATATGGGTTACACATACTGATGGGTGGGACTTAAAGTAGAGAATCAAAATAGATCTTATCTGTATCAGAATGTGATTGGGATAAAAGTGGCATTTCATGTCAGTGAGGAAAAGACTGATTAATAAGTGGCGTTGGGGAAACTTGGAAAATACTAAGTCAGGTTTCTAACTTACTGTTTAAGGAAAAATAAATTTCAGGTCAAATATTTAAATATTAAATATGAATCTAAAGATAAATAAATTTTGAGGGCACCTGGGTGGTTCTGTTGGTTAAGCAAAGATACAGGGAAATAGTCATTCATATATTACTGGAGGATTATGAATCTGTGCAGCCTCGATAGAAAGCAGTTTGACAGTATTTATCAAATGTAGATTATTGCCCAGCTAGCCCTTGTCTGAGAATTAACTATTCTAGTGCAGGGAAATATGTGTCTGAAGAATTATATGCATGGCTTCTTATTGAAACATTAATCCTAAGACAAAATATTGTAAGCAGTATAAAAGTTTGTTAAGAGAATATTGGTCAAATAAACTCTGGTACATCATAAAATGGTAGAGGATGCAGAAAAATATAGATTATCATATAGAAAGATAATGCAGTTCTTTAAGTATTGCTGTGGAAACAAATCCAAGATCCATTAAGTAAAAAAACATTGTATAAAAAGCTTATATTCATTCATCCACAAATATTTATTGGTACCTCCTATTTATCAATTCTGTTTTCTGTACTTGGGAGCTACCATTTATGTTTTCTAAAAAAGATTATATATGCATATGTGTCTATGCACAGCCTATTTCTGGAAGAATTCACAAGGAACTGATAATGGTATTGCTTCAACAGGAGCATCTGGGGAAAAAGGATGGGAAGAGACTTAATTTTCACTTAAAATTTTTTTGTGCCTTTTATATTCTATTTATATATTACCTATTCAAAAATTAATTTTATAGGGGCACCTGAGTGGCTCAGTTAAGTGTCCAACTCGTGGTTTCTGCTCAGGTCATGATCTCACAGTTCATGGGATCAAGCCCAGTGTAAGGCTCTATACTGAGCATGGAGCCTGCTTGAGATTCTCTCTCCTCTCTCTCCCCCACCCCCGAAAATTATTTTTTTAAGAAATAAAAATCTCTGCCATCAATTTATTTAAAATCTAGTTAGAAGTCAAGATATGCATATGGAAAAGTAATTTGCAGAGCAAGATAGCAACAAAATATTTTCACAGGGTCACATATATTAAGTCATCAAATGAGCATTTAGAGACAATAAATGCCCTTTAAGGAGGAACTCACTTCAACCAGGGTTGTTTAGGAAGGTTGGCATGAGGAGGCAGTGTAATAGTGGGACCTTAAAGGATTAATGGGATTTCAAAAGGTAGTAAGAAAGAGAACATTCCAGGCAGACAGAGCAGTGTGAGCAAATGTATCGTTATAAATATAAACATCTAGATTGGATATAAAGAAATTATGAGAATAACAGTTTTTTGAGTTTAAAGGTCCTTTGGTACAGATGGTGGAAGGTCTTGAATGGTAGGATAGTCTGTAGGCATACTCATTTTGTTGAAAGTTTTGAACAAGAGAATGATGATTAATCTGGCAGCAATCTGTTGGCATTTGTTCATTCAACAAATATTTACTGAGCTCCTACTACGTGCTGGACATTGTGCAAGAGCACAAAGGATAAAGCAGTGAGGAGAATACAATGAACAGGCATGAAGTCCCCACTCTCGTGAAGTTCACATTTGAGGAGTGGAGGAGCAGAAGCAAGGAGAGCTGTAAAGAGGCTGCTGTGGTTCTGTAGACCTGCAACTACAAGGACCTGAACCAGAGCTAAGGCGAATTATACCGAAAGGAGTAGATGCCAGAAACATTAAAAGGATGATAGTAGACCTAGATGAGTGAAGAAATATGGGGATGAGGAAAAAGGAAAAGTCAAAAATATCTTTGGGATTTCTTTGGGGAAGAAGGCGATGGTGGTTCATAGATTCATGCTGTGGTCAGTATGGACTGAGTTTCTGAAACAACTTTTGACCTCCAGAGATCACTGGTACAAATGGGCAGTTTTTATAAGTTGCTGAGAATGGAGGCTAGATGCCTGGGGGGGCCCAGATGGTGGCTCTGACACCTAGTGACCCCTTAAGGTTGGGTGACAGCTGTGAAAACAATATTTCACTATTTCAGAGGCTACTACTACATACTTAAAATTCTCCATGGCATGAGCTCCTTAGAGCCACCTTGAACTTCTGTTGTTGATTTGTTCTGTGAATTTGCAAGAGGGGTTAGAGAGGAGTGGAAGAGTATGGAAAGAGAGTACATCTTACTTCTTGCATAGCTTCTCTCAACTCTTCTGACATAAAAAGAAAATGATCAGAAAATCAGGTAAATAATATTTTAAAAATAATTTAAGAATAATTATCATTAAAAATATCAAATAATTCATGAGGCTATAGAATGAGAAATAAAAATCTACATTCCCCACCTGTTTCACTCCCCAGAAGTTAGCCTAAAGTAATTAATTACTTTTTCTCTGTCTTTCCAAGTTTTTAACGTATTGCAAATATTTTGGCGTTATAAGAACACATGTAGATTTACTGCTTACAAAGATATATATGTATTTTTCAACTTCAAAATTTTTCTTTTTAAAATTAAAGTAATATGCATATTACTTTATATGGTTTGAAATGTAAATAGCATAGAAAAATATAAAAACCAAGTGTCCTTTCCCTTCTGTCCTCACTTTCATTCTTAGTTCTCTAATGTAACCACTATTAAGTTTCTTTTGTGGTCTTCCAAGAATGCTTTATGTATTTATAGGTTTCTATACATCCTTGAAAATATTTATATGTTGTCATACTTATTTATTCATAAATATTTGTTGATAAAAATTAAAATAAAATTTAAAATAAAATTATAAAACTTTTTTTTAACAGAAGGGCAGTTAAGCTAAAAAGCAGTAGCTAGTCCCAATTCGGTACCAGCAAATGTTTGTCATCATGTAAGAATATGGGTCCCATAAAATCAGATTTTCCTATTTCTTAAGTAATGCTAAAAATACACAATTTTTATGTGAAACCTTCCCATTTAAAATTTTTCAGATTCAAAAAACGGTTTATTGAGCACTACCTGCTAGGTGCTAGGATACAGTGGTGAATCCAACTTAGGTTCTAAGAGGAAGGTAATAAGCAAATGAACAGTGTATGCCAGGGGGTGGTAAGTGCTGTGAAGACAAGGGAGGGGAGGGGGTAGACAGAGGGAGCCAAGTGTTATTTTACATGGATGATCATGGAAGAGATCTTTGGAAAGGGAACATCTGAGCAAAGATTTGAAGGAAGTGAGGGACAGAGCCATGTAGATGACTAGGGGACTCATTCTAGGCAGAGGGAATAGCAATACAAAGATCCTGAGAATGGAACGTATGTGGCATGTTCAAAGAGCAGCAAATATGCTAATGTGGCTAAGGCAAATGAAGAGGAAAGCAGAAGTAGATGGGTCTGGAAAGTTGGGGTGATTGTGTGCAGATCATGCAAGGCCTTTTTGTCTGTAATCATGACCTTAGAAATCACCCCAAGTGAGATGGAAGGCCATTAGAAGGTTTTCAGGGAGTGAAGTCATCACACTTCGTTTTGAAAAGTCCTATTCCAGCCTCTGCCTGGATGATAGAACCAAGACTCCAATTAGAAAACTGTCATAAAAGGGGCGCCTGGGTGGCTTAGTCGGTTAAGTGTCCGACTTTCGCTCAGGTCATGATCTCGCGGTTCGTGGGTTCAAGCCTCGCGTCGGGCTCTGTGCTGACTGCCAGCTCAGAGCCTGGAGCCTGTTTCAGTCTGTGACTCCCTCTCTCTCTGACCCTCCCCTGCTCACACTGTCTCTCTCTCTCTCCTAGAAATAAATAAAAAAAAAAACTGTCATAAAAGTCTAGGTGATAGAATGATGTCCCTCAGTCTGGAGTAGAGTTGTGGAGGTAGAGTGAATAAGTCAGTTTCTAGATATATTTTGAAGGAAGAGCTAACAAGATTCACAGATTTATTTTTAATTTTAATTTTATTGTTTTTAATGTACAGAATGAAAAGAAATGAGGAGACTCTAAGGACTAGGGCATAAGTAAATGGTCCAGTGGACTTGCCATTTGCTGAGACAGGGATGAGTGTAGGAGAAACAAGTCATTCACCTTTACTTTGGATAAACTAATTTATACCATCTTGTGAAAACTTAAAACATTATGGACAAAACATTTATAACATTATGATTAGGACAGATGCCCTTTGACCATTTTTCTCAATGTTGGGTCCCTGTAAATTCCCTTAATGCCAGAAGTAATTGTTACCATTTTGATGTGTGTACACATATACATTTACATGTGTATTTCCTTCTAGAACCTTTTCTGTTTTAAAATATTATAGTCACATTTATATAATTGTTTTATACCAAAAATATTGTTCTGGAGCAAACTTTTTTCAGCTACCAGTATGATCTGTTAGATTACCTAATTCTTTTTAATCAACTCCATAGTATTTCATAGGATGAATATACCATCATTTTGTTATTTTAAATATGCAGGTTGTTTTCTAACAAGTAATTGCTTCAGTAAATATCCTTATACACATGTACACGTGTTTCTGTAGGTTAGGTATCTAAAAATGAAATTGTAGTGTTTTAGGATATGTAAATTTAGCATTTTAATAGGTACCACCAAAAACCCTCTTAAGTTGTAAAAACATGTCAGCTGTCTATGAAATTACTTGTTTCTGCATACCTACTGAAACAGGGACATACAGGTAAGAAGTAACAAAAAAGAAAAATTAAAGAAAAAATACTAATTTATTATTATGACTTGGAAAGTTAATTTTTGTATTTTTTTTTATGTGAGAATGAGGGAGGCTTCACTTTTCTACACTTTGTTATGGTGGTGTTTGACATGCCTCTTTTGCAGATCAGGTATTTAAATATACCTGATTATTTACAGTAATTTATTATTACTAGAATAATAATTACAAGTAGACTTTACTAAGTATATAGAAGTTTATATGTTGACTTTGAGTTACATCTTAATTTTGTTTCTAAATTGTTTAGTGGAAAGAGATGTTAACGGAACATTGTTGTCTCAAGCAACTTGTAAGCTCTGTGATGAAAATGAAAACTCTTTTACAGTAGCAAATGCTTTAGGAAACAGGTAAGCAGTGTGCAGGGTGCTGACTTTAAATAACACCTTACATTTATATGGAATCTGTACCTTTTAAAAATATTTCCTGAGGTGCGCCTGGGTGGCTCAGTCGGTTGGGCATCCATCTTCGGCTCAGGTCATAATCTCATGGTTCGTGAGTTGGAGCCCCATGTCAGATTCTGTGCTGACAGCTCAGAGCCTGGAACCTGCTTCGAATTCTGTGTGTGTGTGTCTCTCTCTGCCCCTCATCCATTCACACTCTCTCTCTCTGACTCAAAAATAAACATTTAAAAATAAAAAATAAAAAAATAATAATCAATGAATAAAAATACTTCCTGTGATATCACTTGTTCCTCATAATAGCCCAAAGAAGATAGAAGTACACATTAACACATAAAGAAGCTGAAGACCAGAGAATGGGACTGATAAGGGTTCAAGCTTGACTCAGTCTCTTATCAGTTGTTTGACCTTGGCTAGCTCAGTAAGTCAGTCTTCTTGTCCTTAGAATAGAAATATACCACCCACTTCATAGGCTGTTATCACAGTTCAAAAATAAGTATGTGAATTCTTAGCATAGTGCTTCAGAGTAAGTGCTCAGTAAAAGGTAGCTTTTTTTATGAAATTTGCATATAATCTCTATATAGTATATAAATATTAGCTTCTATTTGGAGGATACTTACTATGTGCCAGGAATTGTACTTTAAAATAATGTTATGTAAAAAAGCATATTAATAAATGATAATTATAGTAACCCAGGAGCTCTGATTTATAGCCCTGTTCTCTGTCACTTCCTGTTTCTCCTTTATGCATACATACGTGCACACCACATACAGTCAGCCCTGCCTATCTAACTCAAACACAGTATCTCTATTTCAGATTCTTCACATTTTTTTTAGAGAGCTACATGATGAGTTTTCTCTTCAGTTCCCAGGTTTAAGAGAGAAAATACCCTGGAGGGTATTTAGTATTAGATTACCTCTTCTCTCAGGCTGATGTGGGTTGTAGTATCCAAATACTAACTACTGGGCTAATACCCAGCTCTTTCCCTCCATTACCGCCTTAAGCCTGTTTCTGTGCCATGCTCCAGCCCCTCTTACCTGCTCTCTCTTAGAAGTAATGAATACTACAGACCCATCAGTGTCCCTGCTAGTCTGGCAGATGCTCTCCCTCCCTGGTTATCATACATTAATGAAAAATATAAAGTATTTTTCTAAAATAAATAAAGATAATGAATAAACTTAAAAAATGTTTGTCACAGCTTTGATAAGGAGATAGATACATATTTTTTCAGTATGTTTCCTTTTTGCTTTGTGAGAGGCAAAATAAGGAATGTAGATTTCAAATAACTACCTATGAATACAAGTTGGGTTTTATTTATGTGAGTTTTTTAGGCTCTTAATTGAGTGACTTAACCATCTTTGTTGTTAAATGTTATTTATTCTATACACTCCATGTAGTTTCAAAAAAATATTCTCCTATTATTGGTCTTTTTATTTATTTAATCTTTGCTTTGTAATACCAGGAGTGGTGTAAAACTAATCAAATCAGTGTTAATATTTTTAATGTGTTTATTATAAGTAATTACTTAGTTGAATAAATCTATTCTAATCCAGCATTTAAGATGACAAGTTTTAATGAAATTAGATCTAGCATAATTCATTAACATTTAAAAATGTCTTTTGTTATATTGACAGATGTGTCCGATGTGAGCCAACATTCATCAATACCAACAGATCCTGTGTGTGTTCAGAGCCGAACATTATAGTAAGGCCAAGCACATTAATGAAGTGTATATTTTAAAATTAAGTTATATCTTTCCATAAACTGTTTTTTCCCCCATTTTTATTTATTTATTTATTTATGAAGACAGGGGGATTATGTTTCAGCAACACACTGAATTTTCCTTCACGTGTAATTTCGTCTGCCCGTTATGGAGAACTTGTGAGTATGTTTCAGTTTTTTGTTCCATTCTTGTTGCATTACTTCCTTTGGTCATCAGTCTGGGACTAAAATGTGAACTATTTCTGTGTAAGTCACTTTAAAACAAAAATAAATGACCAATCTAAGAAACATTAACAACCCAGCATTATTATTTATTGGTACAGTTATTCTCTTCTCTCCCTTAGCTCAAACTTTTTCAGTGAATCTCAGAATGTTTAAGCTGGAAAGGCCCTTTATAGATCCGGTAAGGAATGCAGCATTATTTAAGAGCACCAGAGACTCTAGACTTGAACTCTAGGTTTGCCAGTCATTAGTTTTATATCCTTGGACTTACTTGATATTTCTAAACTTCAGTTTTATTTTCTGTACATTGGACATAATAATACTTACCTCACAGTGCCTGTACATGCTAATCACTGGATAAACAAGGGCTATTCGTATCTGGCCAGGTTCCTCATTCTGTAGATGAGAGCATGGATGCCTCAGGGTAGAGCCTCTGTAACTGATGCTGGTCTGCTGTGTAAAATGGTAAGTGGAAGAAATCATGAATCCAAGAGAATAGGAGTTCATTGACTAACTAGGAGTTAGTAATGAACAGTGAAAATAAAATACCCAGGATGCCAGCAGAGCTTGTGGCAGGCAGGCTAGGACCTGGTTGCTCAAATTATCCTTAGATAAATGAGAGTCGTTAGGAGGGACATGTGGACACCCATGATGAAGGTGGAATCTGGACTCTTGAGGAATAAAGCAAAAATTCCTCTTTTCCAATATGGTCTTGTGGGGGTGCTAGGTAAGTACCATGTATTTTCAAACCAACAAAATAAATGCTAATATTGGGGTACAAATATGGAGCTCTGAGATCACCCTAGAATTGCCTCGTTTGTAATAAGATGCATGTCTTCTGGAGTGTTCTTCTCCAGTCTCAGGTTATAGTGACCTTCTGTACCATTGTCAAACTTGCAG
The DNA here is from genome assembly GCA_017311185.1 of Proteles cristata cristata. Taxonomy (NCBI): domain Eukaryota; kingdom Metazoa; phylum Chordata; class Mammalia; order Carnivora; family Hyaenidae; genus Proteles; species Proteles cristata. The sequence goes on from JAESUZ010004765.1 coordinate 82,556, forward strand.
GTTGTTAATTTTCATTTTTTTTCTTTTTTCCTTTTTAAAATAATCGTGCCAAAAGTACCAGTAATGTCTCTTTTTCCTCTTTGGTGTCAAATCACCAGTCGTTTAGAGGTCATGTCTCTTTCAGTCTCCTCTGATCTGAAATAGGTCCTTAGTTTTTCCCTCTCTTTTATGAACTCAATAGCTTTGAAGGTTACAGGCCTTACAGTCTATAGAATGACCCTCCACCTGAGTCCATCCAGTTTTTCCTTATAATCAGGACATGCTTGGCAGGAAATCACAAAAAAGATGTCAGTGTATTGTATCATAACAGAGGGCACACAATGTCCATTTGTCCCACCACTGACTTTGATCACATGCCATAAAGTCACCATGTTTGCTATAAGGGTAACATTTTCCCCTTTTTAATAGGTTAGTATTTTGTAAAGAGAATTTTTAAGATTGCACTTAGTCTTCACCAAACCTAGCAGTAAGTTAAACAACAGTAAGTTTTAGTCTCAGTTGGTGATGTTTGCCTTTATCAGCCACTACTATTATGGTTGCCAAATATTTACATCATTCCTTCTTCATTTATCAATTAACATTCTACTATAAGAAAGAGTTTTTCCTTCTTCCTGTTTATATATTTGTTTGTTTATTAATATAAGCATAGATTAGTGGGTTCCTATTGTATTCACTTGTTATAATCCAATATGTGCATTTATTTGTTTTGATCCTCAAGTTGTCCTAGATTTAGCTAGTAGAGGCTTCTCCAATTTGGCTTCTGTGTCTTTTTGATATATCTCCATCATTCTTTGAGCATTTCCTTTCTTTCTGGCACAAAAGATTTCCAGGCTTTTCTTGTACTTTTCCTACCTCAGCCCTGGAATCATCCATTTCTCTAGAATTTCTGGAGGATAATAATTAGAAACCAAGATTACCACACAGAATATGCTCTTTTAGGAGACAGACACCTATATACATACACATCTGTAACTATTTATTTTGTATATATGTTGAAGTAAATAAGTTCCTGTTGATACTTTCAATTCCAAAGCAATACCTCAGCATTCCTTCTAACTTTCCTTTTGGCAGATTTTAAGTACCTTCTCCCTAGTAATGAGAAATCTGGGTCTCATCTTAAATTTACTTGTTTGCTCTGTGTAATAGTTTTCCAACTATATTGCTCTCTTCCATACCACCTCCACATCCTTCCTCAAACCATTTTGCAGAAGATCTGTTGCTGACTTCTGTTAAGAAAAGGTGGACAGGGAAAAGTTAATCTGATTCAGTTAATGCATTTCATTTAAATATAATCAGTCACTGATGCATTCCTAAGGACAAGTTTGGAAACCTTGATTTCAAGTCATTTTATAAGTAATGTTGAGACAGATTCTGTGTAGCTGAAGTTGTGAGGCATGTAAAGAAATGTAGTTAAGATTATGTGACTATTTTGGCCTAGTCCTCAGCCTGGCGGGTGTAAGCACTCAGTTTTAGCAGTGCACTTGTAGTCAGTGAGGCCCTAGAGGACCAGTACAAAGTAATGAAACCCACAAGAGACCAGATGGATTGATAAATCAAAATGTATGTTTATTAGTTTATATATATTAATTGCCAGCTAGGCTAAAATACTTATATTGACTTGATAATGTACATGCTTCCTAATTGGAAAAGTGTACTTAGAATGTTACAGATTAGATGTTCTCTTGGGTAATACAGAATTGGAACATAATTAGTTTTCTATAATTTTATGAGGGGCATATCATCCTACTCTAAGAATGTACCTGCCAGTCATTAAGAGTTTCCATATATACGGGTCAGTGTCTTCCTATTGTCTGTCCCCAAAGATAGTAATAGTGATCTAGCATCTTGCTTTTGTGTTTTTCTCAACTTTTCTTTTGAAAATTTCAAAATTACAGAAAAGTTAAAAATATAAGACCAGGGTGTGCCTCAGTGGCTCAGTCAATTCTGAGCATCCAACTCTTGATTTCTGCTCAGATCATAATCTCACGGTTTGTGGGTTCAAACCCCACATTGGACTCTGTGCTAACAGCGTGGAGCCTGCTTGGGATTCTCTGTCTTCCTCTCTCTGCCCTTCTCTGCTCCCTCATGCATTCCCTCTCAAAATAAACTTTAAAAAAAGTACAAGACCAGGGCTATACGAATAGCTTTCACCTAGGTTAACCAATTATTAATGTTTTGCTGCATTTGCTTTATAATTCTGTGTGTATGTAAAATGCTTGAATACACACACACATTTTTTTTTTTGTCAGAGCCACTTGAAAATAAGTTGTAGACTTGTGACACTTCACTCCTAAATATCTTATTATATAGTCCCTAAGAACAAGGGGGCTTTCCTGGCATCACACCAAAGAAGTTTAAAACTAACAAATTTATCTGATACACTGTTCATATCTAAATTTACCCTTTGTTCCAGTAAGGTCCTTTATGCCTCCCTTTTTTGTGGGGACAGGGAGGGGGAGACGAGAATCCAAGGATCCATTTAAGGATCCCACAGTGTAATTAGTCTTTTAGTTTTCTTTAATCTAGACCATGCTGTGTTTTGCTTTTGTGCGTTTTTGTTGTTGTTTTTGCTTCTTTGGCTTTTATAGAACTGAAATGCAGAGTCCAGATCTCTTGTAGAGTGTCCTACAATCTGGATTTTTCTGATTGTTCTCTCATGGTTAGATTCAGTGAAACATCTTTTTGCAAGAATATGATGTAGGTATGTGTACAGCCATTGCATCATAACAAAGAGCACATTTAGGTTGTACAGTTCCTAATAAAGCTAAATTTGATTGCCTTGTCACAGTGGGCTCTGCCACTTCTCCTCATTGTAGAGGCATTGTGGTTAATAGGTCACTCTGAGATTTTACTTTGAGACTTTGTAAATATCCATTTTAGTGGTCACTGATGAACCAGCCTTGCCTGAATCAAATTTTAAATTGGTCATTTCAAAATAATTCCACAATTCTATTATACCCTCTACATTTAGTAGCTAGCGATCATCTGTAAAGAGTGCATTCCTTTCTCTCTATACTTTTTTTTTTCACTTTGAACTCATGAAACTTTTATTCAGTGTGTTATCATTATTTACTGTTTTTTTTTTTCAAATTTCAAAGTGTCTTTGGGCTTCACTTTGAGATAGTTCCTATGTTATTTTGACGTGTCTCCATAAGTCTTTTGTACTTCCTTGGTTTCTCTACACTATGTTCCAGGCTCAACCAATATACTTTTTAATAGTTACCTAACACTCTCATTAATACACTGAAATTTACATAATCAGTGACTTTGAATATGTAGGTTTTCTGTTATTAATAATATTACTATCAACCATTTTATGCACACAGATATGTTTTTCCTTTTGGAGAGGTTATTTCCTTATGACAAATGTCCCAAGTGTTTCTAAATTCCTGGGTTAAAATGTGTGGACATTATTTTATGAAAGGATCATACAGCTTTAACACTGTCACTGGAATTGTCTGTGGGTTTATTTTACATGAATTTCTAAACGCTTGTCATTGCTTTGCATTTTTACTGTTTGTTTTTTTTTTATGTGTTCTTCAGTCTTGTACACAGAGGTGACTTTGTTCTTTAAAGGGAGAATTTTTGCTCCTTGATGAGATGAAAATAGTGACTTTGAATTTTACTTTAGAGTTTTTTTATAGCTATGGAGCCGTGTTCCATATAATTTGGCTTTCTCTCCTCTCTGAATGGTGTTTCTCAGTGTGTCATTTTTTAGCAAGATGTGCAGATAAGCTCTAAAGCAGTGGTGCTTAGCCAGAGATTTGTATCTCCAACTTTCAGAGCACATGCATGCCTTGGTCTCCTGAAGATGGATTTGGGATGCAGTCAGGCATTGTCTGTTATTAGGAAATTCCACTGGTGACTCTGCTGCCCATCATTATTCAAGAGTCACCACTTTGGAGATGTTAAACATCAATTACTCTGTATATCCCCAGTCTCCTGTTGCTTAGAAATCATTCATAAACGTTTCTTTATCACTTGCCACTTTAATATAGTATAATAATCCTAAATCAACACATGTTAACAATGAAAAAATCAGTATCTAGTTCTTTTATTTTTTGCCATCTTATTTGTTTCTTGTATTAGTAAAATGAGTACAATAGTTCTTTTGGATTATAGACACACCTTGTTTCCTTATATCTTATGCGTAAGTGACATGATTTTGTAATGCAATAGCTGAGTTTGGTTATAATTAATTCTTATATCCTCAATAAAACTATTTTCTAATTACGTTGAGAAAGTAATAGTAGTCATTTCCCATTGGAAAATATGCATATTAGTATTTTCTTAGCAATGTACATAAGGAATCTTCATTTGAACTCAAAACTAAAACTTATTTTGTGAACAGGGTATGTCTTTCACTTCAGAATGGTTTGCAAAGTATTTGCAGTCATCAGCAGCTGCTTGTTGGGTACGTTTACATTTTTTTAATATAATTTTATTTCACTTTAAAGAATTGTCCTGCCACCATTTTTTTCCCCCAGATAATAAAAGTCTTCTAATATATACCTTCTAGATATATCTCCTTGGTCATATTCTATAAGAAGAATAACCCATTTCTAATGTAAAGAAAATACACAAAGAAAATTTTTCACTTCACGTTTCAATATATACAAATTGAATGTCTTTAAGCTTGTTCAGCTAGAATTGAGTGTTAGGGGAAAGTGATTCATACTGTCATTTATTAAATATTGATTATTGACCTACTGTGTGCCAGGCCCTATTCTCAAATCAGGTTATGTATTTCAGAAAAAGACAGGAAGAAAAATCCCTCGTGGAATTATAGTCTAAGTAATTGCAGGTGGTACTAAGTGCTATAAGACAAATAAACCAGGATAAAGAGCATATAGAGTGGACTGGGTACTATTTTATACAGGGTGTTTGGGATATGTATCTCTGTGGGTGATATTTGAACAAAGTCCTGAATGGAAGTGAAAGTGGAAATATCCAGAGAAACTGTTCTAAATAGAGACCACAGAAAGTACAGAGATTCCAAAGCATTTCTTTTTTATGTTCATACTTAAGAAACAGGAAGGAGACCAGGGTGGCTAGAGCAAAGTCAGTAAGTAAAGGAAAGTGGAGAGGTGAACTTGGAGATGAAGGGAGTGGCTACGGCAAGGACCAAGAGTTTACTGCAAGGGGGATTAGAAGGATTTTGTGCAAAGGAAGATAATGATTGAATTTCAGATTTTGAAAGGATCACTCGCACAGAGAATAGATTTTGCTGAAGCAAGACAGAAGCAGGCAGACCAGTCATAAGAGTATTACAGTAAGCCGCGTGGGAGATGGTGGACCCATGAACAAGAGTGGTAACATGGGTCTGAGCGAAGTTCAGCTTCTAGATGAACTGTGAAGTTTGAGGCAATGGGATTTACTGATGAGCTGGGTATGGGAAGGGAGAGAAAGATCACTGCAATGTTTGACTTGAATCAACTGTAAAAAAATAGAGCTGCCTCTTCCTGATAGGGAAAACTGAGAAGTTTGAGTGGCAAACTCAACAAATCAGTATTCTTTCAAATATAATTATTTTATCTAGTAGTTTAAAAAAAATTTTTTTAAATGTTTTATTTATTTCTAGGAGAGAGAGAGACAGCGTGAGCAGGAGAGGGTCAGAGAGAGAGGGAGTGACGGACTCTGAAACAGGCTCCAGGCTCTGAGCTGGCAGTCAGCACAGAGCCCGACGCGGGGCTTGAACCCACAAACCGCGAGATCATGACCTAAGCGAAAGTCGGACGCTTAACCGACTAAGCCACCCAGGCACTCCTAACTAATAGTTTTTTAAATGTCATGCTGTGTATTTAGTTAGTTCTTTTTTCAACTGCTCATCTTTATATTTTCAACTATAATTTACAATTAAAATGTACACATTATTCAAGTGGAAAGTTCTTTTCTACTTAAATCAGAGCAAAGGTATTAAAGAGCAAAAGAATACCGCCAAAAAGAAATTATAGACTAGGTACAAGCATAATTTTTATATCAGCTTTTGCTTAGAGTATTACAGTCCATGTTACATTTCTTTGCCATGGTTCTCTCGTAGGTGTATGCCAATCTAACATCTTGCCAAGCTCTCGGAAATATGTGTGTGATGAACATGAATTCTTATGACTCTGTCACTTTTGATGCATGCCGACTGTTTCAGTTTATCTTTGAAAATACTGCTGGACTGCGCACTGTTCATTCTATTTCATTTTGGTAAAGATATCTCAATTGATGAACTGTCATTTTGACTAAATTCAGTGCAGTTACTTTCACAAACATCAATAATAAGATATATTGGTATCCCGTTACTAAAACAGTTGTAATTTTTTACAGGAGACAGAATCTTCCATGGCTGTTCTATGGAGACCAGCTAGGATTAGCACCTCAAGTACTCAGCACCACACCTCTTCCTACAAATTTCAGTTTTAAAGGAGAAAGCCAGGTATAAGTTACTAGATTATTAGAGAACAACTGTATTTTGATTAATAATTTAAAATGTAATAAGAATGTTATTAGTCATAACTCTTGCTTCCTTAAGATTTCTCTAAAAATTTAATTACTGAACTAAACCAAAATATCAACTGCATATAAAAATTAAACAATATAGAGTCTAGCAGTCTTACTGAGTATATGAATACCTCTGGATTCTGTGGTTGTGGTGGTAAGTAATACATGTAGGACTGGGAAAGTAGTTTTCATCACCAAATACCAAACAACTCTGTCCTTCTGTGTCTCTACATTTTTAAGAACTGCTTCCAAAGATTGATTGGGACTCTGCCATTTCCATAGCACAACTTTTTGTGCTAAGGTCCAAATTTTTACCTTTGGCTTTTTGACCTTCTAGAATGATGGAATAGATTATTCTTGCCCCTGCTTACTACCCCACTCTTCTACACACACACACACACACACACACACACACACACACACACACACACACACACACACTGAACAGGTTTGAAAGGAAGTTACCTGTTACTGGCATTGCCTCTCAATTCTGGAATAATGGTTTTAAAGGAAAAAAAAACCAGTTCATTTATTTTAGGTGTGTTTAATTATAAAGATACTTAGATTAATTTTGCTTCAAACAAAGATAGTTGAATTTAATATTTGAATTTTGGAAAAAGAAAGGATCAGTCAATAATAAATGTTTCTGTATAGAATACTACATTGCTTCTAGAGTATGTAACATTTTACTCTTGTTTTTATTTAATCAGAATAGAAAACTGAAATTTATTGCTGCCTCCTATGATGTAAGAGGAAATTTTCTGAAGTGGCAGACTTTAAAAGGAGGTGTTTTACAGGTGAGCATACTTCTAGCTAAAGAATTCCTAAAGTGCTTTATTTTTGCTTCTGCAAAGATAAGAGAAAGACTGTATGTTTACTAGATTAGAGTGTCTAATGCAAGTGCATGGCTAAGTTTTTTGGGTTTGTTTTTTTTTTTGTGTGCTTTAAATGAGAATTTCTTAAAACTACTTTAAGTAATATTATATAGAACATGTTATGGAAGGATTTAAGAACTCTTGACTATAAGCAAAGAAAACATTATTCCGAGATGTTTATCATTTGTATTGTTTTGCTCTAGCTTTGTCCAGACACAGAAACAAGACTGAATGCTGCTTATTCTTTTGGAACAACCTATCAACAAAATGTAAGTCTGGACTTACATTTTAATTTCATTTCCCATCAGCAGTAATTGGGACGGTCTTTGAATTTTCAAAATGTTTTCAATAGTAGTGAATACTTTCACGGATTGACACATTTTTTTATTATTTGGGTGTGGAAAATACTACTTTGTCATCTATGGAGTTTAAACATCATAAAATATTAGATTTTCATAATGTTTATTTACTTCTAGCCATATAGGTTTTAAAAATAATATTTTCTTCTGAGCATTTTCAAATAAAGTGAAAATACTATTTTTAGTGACTAATAAAAATATTACTCCCTCTTCTCTCTACCCCCCAGTTAACAAATAAAAATGCCTCTTTCTCTCTTTCCACACTTTTTTCCCTTCTGCCCTCCCTGACCTTCCTTCCATTGGTAACCCATTTTGAAATTACAGTATGGTACAAAGGAATATTATAAGCCATTAAACTTCTGAAAGATATTCACTTGTCTACAGAAATACTTCTTGATAAGATGCATATACATACACCATAAAACAAAACTGTGATTCCACTTTTGTTAAAACTGCAATGAAAAATATCATCATGGAAAACAGATTGGAAGACAATAAACATTTTTTTTTTAAATATTTATTTCTAGGAGAGAGAGAGAGAGAAACAGCGTGAGCAGGGGAGGGTCAGAGAGAGAGGGAGTCACAGACTGAAACAGGCTCTAGGCTCTGAGCTGGCAGTCAGCACAGAGCCTGACGCGGGGCTCGAACCCACAAACCGTGAGATCATGACCTAAGCGAAAGTCGGACGCTTAACCGACTAAGCCACCCAGGCGCCCCGACAATAAACATTTTTAACAGTGGTTATCTCTGGATGGTGGGATTGCAGGTGGTTTATTTATTTATTTTTTTAATATTTTCCAAACCTCAGGGGCACCTGGGTGGTTCAGTTAGTTAAGCATTTGACTTTGACTCAGGCCATGATCTCGCGGTTCATAAATTCCAGGCCCACCCCAAGCTCTGTGCTGACAATTGGAGTCTGGAGCTTCCTTTGGTTTTGTGTCTCCCTCTCTGTCCTTCCCCTGCGCTCTCGCTCTCTCTCTCTCTCTCTCTCAAAAATAAATAAAACATTAGTATTTTCTAAACCTCTGTCATAAAAGTGAGCTTACTTTTATTATCATAAGTGACTTATGTTATTAAATAAAAAAAAAAAAAGAAATATTATTATGTGTCTACCATGAGCCAGAAGAATCAACACTAGTTAAATGCGGGCTGCTGAATGCACAGTGTTTTGTCATTGTAATCGCATTGGATCCATGAAATCACTATGTGAGATACATATCATTGTACATATCATTCATAGATAAGGAAATGGTGCTCAGTGAGATTAAGTAATTGACTTAAGGTCTTACATCAGGTTATTGTGGAACTGGTGTTATGTTAAACTTAGAAATTATGGTTTTTCCATTGAACTCGGTGGTCTCTGAAGTAGTTCACAGCCTAATAGAAAAAATACCATATAGACAAAAAAACTGCAAAGAATGTAGAATGTGGTGTGTACAAAGTACCGTATTGACACAAAGGAGGAGACATCTGCAGTTCCTGGGGAAGTACTGGAAGGCTTCTCAAAATGAGTGATATTTGGTCTTGTAGAATGAATATGAGTTTGCCAGGAAACACAGTGGGGAAGGGAATATCAGGCAGGAGCACTTGCAGTGTCAGAGAGACATAGAAGAGCATAGCATATTTAGGAACTGCATTAGGTTGGTATGAATGGACCATAGACTGGTAGGGAGCAGTGGGAGATAAGCCTGGTTCTGTTAAGGGAAGCCAAATCATAGACAACACTGTACATCAGTGTTGTACATCAGGAGAAAGAATTAAGACCTCATCCCATAGGACTGTAGTTTTTAAACTTTCACTGATATACACTTAGTGTTAAGAATGAAGACATACCCTCTCCAACTGTGTTGTAGAACAAGAACCAGGCACTTCTTTATTTTTAGTTCTTTTGGCTCTTAAAAAGAATCATAGTTTTCATGTTTTGGAAGTTTCATGGGAGTGCATATGAAAAAGATAGTTTAAAGATATAGATAGTTTAAAAACACTTTTTTTTACATTTATTTTTGTTTTTGAGAGAGACAGAGTATGAGTGAAGAAGGGCAGAGAGAGAGGGAGACAGAATCTGAAGCAGGCTCCAGGCTCCGAGCTATCAGCACAGAGCCCAATGCGAGGCTTGAACTCACGAACCACGAGATCATGATCTGAGCCAAAGCTGGATGCTCAACTGACTGAGCCACCCAGGCACCCCAAAAAACACTTTAAAAGATTAAATATGCTTTCTAATTTTCAGTGCTTATTTTCTATTTTCCAGTGTGAGATTCCTATCTCTAAGATCTTAACCGACTTTCCCTCTCCTATATTTTATGATGTGTACCTTGAATATACTGATGAAAATCAACACCAATATGTTTGGGCTGTGCCTGTGTTAAACCTAAATCTTCAACACAATAAAATATTTGTAAACCAAGGTAAGATATCTGTATATACCCTTCTCTCTCTGAGTTCAAAACCAATAAATAAGTCAACTTTCATGATTATTTAATTAACCATGGGTTATAAAAAAGGTCATGGGTCTTCTCTTATTAAATGGTTTTAGATAGTCTATCAAGAAGTAAAACAATAAGACTGCTGGTATATTTAGAAATTTTTGCCAAATGTATCAGGCTTACTGTTAAGAAATTAAATATTATTGTTAACATGGAAGTTGAGAAAAAGTAGTAGAACTATAAATTGGGTCTTCTTCAAGCTGTTCTCAAGCTACTTTTCAGACAAGTTCATTTATTTTCTTCTCGTATTATAAAATCCTTCCTATTCAGGTAATTTGTAGGGAAAATTCTTCCAAACTGATGAAAATCCAAACAATCAGAAGACATTCAAGTGAGGTGGGGGAAGCTATTACCAGGAATTTCTTGCAGTGATAGCTGTTTGTGCAGTCATCTTATCTAAAACAAAATGTACTAATTTTGTGTTTCAAATTTATTCAGTAACTTCTCGAGAACCATGTTGAACAATTTGAACGTATCTTTTAATGCCATCTTTTTCTTTTCTTTTTATGGTAAAAGACAGTAGCTCTGGCAAGTGGCTTCTGACTCGGCGCATTTTCTTAGTGGATGCACTAAGTGGAAGAGAAAACGACCTAGGAAGTCAGCCAAAATTAATTAGAATTGCTACCCAAATATCACTGAGGTGAGCAACCATCTGTTGTACTAACTTAAGGTTGGAGTGTATGGGAAAGTGTGGTAATGAAAGTGTTTACTAGTAATCAGATGAAAACAATAAGGACAACTGAATTGGAACAATACATAGGGATTTTTAGATATCTGTGTAGACTGGTATATACACCAGTAGAAGTAAGGAGCTCCAAGGGGAGAATTCTGTCAGGAGAACCTAAGCAGCTTTTGTCAGAATTCTAGCCCTTCTTATTAGAATGGGTTGAGAGATGGAGGGGAGCTGAGTAGCAGTGAGCTGAAATGGGAATGTGAGAAGGAGCGTGCCCAGTGGTTGCAATGGGTAGGCTTCTGTGTTTTCATCTCCTTTCACAGCTACTGTTCTGCCTTGGCCCACATTAACTAGCAACACCTCCCTCTTCCTAGGATCTTAATGATGACCGTACCTTAGAATAGTGCCTGCAGCCCTTATTTCTCTGTTTTTAGTGTGAGATTCCTACCTCTAGATCATAACTGACTCACTCTGATGTTTTTTTAAATTTTCTTTAATGTTTGTTTATTTTTGAGAGAGAAAGAGAGAGAAAGAGTACGAGCGGGGCAGGGACAGAGAGAGAGGGAGATACAGAATCCAAAGCAGGCTTCAGGCTCTGCACAGCACAGAGCCCAACACGGGGCTTGAACTCACGAGCTGTGTGATCATGAAACTGAGCTGAAATTGGATGCTTAACTGACTGAGCCACCCAGACATCTCACCCACTTTTAATATTTTTTGATGTGCACATCGAATACACTGGCAAGAATCAACACCATCATTTTACATGAGTCTGGCACTTTGAAGCATTTCAATTTACATACACATTTTTTCATTGTTATTTCATTCTGATTTTCATAGCAATCTTATGAGGTACAGGGAGTATGGAAGCTTTATCAAATATCTTCCCTAAGTCCAAATATACTGTGTTTTTTAGCATCCCCTCCGGCTATTAATGTAGTATCATTGGTAAAAATGAAATTGGATCTAACCAGGTCTAATTTGATTGTGGTAAAACCATGCTGGCCCCTAGTGTTTCACACTTTCCTTTTTGAATTTACGAACTATACTCATGCATTGAATTCAGCAGAATATATCCCATTGTGTGCTATAATCAGTACTAGATATGACATACATTTTTTTTTTGTTAAAAATTCATCTTTCTCTTTTGAAAATTTTGGTGTTATCTGTCTTTTCCTAGGCTTCATGTAACACTTCACTTTTGACTATTCCTCAAAGATGGTTCATAGTACTTCAGATTTCATTTATAAACTTCATAATACCTAGATCAAGAACAGTTTCTAATTTGTCTCAGATGGTATATTTTAATATTAAAGTTTTGACTACTTAAGATATAGCTTATGTTGTTACCATTATTTTGTTTGACCCTCGTCCTTATTAACTGGTTGATTCTGAGATCAACAAGACTATCCATATTAAATTAAAAAAAAGACAACAGCAGTAAGTCAACTGTATGTTTAAGGACTTAGGTATATTTATAACTAAAAATGTATTTTCTTTAAACAGCATCTGTCTTGTACCCGGTACAAAAAATGGAAACATTTACCCTCCTTTAATTACCATTGCCTACAGTGACATTGATATCAAAGATCCCAACAGCCAGTCTGTGAAGGTGAGTTCCATGCTATTCAGTGGCTCTATATGTGTCAGCGTAATACTGATGCAGTTTACATTATGGTCAAAAGTTATTAGTCTTTTTTCAAGTTTTAAATAAATACTGCTCTAAATATAGTCAAGTCTTAATTACTTTTTACTAATAATGGTGAAGGTGTGTTCTTTACAGATCCTTCAAGTAAAAAAGCAAGAATTAAGGTTCTTTCTAGACACCATCACCAGAAGCTGGGCGTCCCTGTTTAGGACCCTGGGGTGCGCTGAAATAGGCAGTGTCTGCTTCTGTTCTCTTTGGCCAACTTGCTTGCACTAAGATTTTGCTTCCTTGGCTAATGAAAGAAGAAACTCAAACTTTTCAGAGGCATATATGTTCCTCTTCTCACCGGGCTTGCTCACTTGATGAAAATGCACTTCAACAAGTAGAAAGATTCAAATCATCAGTAGTTTATAACAAGTAGTGCTAAAATGAAATAGAGAATAGTTTGGACCTGCAAGCAGCTTGGCTTCCTGCTATTTCCCCAACTCAAATTAACTGCAGAAGTAAAGGCCTCCCTTGCCTGTAAGGGCCCATGAGTGGAGTAGAGGCCTCATACACTCTGAAGATGGGCTACACCACAGAGAATGAGCCTGGAAAAGGCTGAGCACACACACTCAGTTCTACCTCCCAACCTCACGAGCAGTCAGATAAAGCCTCTCTTCTTTGAGGAATGGTACATGACAGAGGGATAGAGATCAAAACCAGAGGTAATCCTTCTATACTTTTTCCTCAGAGAGATTAGGTGGCCATTCCCTTCCCTGTCTGGAAACATGAGAGGTATTTAAACATCCCCTACCTCCAAACCTCACTAATAGCTTTTAATTTCTACTATTTTGCTTCTCTGAATTTTAATGATCTAGTTCCAACAGACAGTACTTCTGACTTCTCTGTCGTATTTCTGTTTGTACTCAGCTGCTACTAGATTCAGGCTTCCATTAAGGAAAATATGGGCATATAACATACCTTTTCTCTGAAAGATTTTACCTCCTCATTTGTATGACCTACTTGGATGTTAAAATTAGTTTCCATTGCCTGAGCTTGTATGCACCTCTCCTTTCCAAGAGGAGAGGAAAATCCAGAAACTTGCTTAGTAACAACAAAAGACAGCCTGGTTTAAAATTTCCTGGGTAGGGACACCACCTGGGTGGCTCAGTCCAGTAAACTCTGTTGAGCCCCAAGTGGAGCCTCACATCAGGCTCTGCTGACAGCACGGAGCCTGCTTGAGATTCTCTCTCTCTCTCTCTCTCTCTCTCACAAATAAATTTTTAAATAAAATTTTCTGGGTAATCAAGAGTATACTTATTTTAAGATAAAACGTTTCTGGGTCTTTTCTTTAACTATCTTTTTGTTTGTTTAAAATATTCCAAGGTAAGTCTTGATAAATTGGAAAATAATAGATAGAAAAAGAATTGAGAGAATCATGAAGCCATACTGATGAAGTCCCCCTCAAATTCATTCTAAGTATAGAATGTACGGTTCTTTCATCATTTCTTAATTTTTCATGAGAGCTGTTGGAAAAATTCAACATTAATGAAGCATTCAGCTATATCTCTGCTGTCTCACCAACAGCAAATACCTTTCCCTCACATTTTCTGAGCAGACCAAGAGCATCCCTTAGATTTCCCCTCAGATGAGTGTCCTCAGATTTCCGCTGTAAATACTTCAGAATCTCTGTTCCATTATCCTTCCTGCCTCTTGTTCCGATTTTTATGAAAAAAGGGCCCTTCCTCCTTACTTAAGTTAATCTTCTACCTGTGCTTGTTTGTAGTACTTTTTCCAGCATCCTGTCTCACCACCCTTCCCTTATTCAGCCAGCCTCTATGTTGGCCCCTTTGCTTTGCCTGTAACCACTCTCAAGTTCTCCCATCTTAAAAGCAAAGTAAAACAACCAAACAAAATCTTTCCTCAATTCTACCAGCTTTTTAGCTTGCTATCATATATCTTTCCTTGATTCCACAGCCATTTACTCTTTCATCATTTGCAGTCTGGCTCTTGCCATTCTGTGTCTTTGAAAACTTCATTCTTTAAAGGTCAGCAGTGAATTTTACATACACTGGCTTTCTTTTTTTTTTTTTTTAATGTTTTATTTATTTCTGAGAGAGAGAGACACAGTGTGAGCAAGGGAGGGTCAGAGAGAGAGACACACAGAATGCGAAGCAGATTCCAGGCTCTGAGCTAGCTGTCAGCACAGAGCCCAATGCGGGGCTCAAACCGATGAACCTTGAGATCATGACCTGAGCCGAAGTCAGATGCTTAACCAACTGAGCCACCCAGGCGCCCCTGGCTTTATTTCTTTAACCTGACATTCATACAACATTTGACATTGTATTTCAAGACATATTCTTGAACTTCTATTCAGTGGTAAGACTTCGGTATCTCACCTCTTCTGCTTCTCACAGTCCTTTTTCTCTACCCTTTACTGGTTCTTCTTTCTCTTCTTGTGCCTTAGTATAGTGGTACCCCTAAGATTCTGTTCAGCCCTTGGATTAACCTGACTTCTAAGGTGTGATTTTTTAGCTAGTTGCTAAATTCTTGGTATACAAGATTAGTCACATTCCTCAGTTATAGACACCTATCAGAAAATGAAATATCATTAATTTGGTTTGACTGCTATTA
The DNA here is from genome assembly GCA_017311185.1 of Proteles cristata cristata. Classification (NCBI taxonomy): domain Eukaryota; kingdom Metazoa; phylum Chordata; class Mammalia; order Carnivora; family Hyaenidae; genus Proteles; species Proteles cristata. Next base: position 97,702 of record JAESUZ010004765.1, read on the forward strand.
ATGAACCTAAACAAGCTCCTAACGAACCTCTCTTTCTTTAACATGTGTTCAAAAGATATATTTAAAGCAGCATGAACAATTCCTCAGAGTATTCCTCAGAATATTTCCACTATGTATAAATACGGGTCAACTCTAGTAATATTGATAGATTAAAAATAGGCATTTCTACAACAAATATATCTACAACAAATATACAGTAGCCATTTCACTACTTTATAGTGAAAGTAGATTAGTGTTATATAATTTCAGTATGGCTAATTTATCTTGTTTTAAATTTCAGGTTTCTTTCTCAGTCAAATATGAAATGAATCAAGGAGAAGCTCAAGTCCAGACAGATGTAAGTTTCACTTGTTAAGATATTTATAATATATATCTTAATTAAAAAATGTTTAAGTACACAAGGGAGTTGTCAAAATAGTTTGCAGTAGATCCTTCACCCAGTCTCCCCTAATGTTCACCTGTTTACATAACCATAGTACTGTGATCATAAGGACATTAATACTGATGTAATCCTATTAATTGATCTACGTTCTCTGAATTTCACAAAGTTTTTTCGCTGTCCTTTTAAAAATTTTTTTTAATGTTTATTTACTTTTTTTTTAATGTTTTATTTATTTCTAGGAGAGAGAGAGAGAGAGACAGCGTGAGCCGGGGAGGGTCAGAGGGAGAGGGAGTCACAGACTGAAACAGGCTCCAGGCTCTGAGCTGGCAGTCAGCACAGAGCCCGACGCGGGGCTCGAACCCACGAACCACAAGATCATGACCTAAGCGAAAGTCGGACGCTTAACCGACTAAGCCACCCAGGCACTCCTAATGTTTATTTACTTTTGAGAGAGAGAGACAGAGTGTGAATAGGGGAGGGGCAGAGAGAGGGAGACACAAAATCTGAAGCAGGCTCCAGGCTCTGAGTTGTCAGCACAGAGCACAATGCAGTGCTTAAACTCACGAACCATGAGATTGTGACCTGAGCCAAAGTCGGACACTTAACTGATTGAGCCACCCAGGTGTCCCTCACTATCCTTTTTTTGGTTTAAGACCCAACTCAGGGTCACATAATGCTTTTAGTGATCATGTCTCCTTAGTCTCCTTTAGTCTGTGACAGTTCCTCAATTTTTCTTTGTCTTTCATGACCCCATCCCAACACTTTTGAAGAGTACTGGTCATTTATTTTGGCCTTCAATTGGTTTTATCTGATATTTTCCCATAATTAAATCAAGTTCATGTAGTTTTGACACAGATACTACAGATATGATGTTGTGCCCTTCTCAGTGCATCATATCAGAAGGTGCATGATGTCAGGATGTCTTCTTACTAATGATGTTAACTTGGATCATACGTCTAAGGTGGTGTCTGCAGAGTTCTCCAAATAGTATTTTTCTATTTGTAATTAGTAAGTATCTTGTGGTGAGGTACTTTGAGAGGATGTGACTATTCTGCTTCTCATTATCCTTTTGGTCTCTAATTTTAGTATCTACTGATGATTCTTGTCTGTAAAAAGTATTACTGTGACATCTGCCTGATGGTGATTTTTCTATTTCCATCATTTCTTCTATATTTGTTAAGTGGAATTCTGTAAGATGTAGTCCCTTTGCCCATATGGATTTATTTATTCAATTATTTTTTTAAATCAGTATGGATTCCTGGATATTTATTTTATTCTAGTGATTACAATTCATCACTATCTTATCTTCTTGCTTACATTGTCCTAGATTTGGTCATTAAGAGTTCCTTCAACTTGGCCTCTATCCACCATTTTTTGAGCATTTCTTTATTTGCACATCTGAACATTGATGAGGGAAATTACATAAATTCCAAAATGTTCTTTTTTTTTTTTAGATTGCTTTGGGTGTTTTGGGTGGGCTAGCTGTATTATCATCTCTTCTGAAGACAGCAGGATGGAAGAGGCGCATTGGGAGTCCCATGATTGATTTACAGGTATGATCTCAGGAGTTTTTGAAGTATATTTTCATCTTTTGACTATTTTGTATCCTTCTTTTAAGATACAGCTGGAGAATGAGTAAAACACTACCCTTTTTCTCTGGGATACATAACTAGGGAAGGTGTGTGCACGCATTTTCCTCCCGCGTTGCTGTGTTCCGGTCCACACTCCCACCAGCAGTGCTGTTCTTGTTTCCACACATCCTCACCAATGCTTGGTATTTTCCAGCCTTTCCATTTTTCACCAATCCGGCAGTGCAAGTAGTACGTCATTGTTGATTTCATTTCTCTGCTTTTCATAGACTTTATTAATCATCTTGGTTTCCCTTGCCAACTTTTCTATTTGGTTTCCAGTTTTTCTCTTTGATTTAAAGTAGTTTTTTGTATTTTCTAAATATGAATGTTCTTTGGTTTTTTATGTTGAAATATGTCCTCTGAATATAACCCATCTGTTATGCTTATCTATGTGTTACTTTATTTAACAGAAACTTAATTTTGATATTGTCACATTGATTAGTTTTTCATGTGCTTCTGGAATATTTTTTAGGAAAACTTTCCCAATCTCAAGATCACAAAGATATCCTCTATTAACTTTATAGTTTTACTTCTCATATAATCATTTTTTATTTATTTGTTTTTATTTTTATCTAACATTTACTGAATATATGCTATATAATAGGCACTTTTTTAAAGCTTTATTTATATAATTTATTTAATCTTCACAATAGCCCTATGAGATTAGATACTATTATTATCATTCCTGTTTTTCATAGAATGAAATTATGGCAGAAGTGATATAAACTTTCTACTCATTTAATTTTTACAACTCAGTGATAGATGGATTTATTTCCATTTTGCTGATGAGGAACGTGAGAAAGGCAACATAGTAACTTGTATGTACTGGGACATCTTCCTGACACCAGAGCCAGTGTGCCAAGGAATCAGAGGACAGGGGCTTGGTTTACTATTTGAATAGTCAAGAAAGGCTTTCCAGAGAAGTGAACTTTAGGCTGGGTTGGGTTATCTGTGCATTCCCTGAATAGTCACTGACGACCCACTGTCTGATTGCCAAGGACACTACCAGACGCTGGGATGTGATAGTGAGCAGAGACGGATACTTTCAGAGCTCGTGGGAGTTTGCCACAGAGAAGAAAGAATATTTGATGAAACAATAAGCAATGCCCATTTCATTCCACAAAATAATTGAAATGCCAAGTTAATCTTGGAGTGGTTGGAACTGGCAGATGAAGTTAAAAAGTCCATTTTGGTCTAGGTTTTGAAGGACCTTATGGGTCTGGAATTTCTACTTTAGTGAAGAGTCATTGTACATTTTTAGGAAAGGGTGTGACACAATTCAATTTACATTTTATTTTATTTTTCCAATTTACATTTTAGAAAGCTAACCCTGGTGGTAGTATGAAGGAGTGATTGGGGTGAAGGGATCCAAACTAGGAGAGAATTAGGAGGCAATGTAACTTTTAAAAGATGACACGGGTTAAGACAGATGTTGGTAATGGACTGGAAGGTACAGATTCAAAGGAATCCAGGAGGTGTCCATAGTTGGGCTTTATAACCGAGTGATCTATGGATACATGAAATAAGACTTTAAGCTTGAGAAACTAGGTAGAAAATAGGTTACTAAAAGTGATGATATAAATAGGTTGAATCTATAACAGCTATAATTCTCTTTTTTAAATTGCAGACAGTTATGAAATTCTTGGTGTACTATGCTGGTGATCTGGCCAACGTTTTCTTTGTCATCACTGTGGGAACAGGTCTTTATTGGCTTATTTTCTTCAAAGTAAGTGAGTTTCTCAATTTAACCTAAATGTTCATACATGAATAACTGGTAAGCTGTCTTTATAAAGAAACTGTCTTTATTTGGGGATATTTCTCATCAAGAAAATTGAGTGAGGCAAGCACTGAATTCCCCATTCCTTGAATGTGGTGTTTATTGAGTATCACAACCTTCCTCTTTTATGCTTTCTTTGGTTTATAAATTGTGCTTCTTAAAAACCCTGTATGGTCATATTTAATAGTGCAACTTATATCATAGGCACAGAAATCTGTCTCTGTTCTGCTGCCAGTGCCAGCTCAGGAAGAACGTCTTGTTACTTATGTGGGATGTGCTTTTGCTCTGAAGGTAAGTTTCAGAGGACAGGTACCTGAATTTAAAAGACCTGCTAATAAATTCATAAGTCTTTAAGATGCTTTCAAAATCTTTGGTGTAAAATTTAGTGTGGTTTTATTTTTTTTATTTATTTCTATTTTTAAAGTTTCATTTTTTTAAGTAATCTCTATACCAAGCATGGAGCTCGACCTCACAACCCTGAGATCAAGAGTCACCTGCTCTTCCCACTCAGCCAGCCAGGCGCCCCAAATTTAGCTTGATTTTATTTTTTATTTATTATTTTTTTATTTGAGAAAGAGAGAGAGTTGGGAAGGGGCAGAGAGAGGGAGAGAGAGAATCTCAAGCATGTTCCTTTCCATCAGTTCATAGAGCCTGATGCAGGGCTCGATCCCATGAACTGCAAGATCATGACCGGAGCCAAAACCAAGAGTCAGACGTTAACCTGGGTGGCTCAGTCAGTTAAATGCCCAACTCTTGGTTTCCTCTCAGGTCATGATCTCATGGTTTGTGGGATCAAGCCCTGTGTCAGGCTCTAAGCTAGCTGTGTGGAATCTGATTGGGATTCTCTCTCTCCTCTCTCTCAGTCTCACCCTCATGTGCTCTCTCTCTTTCTCTTTCTCTCAAAGATAAATAAACATTTTTTAAAAAAGCTCGAATTATTTTATTTTACCAAGAAAGTCTACTTTTATTTATTATAGATAGTTCATTCTGAAAAACTGGCTTAAACGATTTTCCTAAGAAGCCATACATATTTTTGAATTAATACAAGTTGTAGCTAATTTGACAAAGGGAGATTTCATTATATGCCTTTTCTTTTTGAAGTCTGATGATACATTCACAATGCCTTTCAGCATGAATTTTATGTCTTTAGTGGACAGTAAAAGGTACCACCTTGGATAAAGTACTGGAATCTAGAGTTTGTTTTCTCTGTCCCCATATTCTTCCTCCTCTTCTCATGGTGTCCCTTCTTCGTATTTCATTGTTCTATCAATGTATGTGAAGCTCTTTAACATGGTTCTGGTACAACTCATCCCATTGTACTATGGTTATTAGTGAGTATCTGCTTTTCCCACTCATTTGTGAGCTCCTTGAAAAGAGGAATCATGCCATACTTAACACTTATATTCTTTGATAAATAATGCATCTGCTAGGAAGAATGCCCCAGATTAACATATTACTCTTGTTAAAATGAAAAAGATGTGTTTCAACAACACATTTTTAAAAATTAGCAATCTCAGGGCGCCTGGGTGGCTTAGTCGGTTAAGCGTCCGACTTTCGCTTAGGTCATGATCTCGCAGTTCGTGGGTTTGGGCCCCGCGTCGGGCTCTGTGCTGACTGCCAGCTCAGAGCCTGGAGCCTGTTTCAGTCTGTGACCCCCTCTCTCTCTGACCCTCCCCTGCTCATGCTGTCTCTCTTTCTGTCTCCTAAAAATAAATAAAACATTTAAAAAAAAAAAAAAAAAGAATTTAAAAATTAGCAATCTCATTACCAGAAATAGAAAAAGAGACAGTAAGGGTATCTTAAAACTTTAATTAAGACAGCAAATTACAGTTGAAAAATTCCTTCACTTATAAATACATCAGATGATCTAGAAAATAAAGTGTGCTTTTGGAAACCTAGGGAAAGAGAGTCAATTATGCATGGCTTCTGTATGACTAGAAGGTAGTATGTCTACTTTTTTCATATCCCTATTTTAAAGAAAGCAGAAGAAAGGAAGACAAAGTAATGTGTATAAAAATTTTGTGAATTTGTTGATTCCATGCAATTTGATAAGCTTCTAGTGATCCCATAACGATATTATAACTTTGTTATTGTGCATTGTATATTCTTGTGATTACAATATATTTGTGTCTTAAAAAATCATTATTATTTTCAGAAGCAGGTTTTTTAAATGTTAAATATCATTTTTGAGGGAGAGAGGGACAGTGTGAGTGGGAGAGGGGCAGAGGGAAAGGAAGACACAGAATCTGAAGCCGACTCCAGACTCTGAGCTGTCAGCACAGAGCCCAGCGTGGGGCTCGAACTCAAACCATGAGACTGTGGCCTGAGCTGAAGTTATAGGCACTTAATGAGCTGAGCCACCCGGGCGCCCCTCATAAGCAGGTTTAATGTGGATATTTTCTCAAAGGTTTTGTTTGTCGTTTTCAGGCTCTGCAATTTTTGCATAAGCTTATGTCCCAGATTACCATAGATATATTCTTTATTGATTGGGAGCGACCTAAAGGGAAGGTTCTGAAAGCTGTTGAAGGTAACTGAAATAACCATTGTACCAAAATGCTTTTGCTGCTGTTTCAGACCAACGATACAACTTTCTTGTTTTCTTTTTCTGACCAGGTGAGGGCGGTGTTCGCAGTGCCACAGTTCCTGTGAGCATATGGAGAACGTATTTTGTAGCCAATGAATGGAATGAAATTCAAACTGTGAGAAAAATTAATCCACTCTTCCAAATACTTGCTGTCCTCTTTTTTTTGGAGGTATAAACTTTTGTAATTGTGACTTTGCTGCACCTCATGTATCTTAATTTCATGTAATTCCAGCTACATTTTTTTCCAGCTACATTTTCACATCAGTGGAAGTCTTCTAAAGCTTTCTAAAGTTACCAAGCCATTACAAATAGTGGCTTTTAAAAACTGTGTTAAAATACACATAACATATAAAACAAAAAACAAAAAAATCGCCTGGTGACTCAGTCTGTTGAGTGTCCAACTCTTGATTTCAGCTCAGGTCATGATCCCAGGGTTGTGGGATCGAGCCCTGCTTAGGGTTCTGTGCTGAGCATGGAGCCTGCTTAAGATTTTCTCTCCCTCTGCCCCTCTCTTCTGCACTCGCTCTCTCTCTCTCTCTCTCTCTCAAATAAAAAAATATATACACAAAACATGAAATCTGTCATCTTAACCATTTTTCAGTGTGCAGTTCAGTCTAGGTATATTCATCCTACTGTTCCACCAACCTCTATGACTCTTTTCATCTTGCACAACTGAAATTCTGTGCCTAACATTAAACAACAACTTCCCATTCCCCCTCCCCAGCCTCTGACAATTGCCGTTCCACTCTGTCTCTTTCAGTTTGACCACTCTAGGTAAGGAGCAGGTTTTTTTGTTTTGTTTTGTTTTGTTTTGTTTATTTTTGAGCGAGAAAGAGTGTGAACAGGGGAAGGGCAGAGAGAGAAAGGAAGAGAGACACAGAATCCGAAGCAAGCTCCAAGGTCTGAGCTCCAGCACAGAGCCTAACGTGGGACTCGAACTCACGAACCATGAGATCATGACCTAAGCCAAAGTCAGACACTTAACTGACTGAACCACCCAGGTGCCTCAGGAGCTGTTTTTAAACTACTGATTTGTATCAAAATCCCCTGGGAAGCTTTTACAAAATATCTGTTCCTGGCCTCACCCCTAGAGATTATGTTTGCTTCCATAGCATCTCTCTCATTCACATTCTTACTTGAATTAGAATTCTGCATTAGAACCACTATTGTAGGTGAAATTTTTCAATAGATTATCATCAAAAGCCTACTATAGACTATGTTTAGTGCTAAGAGCTGAACTATGCACAGAGGATGGGTGATGTTTATGATACCTTTACAGCTATTTCATGGATCTGGTTGGAAGTATTAAAGGAAGTATTCAGTACTGAATAGGAGACCCATTTATGTGGGTAATAGATTTTCTCAAGAATTAGCTGCTTAGGGGCGCCTGGGTCACTTAGTCGGTTAAGCGTCCGACTTTCACTTAGGTCATGATCTCGCGGTTCGTGGGTTCGAGCCCCGCGTCGGGCTCTGTGCTGACTGCCAGCTCAGAACCCGGAGCCTGTTTCGGATTCTGTGTCTCTCTCTCTCTGACCCTCCCTGCTCACGCTGTCTCTCTCTCTCTCCTAGAAATAAATAAAACATTAAAAAAAAAATTAAAAAAAAAAAAAGAATTAGCTGCTTAAATAAAGTTAAATATGAATTATTAACTCATGTCTGTCTGCCTTTTTTCCTTTTTCTTCCTTTCTTCTCTCCCTTTCTTCCCCTTTTTTAAGCCAGGAAAATATATGTATTCCTAAGGCATATGAATGATTTTTCAAAAATTAACTTACAGTATTGTTTGTTAAGAGTGTTCTATAGAGCTTTAAAGGTGTTATATGAAAAATAATTTTTTTAAATAAGCACATTTGGAAAGCATTGGATTCAATAAAGTTATGTAGATTTCTTTACTGTAAAACTTCCTGGAACTTCTACTCAATGAGAGTGGAAGGCATGGACAGGAGTATAATGTACAGACTACACTTACTCAGCCATGGCTTCCTTTTATCACATAAGCTAACTTCCTCAAAAGACATTTTGGAAAATACTGTTGAAAATATAAGAAGTATTTTGCATAGTGCCTGGCGTATGTTAAAAATGCATGAAATGCTGGTTGTTCATTGGTTGTTTACTGAAGAAAGTTTTATTCTTTTTGACAGAAATGTTTTAATTTTGTCAGTGTATGATATAAGGTTATATCTGGCCTTTAGTCATATTGAAGAGATTTCCGAATGAACTAACTAAATAGTTTGCTTTGTAATTAAAAACACTGAATAATTATTTTTACCTAGATTTTCTACTATTTGTACAAACTTTTATAAATATTTTAGTTGTTTATAGTAAGGAGTAGGGAGGAGTGTCTCATTAGTAGAGCTGTTTTCTTTATCCATGTCTGTTAAAATTTTTCATTTTTTTACTCCAGGTTATAGGATTCAAGAACTTAGCATTAATGGACTCATCCTCTAGTCTTTCCAGAAGCCCTCCTAGCTATATAGCTCCTTATAGCCGCATTTTAAGATATGCAGTGGCTACTGCTCTTTGGCTAGTCATTGGAATTTTACAGGTAACAACAGATCATACTTTTCAGCAGTATTACTTTTCTATATTTATAACCCTGTTTACATACTAATTATCCTCAAATAATTGGACACATCCTGGTTTCTACAGCAGAAAGAAGGTGACAGTGGAAACAACAATAACAGTAGCTAATAGCTCATTCTCACATTGTGTTATAATCAAGGCCCTGTGGTAATTAATTGCCATGTACATATTAACTTAATCTTTATAGTAGCCCTCGGAGATGGTTTCTGTTAGTATCCTTATTTTATAGAGGAGAACACTGGGGCACAGAAAGGCTAAATAGGTTGCTAAAGTCATGTAATTAGAGATCGACAGAACTGGAATTTGAATCCAGGCAATCTGATGTCAGAGTCAACGCAGTGGGCTCTGAAGGGTCTTTGAGACTTGCAGCTTTCTCATCAGAGGATGGATTCCGTGTTTAATTTATATAAACTGCAGGGATTACTAAGCTACTTTTAATATTTCCTTTTTTTAATACAACTGAGTGTTTACATTTATTTATATATCATTAAAACTCTTTCAGATTGCCAGTACCCCTTGTGAAATTTTTGTTGAAATATTTATTGAGAATCTGAAACTAAAAATACATCTTCTTGGCTTCAGGTCCTGTGACTCTAGCAGGGGATCTTTTCTATATTCACTTCCCTTATCTGCTTAGACCTTAAAAAAAAATGAAAGGAAGGAGGAAGAGAAAGCAGCATGAGCTAAAGCACCTAACTCCAATATATGCACTTTTTTCTCTTGCTTCTAGACACTCCCATGAATGGAAAGAGCCTTTCTGTTTGATTAAAAATTTCTTTAAGTCAGCAAATGAACATGGGACCGCTAGAAAGACCATGTTAAACTTTCTCAAGCCTGGCAAAACAGCCTATTTTTGAATCATGGTTTGGGATTAAAATCCAAAAATTCCTATAGAATTGGATCCAGGTGGCATTCTGTACTGAAAATAGGCTTTTAAAATTTGCATTTATTTTAAATTAATGGGATTTGTTTAAACTTGAAGCTACAGGGATAAATCCAGTGAGGGATAGCTTAATAATCAGAAAAGAAAGCCAGAGGAGCCTGGGTGGTTCAGTCAGTTGGGCATCCGACTTCAGCTCAGGTTGTGATATCATGATTCCTGAGTCCAAGCCCTATTGTCAGGCTCTGTGCTGTGTCTCCCTCTCTCTCTGCCCTTCCCCAACTCATACTCTCTCTCTCTCTCTCAGAATATAAATAAACATTTTAAAAAAATAAGAAGAGAAATCCAAACAAATTAGAGTTTGAAATGAGATAGGATCAAAAGAGAATAGGGTTTGATATTTCCATCAATATACTAGGGTGAAAATAAGTCGTTTTAAAGATATACCAGTATACGTTTTTCTGGTAGTTTGGATTCATCTGGATGTAGAAAATTTAAAGGAATACCATCTGAAGCTTTTCAAATTTGGTTGAGTACAACAACAACAAAAAAAGCTAAAATAGCAGTGGCTGAAGAAAAGCGGCCCTCTCCCACGAGAATGAAGAATGGAGATGTGCAGTGGAGGGCAGCTCCATGCTGCCGCCAGGACCCAGAAACTGCCACTTAGGACCTCCCTCTCGTGGAGGGAGTTGGAGGGAACAGCTCACCCCCTCTTCTTTAAGAGCCTTTTCAGAAGTCCTGTTCAGCATCTCCTTGGCCAGAACTTAGGCAAGTGGCCACACCTTCCTACACCGGCGTCTTTCAGCGGGACAGCAGTGTGCCCACCCCAAAGAGGGCTCTGTCACTAGAGAGAAAGGGGGAAGGATTATGGGGGCAGAAACTAGTCATCTCACCTCATTCTTTGTTTCTCACTCTGCTTTCATTCTGGTAGGAGTATTTCTGTGGTAACACTAGGGTTATTAGTGTTCATTCCTCAAGTATCATTAAGCATTCCTTTAAAAACCTATATAGTTCTATAAATTTGTTGATAAAAAGTGTTCTTGATTCTCATACTGTTAGGCTTTATTGTTTACTCATTTTTTCCCCCTAAACCCAGCCTCTTCAACTTTTAAGTGGTATAATTTCGTTTTTAGACTTCTTAAGTTGCTGTTTTTCAAGTCCTTTAAAGGGATTTAAAATTAAACATATATAGAATGTTAGGGAAGTGTGTTCAGTAATCAGCTGCTGTAGATTATTTGTTTATTCATCCACCTATCTGGGTACATTTCCGTACTAGGCTCTATGCTGGGCTCAAGGATATGCCTAACAAGAACAAGCTACAGATTGTGTCAAATGCTGTGAAGGGCATCAGTGGGGAGATGAGATAGGGGGTAAATGGAGGAGTGGTGGGTGGAGGTTAGGAATGGGGGGAGGGCAGCTTTCAACGGGCTGGTTAGGAAGTGTTCTCTTTCTCTGAAATATATCTAAGTTGGTCTACGACATAAACTTCTCTTTTGATTTATAAAATAATTTCCTTTTGTAATATTGTGATTAAAGCTAGGAAAACAGTTGAAACTGTTCCATTTGAATATTTAATGCATTATCTGCAGTTGAAATAGAATACTTGATAAATGTTTTTTATTTGCTACTCTGTCAGGGAAGATTAATTTGAAAAGCAGCAAGTTTTCTAATGGCTTTGGGACTTAGGAGATGGGTAGGATTACAGACCCAGACATAAATCTGGCCACTAATTCGTTGGTTTGTGCTAAAATTTTTAAAGTCCTTATTTTTCTTCCCCCACATTTGTCCTATCTTGTTTTAATGATACCGAAAAGTTTTTGAAGTGCAAAATAAGCTCCCTCAATGAATCTTAACACAATTCCAAAACGTTCTTCCTTTGACAGAAGAATCAGAAATGATAAGTAGGATCTTATCCCACAGGAACCATTTAGAGGCCACTGTGTTCTTGGGTGAACCTTCTTTTCTCTTAAGGTACTACACTATGGTTATAAAAGAAAATTAAATTTTAAAAGCTAATAAGTATGAACTTGGCTTAATGTTTCAGATCATGTTCTTTGCTGTCTTTTATGAGAGATTTATAGAAGATAAAATTCGACAATTTGTGGATTTATGCTCTATGAGCAATGTAAGTACTTTCTGACTTTATCTTGCAACTGTTATTTTTCCTTTTTAAAGGTCATGAGTACATTAAGAGAGGCTTTAAAAGTGATTTGGTATGATTGGATTTTTTAGTCCAATTTCCCACTGATTGTTAATTCCGGAGATAGTTATAATGAGCTACAAGCTAATGTTCACTGCCTAAGTTTCTTCTTCTTCGTGTGCAGTTTTTTAATTATGAATTCCTTATGCCACCAAATAATTTCCTCAGCAGAGTCCCTGAAAAGTTTTCATATATCAATCCTATTTCTTCCTTTCTTATAAAATATCTTCAGTCTCTTTTCTATGTACTTTAAAAATTACTTAATTATCCTATATTACTTATTGTCCTATTTACATATTTTCCAAAAATTCAACCCTCTTTATTTTGAGAGAAAGAAAGCAATTTTAAGAAAAACTTAATTTTTACTGTTATCTCAGTGAGTAGCTAACAGTTCCTTTTTTCTCTTTTTATAGATATCCGTCTTTCTGTTATCCCACAAATGTTTTGGATATTACATTCATGGTAGATCAGTACATGGGCATGCAGATACTAATATGGAAGAAATGAATATGAATCTTAAAAGAGAAGCGGTATGAAAGTATTTAACATCTTTTAGTTTTTAAGTTAAGAGACATTTTCTCTTCTTAATCTAGGATTTGTAATAATATTTTTAAAAGTTTCTCATTGATTACTTTTGAAAATTGCTGAGGTACTGATTCATTACCCTGAACATTGATAAAAGGAAAGAATCAAATTTCATCCTACAGTTTCTATAGGAACTATATTTCAGAGTAACCAAATAATTCATGAGGGAAAGTTCTTTCTTATAAAATTAACTAAAAGGAATTCTACCATAGAAAATCACCATTTTGTAATGACTGATGGATTAATGCATATAGGCTACAATCATCAGTGGATGCTAAAACAATTAAGTGAAGGTTGACAGGGAGCTTTATAATGAGGAATCAGAGACACAGTCTGAACACACTGGCTCAATCTTACTACAAGTAAAAATTAGGAAAACCAACATGATACACTTCCTGTTCTGATGCAGTAGAAAGTACAGTGTATCACTCATGAAATATCCTTGCTTAAGAAAATTGAGCCTAAATATAATCAAGCCTCTAGATCTAACCACCAGTTTACAGGAAGCAGAGGAGATAGAGGGATAAATTAAATAATACCATAAGAAGCAATTAGCCATATCTAGAATGTAGCATGTCTTGCAAGATAGATGACCCAGTGTCTCCAGCATATCAAAAGCATGTAAAAAAGAGAAGGGATGGGCGGTGGTAGGGGTGCAAGAAGAACCGTTAGATAGCAAGAGAGATTTAGAAACAGAATAATCAAGTACAATATGTAGACTCGGGATCCTGATGCAAACAAATGAACTACTAAAAATAATCCTTTGGAAAAATCAAGAGATTTAATTTAAGGACTAAATATTAAATTGCATTAAGGAATGATTCATTTTATTACATGGAAAAATGGCATGGTGGTTTGTTTGTTTTAAGACCTTATTAGAGATACATACAGTAGTATTTACAGATTTAGGGTTGGGTGATAGATGTTTTCCTGTTTGTTCTCTGTACCATGTACATTAGAAAACTTCCATAATAGGGGCACATGGGTGGCTCATTTGGTTAAGCGACCAACTTCAGCTCAGGTCATGATCTCGCGGTTCGCGGGTTCGAGTCCCACATCAGGCTTTGGGCTGACAGCTCAGAGACTGGAGCCTATTTCAGATTCTGTCTCCCTCTCTCTCTGCCCTTACCCCACTCGTGCTCTGTCTCTCAGAAAATGAATCAGCGTTAAAAAATTAAAAAGAAAACCCAGGGGCCCCTGGGTGGCTTAGTCGGTTAAGCGTCCAACTTTTGCTTAGGTCATGATCTTGTGGTTCGTGGGTTCGAGCCCCGTGTCGGGCTCTGTACTGACTGCCAGCTCAGAGCCTGGAGCCAATTTCAGAGTCTGTATCTCCCTCTCTCTCTGACCCTCCCCTGCTCACGCTGTCTCTCTCTCTCTCCTAGAAATAAATTAAAAATAAATATATATATTAAAAAAAAAAAGAAAACCCATAATAAAATTAAAAAGAAAAATAAATACTTGAGAGGAAAAATCAAGAGAATTTATTGACTAAAGGACTGTACCTGTGACCTATAAGAATTTAGTACATGATAATAGCACATCTCAGAGAAGAACAATTTATTTAATACATGAGCTGGTTGGGTAACTATTAGGAATTACACCTGAGTTGAAAAGTTAAATGTAAAAAAAAAGAATATCTGAGATTGGGAGGTAACATTCTAAGCAAAAAGAATAGAAAGCATCAGGGGTACTGGGTGGCTCAGTTGGTTAAGCATCGGACTTGGGCTCAGGTCATCACCTCATGGCTCATGGTCTCGAGCCCCATGTCAGGCTCTCTGCTGCCAAGCCAGAGTCTGCTTCCGCTCCTCTGTCCTCTCTCTCTGCCCCTCCCCTGCTTGTGCATGCACACAAAAAAGTAAACATTAAAATAAAAGATTAGAAAGCATCATAAAGAGAATATCCATTCATTTTACTTTATTAATTAATGTGGAATATTTACATAGCCAACAATCATGTAAGTAAAAGACATAGCAAATTAGGATAAAATTCGCATAGCAAATGTAACAAAGATATTGATAACAATATTGAAAGTCTTACAAATCAGTGAGCAAACAGTTCAAACATTAATGGAAAAATGACAATTTTTAAATACATAAATGAACAGGAGACTAATAAACCTCTTAAAAATGTATAGCTCATAAAAAATAAATGTAAAAAGATAATATATTTGCCCTCTTCAAATTAGCAAACTTTTTTTAAAAAGCTAATACTTAATACTCCCAGGGACATGGTGAAATGGGCACCTGTGAAACTACTAGTCTCAGAATAAATTTTTACAAATCTTCTGGAAAGCGTTTGGAAATATATATACCAAGAATTTCTGAAGAGTTAATTATCTTTTACTCTCTGATTCTGTAAATCTAATTCAAGGAAACAATCAGCAATATGAATAGCTAATTAGGTTGAGGCTCTTTATCACAGGGACTATTTATAAGGGCAAAAACATATAAAAATAAGAGTGTATTAAATCAGTTGGTTTTCCTACACAGTGAAGTCTTAGGTAGACATTAAAAATCTTGTTTAATAGAATATTTAATGACATAGAGAAAAAGAAGTGTGATCCCAATTTATGCCCTCTATATCCTTGGACAAAGGACTGAAAATGAAATGCCTTCAAAACTTCTATCTCTGAATGTTGTGATCATAGGTGATTTTTTTCTTCTCTTTTTTTTTATATACCACTCCATATTTTATAAATTCTCTGCAATAGCATGTGCTTTTTTAATCAGGAAAAAAGAAATGTTTTTTAATAGAGAAATTCACTACATGTAGACTTCCTTTCAGTCTGTAGAAAACCAAGTGTTATATTATGTTCAAAGATTAAGTTTAGACAAAGAAGGAGATTATTAAGCTCTGGGTAGGTAAATAAAGCAAGAGACGGGAAGCAGGAGGACTTGAGGTGACCTTGAAACATTGATGGGAAGTAGCTAGGGGTGGGGTAAGGCAACATTTCACATGTTTCTGGTTTTCAGGATTCAGGTTGTGTCAAGGAGACCTGAAATGGATATATGGTTCATGGCATTGACTGTTCTGTTATGTATCACTACCTTTTATTGCATTTAATTAAGGAAGTACTTTAAAAGGGTTGAGAAAACAAAAAAGATTATAATTATGAAAGTAGATCATCTAAGACTAGACATTTTGGCATGTGTTAAAGAGCAGTAAAGTTAATCATAAAGAAAGCTATGAATATCAATATATAATGAACTTAGTATGGATTTTTTTAAAAGCACGGTAAAGGAGACGATATAGAGAGCCGAAAGGCATGACAACAAAGAAATTAGTAAAACCCAGAGGAGAGTGAGAACCTCGGATCATATCAGAATCTCTTTTATCTCAAATATAGTTTCAGAAAATTTCACTTGGCTTTCAAATCTTGTAATGTGTGCTACCAACAAAAAGAAAAATTTTAGGCATGCCTGGGTAGCCCAGTCGATTAAGCGTCCAACTTCGGCTCAGGTCATGACCTTGTGGTCCATGAGTTCAGGCCCTGTGTTGGGCTCTGAGCTTTCTGGCTTTGTGCTAACAGTCCGGAAGCTGGAACTTGGAGCCTGCCTGAGATTCCTTCTCCGTCTCTCTCTGCTCCTCCCCTACTCGCACTCTGTCTCTCAAAAATAAACACTTTGTAAAAAAGAAAAATTTTATATTTTCTTTTTGAGATAAGGTAAAATTTTCATCTTTATTTAAATCATTTAACTTTTCAGGAAAACTTGTGTAGCCAGAGAGGTTTGGTACCAAACACAGACGGTCAGACTTTCCAGATTGCAATTTCCAGCCAGATGAGACAACACTATGACAGAATTCATGAGACACTGACAAGGGTTTGTATAAAGTCCAATTCAGGTCTATTTTGCCAATATTTCATGTTACTTAAAAACCAAGAATGTAAGACATGTTACATTTATTCTTGTCTCTTTTTCACATTAGAAAAATGGCCCTGCCAGACTATTGAGTTCATCAGCAAGTACATTTGAGCAGAGTATAAAAGCATATCATACTATGAATAAATTTCTTGGCTCTTTCATCGATCATGTATGTATGTCAGCGTTTATATTTAAACTAGAAGCAAAATGCAATTCTTAAATGGTTAACCAGGAATGTCAATTATTTCTTTAGTTAACTAAGTCAGTGGACTTAGAACCCTTCTCTTTTTTTGCCTGTCAAAATTAATACTGTGGCTTAAAGATAGAGTTAGGTTATATAAAAATAAGATGACGTTTTATATCTCCATTAGCATAATGATAATTCCCTTAAAGTACGGCTATACTGGAATTTTGTTAGCTAGTTACTGAACTATTACCATATCACTTATTATGGAGATATACTGTGGTTGTATTCCTGAAAAGCTTATTATAAGTTGATTTTAAGTATATCTAGCCCTAAATACTACTAAAGACATTTAAAATCAAAACATTTCTAAAGAAAATTTTGTTATAAAGCCCAGTGTAGTAAAATCAATCTTTTTAAAGAACAGATTTTTTTTACTGTTCACTTTTCATTTTCTCTCTTTCTGACTTTACATTAATTGGGAAGCATTTATTTCACTGCTGTTTTTGAAATGATTTTTTTTAAATTAGGTTCATAAGGAAATGGACTACTTTATAAAAGATAAATTGCTTCTTGAAAGAATTCTTGGAATGGAATTCATGGAACCAATGGAAAAAAGCATCTTTTACAATGGTATCCTTCAAATGCCTTTGCTAAACTTGATTATTGTTTTCAAAGTTTGAAAAAAAAAAGTACTTGTAGTTATTGCTTTTATAATTTTATATAAAAACAAACGAAACATAATGAACTTAATTTCTTAGTATCGTAGTAGTTTACTGGGTTCTATTTTATTATGTCATATAGCAGTAAACAAAAGTATAAAAGGGGTGCCTGGGTGGCTCACTCAGCTAAGTGCCCAACTCTTCATCTCAGCTCAGGTCTTGATCTTAGGGTGGTGAGTTCAAACCCTGCATTGCTGGGAGTGAAGCCTACTTAAATCCATTCACACATACACATATGTGTGTGTATATATGTGTGTGTGTGTGATACAAAAGATAATTATTCTTTAAGAAAGTAAAAAAACTGTATTTCAAAATCAGTGGTAGACATGGAAGAGATAGTAAAACACATAAAACTCAGATTTTTTAAAATTTGAGTATAATTGACATGATGTTACATTAATTTCAGGTATACAGCATAGTAATTCAACAGCTCTGTATGTTATGCTCATCACAAGTGTAGCTACCATGTGTCACCATGAAATGCTATTATAATACCATTGACTATATTCCTTATGCTGTACCTTTCATTCCTGTGACTTATTCATTCTATAACTGAAAGACTGTGGGTCTCTCATCCCCTCCACAGGTAGGGGAGAAAAGAATAGTAAAAAATTATCCAGATTTCCAGCTTGTGTGACTAAGTGGTTTGTGGTGGTACCTTTCAGTAGGACAGAGAATACAGATGGAGAACCAGTTTGTGAGGGAAAGATGAATTTAGTTGTGTTTTTAAACTTTTTTTTTTTTTGAGAGAGAGACAGAGTGCGTGTGGGGGAGGGAGAGAGAGGGAGACACAGAATCCGAAGCAGACTTCCAGGCTCCGAGGTGTCAGCACAGAGCCTGATGTGGGGCTCGAACTCACAAACTGTGAGATCGTGACCTGAGCCAGAGTCAGATGCTTAACTGACTGGGCCACCCAGGCACCCCTAAATTTAGTTTTGAATATGTTGTATCTTGAGGTACTTTCTGGACAACTAAGAAGAAATGTCCAGTGAGGCATTAAGTATAATAAACTGGGTCTCAGAAGAAAGGAAAGGCACACAGTAGCTGGGAGTCTCATCAAAGGAGGGCACTGCTGGATCAAGGGCAGTGAAAGATGACCCAGGAATCGCATACAGAGCAGGCTTGTTTATTTGGTTAAATACACATGCAAGTATAATATATATACAGAAGTCCATATTTTGTGAGGATATAGCATAAAGTAATTATACACAAACTAAATATATCCCTGTAACTAGCACCCTGATCAAAAAAGAACATTACAGCATGCCAGGCATCCCCTCGTACCAGACAGGAGTTCCTAACTGGGTATCCGTGAGCAGCTTCACTGGTTCCCCAGACCTCCCTGAAAGTATGTGCCAGATTTGTATAGATGTACTGTCCCCCCACTCTGGTGAAAGGGTTTGTAGCTTTTATCAGAACCTTAAAAGGGTGTTTACATTCCCAAAAGAACAAACCCCTCCTTGTGGAGTGAGGGTGGGGGGGAAGAGAGGGCTTGGAGCAGAACTTGGAGACTATTTAAGACACAAATTATAGCTCACTATTCACTAATCAGTCCTCGCTGGTTTGGTTTGGTTTGGTTTTATTTAACTTCTTCTATCTTAGAGAATCTAAGATTCTTTGGGCTTTAGTTATATAAACAAATAAGGGACATTCCTTACCTAGTCTTTGAGAGGTATTGTCTATACACTTATACTACAAGCAATGACCAACTCTTGGTACAAATGTTAAAATTGCTTTTTATGAACAGAATTCCTTGACTAATTTTGAAAGCCATGAAGTATTATAAGTAGCTACTAGTTTCTCTTGTGCTGTTGTTAAATATCCAAACTTTATCACTAGAAATTTATTCTATTTTACAATTTCTCATTTACGTCTATAATTGCTTTTTTTTTTTTTAAATAGATGAAGGATATTCTTTCAGCAGTGTCCTGTATTATGGAAATGAAGCCACTCTTCTTATTTTTGATGTGCTGTTCTTCTGTGTTGTGGATTTGGCTTGCCAAAATTTTGTTCTAGCAGCCATCCTTACATACCTACAACAAGAGGTAACTTTAAATTATTTTACTGGACTTCTTTTTTAAAAAATACATTGGATGGGGTGCCTGGTGGCTCAGTCCGTTAAGCGCCTGATTCATGATCTTGGCTCAGGGGATGATCTCATAGCTTGTGAGTTCAAGCCCTGCATCAGGCTTCTCTGCACCTCCCAGCCCCCCAAATAAATACATAAACTTTAAAACAAATATTTTTAAAATATAATTTAAAAAAGAAATATGATGGAAGTAGATGTTTTATAGCAGAGACCAACAATGTCTGCTTTCGCCAGGAATTTGTAAAGGTTTAGAATATGATTATTCCTACCAAAAAAAGGAAGAAACATTTCAGCCCTCTTCTTCAGGATCAATGAAATACTGGGGTATTGTGGAGGGCATAAGTTGCTTGAGTAAATGTGAAAGGAATCCAGTAGGAAGATATTCAAATTGCTGATTCCTAGATGCCAGAAGCAGCAGTAATTAGAACTTGAAACCCATTTTACCATATATGTTAACTAGAATTTTTTAAAAACTTGAAATTATAAAAGAAAAAGTAGAGGTAGAGTTCCATTCATCCGCAGCACCAGAGGTTAACGTAACCAAAAGGCACATGAGGGTGATGTAGCTCAGGACTCAGCCACAGAAAGGCCCCTTTAGGGTAACTCCCATGCACTCTCTACCTGTGTGGATAGAAAAATAACGTTCCTGAATGGCTTTGGAGCCTGAAATGAAGATTTTAAGAAATGACAAATTTGTTCTGGAAATGTTTGTAATGTCACTCAAATATTCCCCCTTTATATCTAGGAAGTATATGAGGTAGTAATGTATAATTTATTAGTCTTTGACAGAGATCTAAAATTACAAACCAATTCCATCCCTAAACAGTTCTCTTGATGTTTCCATAGCTTTTAGAGGTAAGTTGCCTTGCAAAATATTTGATAGTACATTTTTATGAACATGAGAAGATTTGTATTTTTTTAAACGTTTTATTTCTGAGAGAGGGAGAGAGACCACGTGAGCAGGAGAGGGTCAGAGAGAGATGGAGACACAGAATCTGAAACAGGCTCCAGGCTCTGAGCTTTCTGTGAGCACAGAGCCCGACGCGTGGCTCAAACCCACGAACTGTGAGATCATGACCTGAGCCGAAGTCGGACACTTAACTGACTGAGCCACCTAGGCGCCCCAAAGATTTGTATTACTAATTCATTAAAATATATTCTAAATAGGAATATATACGTCTTTAATATTATGAAAGATGATGAAGTCTTGAAATAATTTTGTATATCACCATGAGCTCAGGACTCAGATGAGCTCATGGTTCAGATGCCAGATACATGAAAATTAATAGTTGAGAGAATTAGCTAGTTTAATTTAGATATTTTAATTGGATATGCATATTTCATTTTCTTTCTATATATAATTTTTGATTCTGAATTTTAATTTTTTTTCCAGATTTTTAGATTTATACGTAATACAGTAGGACAGAAGAATTTGGCATCCAAAACATTGGTGGATCAAAGATTTCTGATTTAATTTTTTCAAAGACAATATAGTTGTGGCAAAAAGTCATCATCAGGTTAGTTTGCCAACGTTTTTAAAACTTTTAATACAAATTATTCTATTTTTATTTGTTTTCTAATCTAAAGAAATATTTATTTTTATAACTTGTGGATACATAACTTCTTTGTGAATATATAATGTGATATAATGAAAAATATTGTTTTCCCATGTGTGGTGGTATTTAATTCACCAACTCATAAATTAGATGAACTGATAACAGGGCAAAAGAAATCTAAATGTCGTAGGGGCACCTGGGTGGTTCAGTCAGCTAAGTGCCTACTTTGGCTCAGGTCATGATCTCCCTGCATTGGACTCTGTGCTGACAGCTCAGAGCGTGGAGCCTGCTTCAGATTCTGTGTCTCCCTCTCTCTGTCCCTCCCCCACTCATGCTTTGTCTCTGTCTGTCTCTCAAAAATAAAATAAAATTTTTAAAAAATTTAAAAATACAAATAAAATGTTGCTGTCAGCATACTTTTCAATGGTAATCAAAACAGTCCTCATCATTTGTCTCTGTAGATAATTTTATAAACTGGGATTTCCCTACATTTTCTCACATTGACAAAATTCTTTAATTCCAAGTTCAAGTCTAGTTTTCAGTTTAACATTTTCTAGTTTTTACTTATGGTAAATAAATATTGAAAATATTGAAAAATATTTTCAAGTACTTAGAAATTTGAAATTGTGTATTGCTGACTCAATTTGCCTCCTTTTAATTACTCACCCTGTTTGGCAATGGACTAATTCACTGTTGGATTAATAGGCATCTCATGAAAGGGTATATATTCATTCCTTTGTATATCCGTATTGTTAGGTCAATAGATCTTTCCCGTTAAGCATGTATATATCTTAACTATCATTTACATTTAAAACAAAGCTATAATGTGTGACATTTTCTCCAATATAGTTTTTCATACATTTTAAAAATTATATTTTAAGAGCACTCCCAAGTTTTGCTCTTTCATTTTATTTAAAGTTTACAAATAATGAACTGTAAATTTATCATGTTATATTGACAAGGTGATTTATTGAAAGCAAACTTAGGCTTCATAAATCAGTAGCCTTGTATTTTTTTTAAATAAGGAAAAATTTTAGAATCCAAAATATACTTAATGTAAATTCTGAGCCACATAGTTAATACTTTCCCATGACACGATTTTTTTCTTTAATACACTCTTTAATAATCCTTTTCATTGCATACTATGTAATTGAAAGGCATCTTATGTTTCAAGTATAATGATCATTAACCCACAAACCATCATCTCTTACTGCCTTCTGTGTTGATGCTGTGTAAATACTTTAATGTTATGTAAATATTGTTTCTATTTTTTAATTGAAAATATGGAATAAAACATTTGGAAGCAGTCTCTGTTTCCTGTTTGATTAATGTGTATTTCATGAAATAACATTTAGGAATATACAATATTATTGTGATAGGGGTCCCCAGCCTTTGCCAAAGTTGAATCTTTTACATTTCTTTGAATTTTAAGGATGACTGAGGAGAAAGAAGTAGGGCTAAGAAGTCAAGTATTTGAAACTACAGTTTCTGGAGGGTCAAAAGTACAGGAATGCCTTTATAAAATCTGCAAAGAGAAATAAATGTAATAGCCTGGATTTTTAAAACCACTTGCTCAGAAGCATATGAAGGAAATTTAACTCTCACTGCACACATGAGAAGTTAATAGTAAGCGAATGTTTGAAAATGGGAATTTCAAAAAATAGGATCAGTCAGCTCACCTAATAAATTAAAACAGAGAAAAAGCATTTTAAAATCTCTTTTTTCTATACTAGTTTTATACAATATTACTTTTTATTTTGGTTAGATACATAAATATGGGTTCAGATTTTCATATGCTGTTGATTCCTTTGTTCACATTGCCACAATGTAAATTTTATGATCAGGTGCCTGATTTTCCATTAGCTCCATGATCTTATGTCTATTTCTGTGGCACCAGTTTACTGTACTTTGCCTCTTATCATCCCCAGCTTTACTGATTACCTAGAAACATTTGGTAAGTCTCCTCATCATTCGTACTGAAGCAAACTCTTGGTTCACCTAGAGCCTCTTTACAAGCTGCTGTGTGCTTAGTATCCTTCTTAGAAAATGCATAGCTCCCTAACGATTCTGCAGCCTGCTCTCTGTTATGAGATGCTTACATTTGCTCATTTCTCTGGCACTGCTGTCTTAACAAACCCTTTTGAGAAGGCTCTGCGGGTTGCCTGCTGGTTGCTAGATTGAAAGGCATTCAAAATGACCGCTAACTCGGTGCTTGCAGGTACGAAATATGTATTCTTTTTGTTGCCTATAAATATTGACAGAAGATGAGGGGAAATAAGTATAAATCAAGGAACAGTGTGACTTAATGGAAAATGCTCCAGATTTAGTAACAGAAGCCCCAGATTCAAATGAGAATTTTGCCTGTTACTTACTTACAAGCTTTGGGACCTTAAATCAAGTCATTTGACATCATAGAGCTTTTGTCTGCATCTTTACAATGGAAATAATACCCTCTGTTTACCACTTGTTGTGAGGATTAATTCCTTATCTTGGTGATTAAAACATAATAGGAAACTAGGAACACTAGAATTTTTATGATTTTTAGTTTAAAACACCTGCCTCCAAATATATTTTCTATCTTGCTAATAAATTATTTCCATAATATTAAAACCCGGATTACTGAGCTTCTGCACAGCCAAGGAAACAACCCAGAAAATTAATAGGCAACCAACAGAATGGGAAAAGATAGTTGCAAATGACATACCAGATAAAGGGTTGATATCCAGAATCTACAAGAAACTCACCAAACTACACGCCCGAAAAACAAACAACCCAGTGAAGAAATGGGCAGAAGATATGAACAGACACTTCTCCAAAGAGGACATCCAGATGGCCAACAGACACATGAAACGATGCTCAGCATCGCTCCTCATCAGGGAAATACAAATCAAAACCACACTGAGATACCACCTCACGCCAGTCAGAGTGGCTAAAATGAGCCAATCAGAGAACTCTAGATGCTGGCGAGGATGTGGAGAAACGGGCACCCTCCTACACTGTTGGTGGGAATGTAAACTGGTACAGCCCCTCTGGAAAACAGTGTGGAGGTTCCTCAGGAAACTAACAATAGAACTCCCCTAGGACCCAGCAATAGCACTGCTAGGAATTTACCTAAGGGATACAGAAATGCTGAGGCATAGGAGCACATGTACCCCAAAGTTCATAGCAGCACTCTCCACAATAGCTAAAACATGGAAAGAGCCTAAGTGTCCATCAACAGATGAATGGATCAAGAAGATGTGGTTTATCTATACCATGGAATACTACATGGCAATGAGAAACAATGAAATCTGGCCATGTGTAGCAACATGGATGGACCTTGAGGGTGTTATGCTGAGCGAAATAAGTCAGGCAGAGAAGGACAAATATCATATGTGTGCATGTATAGGAGGATTAGGAGGAACTTAACAGAGGACCAAGGGGGAGAAGAAGGGCGGAAATGGTGGGGGAAAGGGAGAGAGGCAAACCATGAGAGACTCTTGAATGCTGACAAAAACTGAGGACTGGTGGATGTGGGGGGGAGGAGGGGTGGGCATGGAGGAGGACACTTGTGGGGATGAGCACCGGGTGTTATGTGGAAACTAATTTGACAATAAACTATTTGTAAAAAAAAAAAAAAAAACCCGGATTACTGATCTCAGTAGCTGACCAACAAAAATTCTGAGCCTTATTTCTACCTCAGCCACCCCAGCCCCACCAGGAAGAAGCCCTCCCTGGTAGATGTCACAGCTGTCAGTGAAAAGCAAGAAGGAACTGTCATCACACCATATTGTAGACATGATTCATAGTACGGATTAGAAAGAGGGAAGAGGGGCATCTGGGTAGCTCAGTCGGGTGAGCATCACTCTTGATTTTGGCTCAGATCATGATCTCACGGTCATGGGATCAAGCCCCACATCAAGTTCTGCACTGAGCATGGAGCCTGCTGGGGATTCTCTGCCCCTTCTCCACATTCTTTCTCTCTTTCTCTTTTCTCTCTCAAAATAAACATTCAAAGGGGGGAGAGGGAAGAGAGTGGAATATTTGGAAGCAGGAGTTTATTCATTTATTCATTCAAACAGTACTCAGGAGGGTCTTAGAATTGGTAGAGGAAACAGGTGTATCCACCAATAATTGCAGCGAACTGAAAAGTGCTACAGCCATCAGGGTGTGATGGGAAAGCTCTTCAATGTGCATCTGCTGTCATTAAAACTTTTACCTGAGGAAAGTGGTATTTAACCTAAAATGTAAAGATTAACAAGACAAAGGCGATCAAAGCAAGAAACAGTATGTACTCTGAGGTGAAGAAACATAGCAGTTGGGCACTACAGGTAGTTGGAATACAGAATTCATGGATTCTGTATGTTTTTAAATTTTTCTGTATGTTATGTTTCGGCATCTTAAATTTTTTCATCTGGCTATTTTTTCTGGGATTGGAATTTCAGCCAGGGGCAGAGCCAGGAGCCTGCTTTGACATGCAAGCTTTGACACGGCACGCACGCACTGCTTCCTAAGACCTGTGACGATAGGAACCTTTGTTTTCCTGAGCCTCGCCTGGGTCTCTTCTTGTGGCTCCACCTGACCATCACGTAGAACACAGGACAGAACATTTGGGGGTTTTAGAAGGAGACAACTTTGGAAAGGAAAATAGGAGCTATATTATTAAAGATTTTTACATGAAGCCACAGCGTATAAACAGCTTCACCAAGCTAAGCTTACCAGCTGAATACTTTACCCCAAAGAGCAAGTGGATGGACAGAAGGGCATGAAGGGACCTTGCACAGTCAAATTGCTCTGCAGTACTTGGTAGCCCACAGGCTAGGAGACTGGTGCCTCTGCCGTCTGTTACCTGGCATATCATGGTTCATTAAAAAAAAAAAAATGCATTGCCTATAAGACAGGCAGCAAAGGGTAATGGTTGACAACACAGAGTCTGGAACCAAACTCACTGTACTCAACTTCCAGCTCTTACTAGCTGAGTGATTTGGAGTGATTACTACTTACCTTCCTGTGACTACATTTCCTGCTCCATAAAAGGGAATAATAGCAACTACCTCACCGAGTTTCGGGGCAGATCGAATGAGTTGCTGAGTATATGGTACTTAGGAGAATGCCTGGCACATAGGTAATACTATGCCAGCGTTACCATGTAGTAGAAGAGGTAGCAGGAGTAAGTCCTATTCATATTTAATTCTGAAAGAAAGACCCAGATTAGTCTCTGTGGGGCCGGCCTTAGGACACTGTGTCTGTGGAGAGTGCCAGAAGTAGCAGTGGACAAACAGCCCAACACAAAGGAGCCTGTGGGCTTTAAAAATAACTTCTCACTTATTATCATTATTATTACCAAAAAAGAGGACATGGCTGTGGATCTGCCCAGGATAAACAAATGATGACTGGAATGAAATCTAGAAACAGGTTCATGGTCACTTGAGGTGAAGACAGGGTGGTCAATTGAATATCATAACAGAAAAAAAAAAAAATAGAATCCTTACCCCTATGTCACACTTACACAAAAATCAATTTCAGGTAGACAGTAGATCTAAATGTGAAAGGTTAAATGCTAAAGCCTCTAGCCGGTAACAGGAAAACATATTCCTAACTTTGCTGTTGGCCAAGATTTCTTAAGACCCGAAAAGAGTAAATGAAAACATTTGTGGGGCGCCTGGGTGGCCTAGTCGGTTAAGCGTCCGACTTTCGCTTGCGTAATGATCTCGCGGTTCGTGGGTTCGAGCCCCGCATCGGGCTATGTGCTGACTGCCAGCTCAGAGCCTGGAGCCTGTTTCAGAGTCTGTGATTCCCTCTCTCTCAGACCCTCCCCTGCTCATGCTGTCTCTATCTCTCTCCTAGAAATAAATAAAACATTAAAAAAAAAAAAAAGAAAACATTTGTTAAATTGGACTTTACAATTTGCATTAACTTTGCCCTCACATATATTTCCATTAACTGTAAATGTAAATTTGCAATTTACATTGAAATTAGGAATTCTGTTCATCAAAAGATATAAGAATGAAAAGGCAAACCTCCATATGAAAAAAATTTAGAAGCATATTATCTGGCAAACCACTTCCATCCAGAATAAAGAACCCATCAGTTCAGTAAAGAAAAGACTAACAAACCCAAGAGAAAAATGGACAAAAGACTGCTGTATGCATCTCTCAAAAGAGGATTTCCAAAGGATCATAAGCACATACGAAAAATGTTCAGCTGGGTGGATGGTTACCTCAGTTGGGTAGAATATGGCACTAACAAAACTGACACTGCAGATGTGATCCCCAAACAGGCCAAGAGGGGCATTAGTTCTTGTATTTAATAAATATTAGTATTTTTTAAAGTGTTCAACCTGAGTCATCATGAGAATGCAAAATAAAATCAGCGAGATATCACTCACAGCAGAACCACCAAAATGGTTCAAATTACAAAACTTAAAATACCAAGTGTTCCTAACGATATGGAGCAGATGAACCTTCATACTACGTTTCTGATAAGAAAGTAAAGGGGATCAGTCTTCATCTGTAACTTTCCACTGAATTTCTTTGTACCCGAAACCGTGGCGGTCTTTGCTCAGTGTTTGAAGCCACGGCTGACAGCAGATGGCAGTAGAGGGCACGCTAAACCTCCGCCAGTTTTCAGGGCGAGTCCAGGCTGGGGGCTGCAGAGCCCAGAGAATACCAGTCTCCCTCTCCCCTCTCTTCACTACCTCGTCACCCCTTTTCACTTCCACTGTCCCAGTAGGGGATTGGGCAGCTCAGTTGGTAACATGCACTACTCTGTATGTAGTGCTGAGGTTTTCAGCTCAGGTTTGGGAATTGAATGCTAAAACTAGAAATACACTTTCTTTCATCTATCTCCTAGATAGAGGGTCATAAAACAGGTCCTGCCTAAGGGGAAAACAAAAAACTAATTACCCAATGATTATGGAATCTCTCCTCATCTTAATGAAATACACATTTACATTTAAGTCCTTTAAAAAAATCAAACCATTATCCAAGAGTATGTAATGCCTCCTTTACAAATCTCCCCAAATGGGGACTCGATGAGACATTTTCCTGCCTTTCTTTTATTTATAAGGGGTGCCTCGCTCCTGTGAGGGGTCACTGGATGGCTCAGTCGGTGAAGCACAAGACTTTTGATGGTGGAGCACGTGACTCTTGATCTTGGGTTTGTGAGTTCAAGCCCCATGTTGAGTATGGAGCCTACTTTAAAAATATATATACAGAGAGAGAGAGAGAAAGACAATATTTATATTTAAATATATATTTACATATATAGACACATATTTTACATATATTTAACTATTTATATTTACATATATATAGACTCCTGTGATTACATTGGACTCACCTGATAATGCCCAACTCAAAATCCTTAATCATATCTGCAAAGTCTCTTACCATGTATGGTAATATGTTTACAGGTTCTGAGAATTAGGATGTGGACATCTTTGGGGCACCATTATTCTGCCCATCCCAAGGACTACAAAGAAAATCTACAGGGTACCAGAACATAAAACCTAAAATAGTGTGAGTAGTCTACAAAGGCCTGTGGAAAAGACATTTCAGCCAAAACATGAAAGATGAACAGAAGTCAGCCAGGATGATGGGGTAGAAACGATGGCGAAGATTTCCAGATAGAAGGGGAAAGATGTGCAAAGGCCCTGTGGCAGGAACAACCTCATTTACAGGGGTCCTGGATCAGCCATTTGACAGAACTGACCAACAGTAAAGAAAGGATTTTTTAGAGTAAAAAGTACAAAGCAATGAAAAAAAGCTTGCTTCCATCTAATTCCTGGCCTTCCTCGTGCCAGCAACCAGAGAAGGATTTCAGTTTGGCTTAGTTTTAGCTAGCTAAATGTGGTTCCATGCAATGAACATTTCTCATTTTCCGGAGTCTATCTCAAAGCCATCGTTACATACCGTTTCAAAGGATTGTTATCTAGGAGGGAGAGGGGACACCAAGCTCGGAACACAAAGCCAAAGCCAATGCCCTCATCCTATTTGGGAAAGGTCTGCCCCTTGCTAGGGATTGGCTGTTATTCTGATTATGCTTTCACATTGGCAGTTTTCTTTTGCAGCCACTCTTGTTGTGAGTTGCTGAGGGACAAAACTGACGCAGCAGGAAAAACAGCTGTTAGTCCACCAGGGCATTAAAAAAAAAAAAAGTTTAAAAACGAATCATAGAGCTCTTTTCCCCTTATGTCACTATTGAGCTTTCTTCTCAAGCCTGCTCTGACAGAACTAATTGTAGCCTAGTGTTTGCATGGCACTTTAATTCCCAATATCTTAATAAATATTTGGGTGTCGTTCCATGTAACCTTTTTAGCTGCCTCTGTCATAGGAGCCGAGCAATGCCAGCTGCCAGGGAGACTCATGAAATGGACATTTTCAATGTTACTTTGTAAGTTACTAGATCATTTTCTCTCTAACCCTCAAGAGGTAAAGGGGTTATGAGATTTTATGCTGCAGAGTATCTATCTTAGACCCTAACCAAACTGGATTCCCAGTCCAATTTCTCTAATTCTGTCTGCTCTCAAGTACTTGAACTCTATGGGAGGAGTCCTCATTTAACCACATTGTTGGGGTTTTGTATGCTTGGATAAAGGGGCAGAGTAGAATTGTAGCTCAAAGCAAAAGCTTTGAATTCCGAGGGATCTATATCCGAATTCTCCTGTTTCCTTTGTGTGTGACTGTAAGCAGAAGTTTTAACTTCTATGAGCCTATTATTCATCTGTAAAACTGGGTAATACCAGTTTCAAGAGAGCCCTTGTAAGGATTGAAGAAGCTGATCCTGGTTAGTTACCTGGGAGAGGCTAAGTGCAGAATGAGCATAGTACACAGTTGTGATTGAATTATTGTGACAACCACAAGATGAAGTAATGTGGCGTGTTTTACTTATTTGAATGTTTGTAGTAGCCCCAAGACAAGTGTAGATATGCAAATCTAGAGGAGGACTGACCCAACAACTATTTCAGAAAAGAGAATAATGGTTTCAACAGGCCAACAGGCTCAATGCGGGACAACAGTGGGATGAGGTTGTTAATACAATTTATGGCCATGTTAGTTGAGCAACCAAAATTCCAAAATAAAGGAAAAAAATAGTCCTATTACGTGCGGCCCACATCTAACCCATTGTATGGTGTCTAGTCCTCAATGTGATTGGTTCTAAGGGGCCCAATGAATTGGATTTTTTTTGGAGGGTGGTGATGCTGAAGGATCTAGAGATGTCCCAGGAAGAAAAACAGAAGGAACTGGGGAGAAGTTTAACCAGGACCACGATAGTTTTCTTCAAATATTTGCCCCGTGGAAGATGGAGTTAACATCCATGTAACTCCTAAGTACAAATTAGGATCAATAAATGGAAACTAAAAATAAAAATAGATTTCAGCTTAAGAGAGGGAAGAACTCTATGATAATTTAGAGCTGCCTCAATAATAGTGGCTACTGCCATTCAGGTCTTTCTTCAGATGATTTAGGGCAGTAACTCTGGGCTACAGAGATGGATTAAGTGCCTTGGGGGAAAGGATAGACCACATGGATTCCATGGTCTTTTCCCAGTCTGCCACTTGGGGGTGCACACAAAACCTTCCCAGGCAAAATCACATCAAAGAAGGGTGTCTGTTTGTCCCCAGATGGTAAGCCTCAAGAACTGACATACTGAAAACACCTAAAGCAAATTGCCTTGCACACAGCATCAACTCAAGTATCCCAGACTAACTGGATCATACCAGGCTTTTAGTTCTATAGTTCTACCGTTTGGGCAAATATCATTTATTCCACGATGTATGTGTCTAAGTCCATAAAGTAATAAACCCCTCAGGTCCTGTAAATAAGAAGTGGTTTCGGAAGGCATCTGAAATAGATGGAGAACAAGTAAAACCTATGTGACTCATTTCTTCTTCCTCATGAAAGAAATGAGTTCAAAGTTGAGATTCATATTGAATAGTCAGATGTGGGAAAGTAGTGGAAAGTATACCGGACTGGAGGTCAAAAGGTTTGGGCTTTAGTCCTGTCTCCGTCGGTACGGAGACCTTGACTAAACCAGTTATGCTTTCTGGACTTCTGTCCCATCATGCCAGTCCCAAAGATCTCTAAGCTCTCTTCTATCTCTAATTCCAGGATCCACAGTTGATAACTTTCTACACAGGAAATGCTAGATGAAGACAATGTTCACAGTCCACGTGTCTTCAGACAAGTCATTTCAACTATAATGTAGTTTTATATATTTTTAAATGATAGATAATAACCTTGAAAGGGCAGGTGGGCAGGATTTATAAGAAGTACAGCAGTTTGGGGCATCTGAGTAGCTCAGTCGGTTAAGTACCCAACTTCTGCTCAGGTCACAATCTCACAGCTCATGAGTTTGAGCCCCGTGTCAGGCTCTATGCTGACAGCTCAGAGCCTGGAGCCTGCTCCGGATTCTGTGTCTCCCTCTCTCTCTCTGCCCCTCCCCCATTCACTCTCTGTCTCTCTCTCTCTTTTCAAAAATAAACATTAAAAAAGATTTTTTTTAAGTACAGCAGTTTGAACTCAGACAATCTATGTGAAAAAAATGTTAATGACTTTGACATTTGAACACAACCTGTAATATAGAGTATGCCATAATATGGCTCTGAATTACTATCCTAAAATAAATCGACTTGCCAAAGAATATCACAAGCTGCCTATAGAATATCCATTCTCTGCATCTTTTCTTCCAAACACTGGTTTCATTTGGAACGGAATGTGTTCAACTTCCCCTGGGTAGGTGGCCATGTTTCATGGTGGTCAGTGAGAGACAAGCAGAGGTCTACTAGATGGGGCTTCTGAAAAGACTACTGAGTTCCTCATAAAAATGTAGCTGGCACGTACTTTTTGTCCTTCCCCTGAAATGTGGTCATGACACCTTGAAGTGCAAAAGTCATCTTGAGCTCAGGCCTGAGGATGTGCAGAGCAGGAAACTACGCAAGACTGGATCCTTGATGACTATCGTGAGCAGGTGTATCAGCCCTGGGCTGCTTCTACTTCTTGTTACTGGGAACAAGAAACCCCTGTTTGTAGATGGGTATCTATTATATGCAGTCTACTGCAACCCTGACTAATAAAGCACTCCTAAGCAACTACTTCCAGTCTGCCCACATTAATTACACCAGAGTGTGAATTTCACTTGATACCCTCCAGAATGTCCTCACTCCTAAGAGGTAGTTGCATATGTAACCACCTACAATTCAATATCCAATGACACAGTAGAGACTCTCTTGTATCTTTCTTATAAATATGCTATTTACTGC
This sequence comes from Proteles cristata cristata, assembly GCA_017311185.1. Lineage (NCBI taxonomy): Eukaryota > Metazoa > Chordata > Mammalia > Carnivora > Hyaenidae > Proteles > Proteles cristata. Next base: position 129,977 of record JAESUZ010004765.1, read on the forward strand.
CAGAATTATCATCAATACCCTCAACAATAGCAAGAATAACAGGTGGTGAACATCAGCCATGTTCCTTAAGGAACTTTTGATTAATTGACTAGCTTCCACCAGCATTGCTCAATTCACACATATTTTACAAAAGAAAAGAAAGCATTAACTCAAAACTTCTTGGATAACCCCATTAAGCACTATACGTATGCCGTAAAACTTCATTTAAGTACTCAGAAAACAAAGAAAATATTAAGTGTTTAATTAAATGTTATAACTAACGTATTTCATGTTAAATTTATTATACTAGTTTTTACAACTCTTCACTTTATAGCATATTGAGTCTTTTATAAAACCATGAGTATATTACATTTATGCTTGTTTTATAGAACTCAAGAATAATTTTACAGTTTTAAGTGATTATATGAATGTATACCTATCTTTGCTTTTATGACATGTGGTTGGTTGTCTTTATGGTTTCCACAATGCCGACTTCTTGGATGCTATTCTGTTATAATAATTTTCCTAGGAGGAAAATAGGTTCTATTTAGTAGCAGTCCACTTAATGATGCAGTTTCCAGGAATGCCTGCATTCCACTGAAGAACAGACAATAGGCATATTTTTCTTTTTCCTACAAGGATTTGGCTCTTGCGTCCGTGCTGGAGAAAACAAGCTGTCTTCTGAACTCTCTCAAGTCTGCCATCAAAACCGCTAAGCTCCCATTTATCTGTTTTCTCTCTCTCTCTAAAACATTCACTGACTGTCTCAGTTCACTTCTAAGTACTCAGACTTGCTCTAGCACCACAGCCTCTGCTCACTAGGCTATTCCTCAGTCTCCCCCTGAGCATGCCGGCCATATTCCTACAGTGTAGCCAGGACCGCCCTCCCCCTGTGACTGTACACATGCTAGCTGGTGGGCTCTTTCGAACTTCTTCAAGCTTCCATAAGAAATGCAATCACAGGGGCGCCTGGGTGGCTTAGTCGGTTAAGCGTCCGACTTTCGCTTAGGTCATGATCTCCTGGTTCGTGGGTTCGAGCCCCGCATTGGGCTCTGTGCTGACTGCCAGCTCAGAGCCTGGAGCCTGTTTCAGTCTGTGTCTCCCTCTCTCTCTGACCCTCTCCTGCTCACGCTGTCTCTCTCTCTCTCCTAGAAATAAATTTAAAAAAAGAAAAAGAAAAAGAAATGCAATCACAGCATTCTGTGATTCTTTTTAACTTTCTGAATATTAAGGGGGCCCCAGTCATGGCATAGCCCCCAATATCTCCTCTTTCCTTTTATCTGATTCTTTTTCCCTTTCTTCTCCTCCCCTCTTCCTTCCAGATTCACCCAGGAGCTCCTTGTGGTATGAGAAGCCAAACTCCAGCCTCTGTAGACCCCGCTTTTATCCCAGGCAGGAATGGTGTTTCTTAATGAAGGCAAGCTCTCCCTGGGGGGAATTCTCGTACCAGTTGCTAATCGAAAAATTTCTCCTCATCTTGTTAACACACTTATAATCATCACACCCAAAAAGCATTCGCTTGCATGTTTTCAAGAATAACCAGAGAAAGTGCTGGCCCAAAGAATCATTTCATGACCTTGTACTTTAAACTTTGTTTTTACAAGTGATAGTGCAATAAGAACACAGAGGGTTTGGACCTTTCTTCAACCTGTGGTGGTCATGGAAGCTGACAGTAAATCAGGATAAAAACAGATCCTGAAACCCAAGCCACATCTGGTATATTTACTTCTGTTACAGTCACATATTAAGTGTTCCTAGTTTTACACACACCAAATGGGGGGGTGGGGGTGTGCATCCACAGCTTCTGGTCCTGAAATTTAATCATTTAAATAAAAAAAGAGATGACAATAAACTATTTGTAAAAATAAATAAATAAATAAAAATTAAAAAATAAATAAATAAAAAGAAAAACCCCAATGACAAGAGGAGATGGTTTATATGGGTGGATAGGCATTTCTTTGGGCCCCCTCAAGTGAAAGGATGTTGGGAAGGACCCAGGAGAGACAAAAGTCCTTGGGGCTGAAGGAATGGCCAGATTAAGGAACCTCTGTGAGCAGAAGATGTGAATTGAGCTCAGCTGACTAAGCAAGAGATTAAAATGGAAACCAAACATGGAAAATTTTGCCAACAATTGGAGAAGTGATTTCTACTACAGTGGAGGTTGCTACTCTCTTTTTAATTTTATTTTTTTATGTTTTATTTATTTTTGAGAGAGGGAGAGCACAAGCAGGGGAGGGGCAAAGAGAGGGGGACAGAGGATCTGAAGCAAGCTCTGTACTGACAGCAGCGAGCCAGATGTGGGGCTCAAACTCATGAACCCCAAGATCATGACCTGAGCCAAGGCTGGTTGCTCAACCAACTGAGCCACCCAGGTGCCCCGCTACTCTCTTTTAAAAAAAAAAATGGGTGCTGGGGTGGTTCAGTTGACTGACTGTCTGACTTTTGATTTCGGCTCAGGTCATGATCCCATGGTCGTGGGATCAAGCCCTGTGTATGGGCTCTGCTAAGCATGGAGCCTGCTTAAGATTCTCCCTCTCCCTCTGCCCCTCTCTGCTTATACACACACTCTCTCTTTCAAATAAAAATAGGAAGAATAAAGAAAGAAAAAATTGAGCCAACTGAGGCTAAATTTTACTAAGAGAACAAGAATATGTTCTCTGTCAGGAGTTACACATTCAAATGAAAGCCATTCGCCACTGTTCCTACCTTCTCAGAATACCTGTCCCATAATATTCAGATGAAATGATTAGCTTCCAGCCCAGCCCGTATGTTATGAGAAGTCCCGTCCCTTTCCAGTATTTTTGAAGCTTCCCGGTAGGAAGTGCACGAGTGTGTACGTGTGCTTGTGTATGTTTGCACATGAGCCTGCATGTGTGCGTGCTCACGTGCGTGTATCACGTGTCACAGCTGAGGACCAGGGTGCGTGGATGATAGGTTGGCTTATGATCTTCAAGTCACCTCTCACTCTGAATGCTTCTGCCAAATTCCTGTTTCTCCTTTTCCCTCCCGCAGCTATAGTGCTTGCTCCTACCATTTTGCCCCCATAAGGACCCCTTAACTCCCCCCACAGAACTGTTAACGTAGACAATGATATGTTGTAAGCCTTTGCTGAAGGTCTGGAGTGTTGGGTTGGGCTACAGCATCGCACAGAAAGAAAACAACTCCAAGCCGAGTACCAGGCCATGGTGTTCTCGGAGCCCTTCGGTCAAGTCTCCCCACTTTCCTGTTCAGCTTGGCTGTGCTGCTGCGAGGCCTGCTCTCCTGTCTGCTGGGACCCTTCTCTCCCTGATCCTCTGTGTGAAGCCCTCAGTATTTCCAAACCAGCTCCTCTGCCAGGGGCGGCTCTTAAACTTGTTATACAGACAGAGGGGTTTGGGGAGAACAATCTGATTGGAAGTTAGGGTTAAAGGTATTATTTCACTATTTCATTTAGAAGCACGCTGCTTTTACTTAGATTCTGTGTTACTTGGAGTGGGTTGGGGACTAATGGACAGTAGAGGGAAGGAAAAGCCACTTCCACTGATATAACCACCCCTCTTTGACCGTGGCAAACTCAGTCTCTCTACCTATAGAACAATTCAGTTCTCTGTCAAAATATGTATTGCAGGGAAATGCCTGGCAGAAATCACCTTCTATAACCAAAAGCCCCCTCCCGGTATTTCGCAAACAAAAGATCAGCCTAGTCTCTTCTGTCTTCCAGAATGCATAAGCAGCCTCAGACATTTGTTTTTAAAATAGCAATTGTTGGGACGCCTGGGTGGCTTAGTCGGTTAAGTGTCCGACTTTCGCTTAGGTCATGATCTCGCGGTTCGCGGGTTCGGGCCCCGCGTCGGGCTCTGTGCTGACTGCCAGCTCAGAGCCTGGAGCCTGTTTCAGTCTGTGACTCCCTCTCTCTCTGACCCTCCCCTGCTCATGCTGTCTCTCTCGCTGCTAGAAATAAATAAAACATTAAAATAAATAAATAAAATAGCAATTGTTCCTTTTCACTAAAACATATGATTAGCCTTCAAAGAGTGTTCAGTCTTCATTATGTTTTTAGATGCTGTCAAGTCTTACCATCGGGAAAAAGAAATCCCCAACTCATAGACCTCACTGGGCCTTAGACATAGTAGCTTACCGCCTTCATTTGTGCCCCACAAAACTGAGGCCCTAAGCAGTTCTGTGGTAGGCCCAAGGTTACTGACTGGTAAACCCCTCCATGGTCGCCTGGGATTACAACCTCCTCGGGACAGCCACTGCTGCTCTATTAATAGCTTAATAGAGACAGGATTTAATTTGTTCACTTAGCTTGCTGAGTGTGATGAGTATGGCTCAGAATGCTCATACACATGACTTATGGGTTTAAATTATATGCAAATTACATGATTAGACATGCAAAAATATATGCATATATATTGGCTATACAGGGGCAACTTATCTGCCAATAGGGAAATTTGTGTTGCATTATCAAAAGATAAACAGAGCTGCCTTTACTGATCTGCAGATTACAGTTTAAACTGCTATAGAAAGGGGTGCCTGTCAGTTAAGCATCCGACTTTCTCGCTTAGGTCATGATCTCGCGGTTCGTGGGCTCGAGCCCCGCGTCGGGCTCTGTGCTGACTGCCAGCTCAGAGCCTAGAGCCTGTTTCAGTCTGCGACTCCCTCTCTCTCTGAACCTCCCCTGCTCACACTGTCTCTCTCTCTCTCCCTCCCTCTCCTAGAAATAAATTTAAAAAAACATTTAAAAACATAAATAAATAAATAAACTGCTATAGAAAAATAACAGTAAAATCACATCCAGGCCTCAGTGTTGTATCGGGGTTTTTGGCCACCTAATAGCTGCTTACATCTCTTTCACATCCCTGGGGTTCTTGGTGACCTCTGACCCTTAGGACACTGTTCTCTGTCTTTAACACACACTTCTTACATATTTAAACATTTTTTCTGCTAATAAAAATAATACATATTTCTTATACAAAATTTAGACAGTACAGAATAGCATGAAGAAAAGAAACTAAATACCGCCTGTAATCCCAGCACCAGGGATAACCACAGATTACATTTTAGTGTTCACTTATTTCCCCAGACATTTTTCTTTGCATCCTAGATAATATATATCATACCTACACTTCTTCTAAATATTGGGATGTATATTGCATTGTTTTGTAGCCTACTTTAAAAAAAAACTACACAGAATAAGCATATTCCCATATGATTAAATATTTTTCAAAAGTTGATTTTTAAGAATGAATTCTAAGCCACCTTCGAGAGTTAGCCATTTTTTTCCTGGATATCTACCATATATACATGAGGTATACATGTTAATCAAATTCTGTTTTTCTCTTGTCAGTCTGTCTTTTATCACAGGTGTATTAGCTAAGAACTTAAAAGGGAGAGGGAAAGTATTTTTACTCTCCTACAGTAATCTATAAACATTTTTTCAACCCATCTTCTATTGTTAGACCTTTTGGTTATTATCCCCCTTTAGAAAAGCAACAAGCAGAGTTTATGAGCAGGTGTCTCTGGTCCACATACACATGGATACCAGAAGGTGACACAAGAGAGCACTTTCCTCATTCATCCTTCACGGTCTCTTTGTGTTCGGGAGCCTACTCCGCCCCCTCCACAGAGGTCCTTCCGGCCCCCTCTCTTCTCCTCCATTCTTGATTTTAACCTCCCTTTCATTTGCTCCTTTGCTCCATCCAGCTACTTTCTCCTCACACATCGGGCTCAGATTTTGAGATGCTCAGTTCTCCTGGTTTGTCCCATAAGGAAGCTGGAGAGGGGATAAAGGGAAGTAGCTCTACCTGGCTAATCCCCGAATGATTCAGTCGCAAGACTTGAGCCCCAGAAAGAAATGATTAGACATTTCTTCCCTATTGTGTGCCCAGTACCCAATTTTTACAGAGTAGTAGCCATAAGGCACTGTGCAACTTGGGAAACTGCAATATATTTCAATGTAAACAATATTTTGTAGTATGCACTTTGCATAAGGCTGTTCAATAGGGTACCATCAAAAAATTCATAGGGGCGCCTGGGTGGCTCAGTCGGTTAAGTGTCCGACTTCGGTTCAGGTCATGATCTCGCGGTTCGTGGGTTCGAGCCCCCCATCGGGCTCTGTGCTGACTGCCAGCTCAGAGCCTGGAGCCTGTTTCAGTCTGTGACTCCCTCTCTCTCTACCCTCCCCTGCTCACGCTGTCTCTCTCTCTCTCTCTCTCCTAGAAATTAAAAAAAAAAAAATTCATAAAGACTTTGTCAACAAGTTCACAACTTGTTTACGAACTGACAGACACTTCCTTCTGTCCACAACCATTTAATGAGTTTCCTTTCTTTTCTAATCTAAACGCTGAGAACCACCATTTAGCTAAAGCTTTGTATCTATCCTTGATTTTTTCCTTAGGAGAATCTACTAGAAGAATAATTTCTGGTTCAAATGGTTTTAAATATGCATTTTTAAGTTTGGTGAAGCATATTGTCTAATTGCCCTTTTGGTATAAAGGTTATACCAATGTAGACTTCCACCAGTGGTGCCCAATTATGCCCCCTAGCATTAGGATAATCAATTCTCTTTGATAGGCAATTTGCAGTATCCCGTCGTTGCATTAATTTGCATTTCCCTAAAGTACAGGTTTTAAAATTTTAATAATTTCAAAGGATATTTTTCATTTTAGCAAATCAGTAGATTCTTAGGATTTTTTTCTATTCTGAGATCATTTGAGACAAGGAGACACCAGGGTTTTTTAAATTATATTTCAGAACTATACACTAGTTCTGGTTGGAAATGAAACAGTGATCATTTGGGCAATCTTGTTGTTTTACAGATAAAAACAAAATTAAATTTCTGTAGTTAAAGAAAAAAGTGTCCAATGAAAGTGTCCATGAGAGTTGAGTTGACACAAAACGAGATTATTTTTCAGCAGCAAAACTTGGGAAACTGCAATATATTTCAATGTAAACAACATTTTGTAGTATGCACTTTGCATAAGGCTGTTCCATAGGGTCCCATCAAAAAATTCATAAAGACTTCTTTCAAGAAATTTATGTGCAACAACAAAAAAAGAAATTTATATACAATCGTAAGGGATTAACATCAACAAAATACAGGGTGAAAGCAGTTAACCTTGAAAATACATAGAATGAAGCTAATAAATAGGTTGTTGATGACCTAGTCAAACTTACAGAATTCTGTCAGCATGTAATGGAAAAAAAAATTTTTTTAAATACTTTATAGGTGAAAATACTTTATAGGTGAAAAGGTATATGTGTACTTTTCATTAATTTGAAGCTGATTATATGAGGGAAGATCGAGTGCACTATCAGACGCCGCTGTGTGGTCTGCAGAACTTATACAGCAAAAGTCCCCAAGACTCACAGCCACTTGCTTGGGGGAACAATAGTCTATTCAATCAGCAACCAATTACTAAAGGTTTTTTCTAAACCAGATGCTATAGGGAATCTACCAGAATCAAAGACAAGATGTCTCTGTCTTGGAAGAGTTCAGTTTGATGGATAAGGAAGACAACACAAAATAATGTGGTAAGATCTGTATCATCCTATCTAAACCATTGTTGGTCAGTCCCTGGGACCTGTCAGCTTCAGAAAAGCTAGAAACAGGAGACAGACTGAGGTCAGATGCCAGAGAGAGAACAGACAAGTTGCCAAAGCTTTACACGTAAGTGGAACACAGCTCTGGCATGGAGCTGAGGTCAGATGCCATCAGCCGGGCTGGCAAGTTAGAGCAAGGGCGAGCCTGGAGGACAAATGTGACGTCAGAAATGGCAGGGGTCGAGAGAGAGGCAGTGCAAGGGAACCAGAGACCTAAGAAGGTAAGTAGACCTAGGAGAAATTGTGGAAGAGCACTCTGCAGTTACAACTTTTTCCAAGACCTGCTGACCACTCCTAGGGAACATTCCACCACTGGTCTTAAGGACTATACTACCCAACCAAGCATCTAGCAATAGAGGTGTGTACAAAGTGGTGGGAAAATCACCAGCTGGGATCTTCACGATTTCATAGACAAGGTAACAGAAGTGTGAGCTGCTCAAAGGGTAGAAGATGGAAAACCTATGCTGCACGATAAGGCTAGTAAATCAGTACTCATAGCCGACATTCACTGAGCACGTCACATGCACCACCTTATTTAAGCCCCACAACAACCTTGTGGGGTAAACTCTATTATTAGCCTTAGAGTGCCCATTAGAAGTTTAGAAAAGTTATGTAATTTATCCAAGGGTTTACACTAGAATGTGGGTTTTAATTCCAGAGCTGGACTGTTAACTATTGCCAATAACTACTAAAACTCCCTTGGACACAATTACAGTGAGCCTTTTAGATGTGCTAAAAGGTCTGGACTTTCCTTGTAAGCAATGATGAGGCCCTGAAGGAGTCAGCACCAAGAACTGCCACGTGTTGGTAGTATGGTCTAACGTCCTCAGCATAAGCTCTACAGTCCTCAGGTTTGAACAACAGCTCTTTGACTTTTTGAGGATCCCCTGATCAAGATCATTTCTCAGGCTGCCCATTCCTATTCTAAGTTAAGAATAACAGTGTCTTCTCGCTGGAACGCTATGATACTTAAATATGAAAATGTACATGAAAGCAATTTAACTGGCAAGCTAAAAATAAACATTCACTTTTAGGATTTCTACTGTATTTCAGCAAAAGCAAGGCAGCCAGGGATAGAGTAGTAGGAAAAGCACTGGGGACTATTGTAATAGCCCAGGTGATGGAGGACGGCAAGGGCGTAGGCTAAGCAGTGGCAATGAGGATGGGGCGGAAGGTCATATTTAAGGATAATTAGGACAGTTTACAAACTGGCCTGAATGACTGGCTATGGGGATGGAAGGGAAAGGGGGTCAGGATGATTCAGTTTTCTCTGAATCATCAGGTGGATGGTGATGTCATCCATGAGGGAAGGGGGTAGGCAGGATAAGGCATTCTATTTCAGAAATATTGTGAAGAGGTGGCTATGAGGCATCCAGAGTGGAGGTGGTGAAATATGAGTGGGACTATGGGGGGGGGCACCCAGAAAAGAGATGTGCTATAGATTCAGATTTAGACCTCACTGGGTATTTGTGTTACTAAAACTAAGAGTGGCGGTGTGCTGTCCAGGCAGAACGTAATAAAGCTGTGGCTTGTAACCCCATAAAGCCAGGGAAACTTCTCAACCCACACCCCAGAATAAATGCTTCTGCAGAAGCCCAATTTGCAAAAGGGATCAAAATAAAGCTTTTTCTTGACAAATCTGGAGCGAGTCGCCGGAAGCCCACTTCCTGAGGCGGCCTTTGAATGGGCTTCACTGAGCCCAGCTTCAGAACCAGCAACTTGGGACAAGAGAAGGGAGAGGATTCACCACCATATTGAGTCTGAAAGAAAGCAGCTTACAAAAATCAGATTGGAATTTTCGTTTCGTGCTTCGAAACAAAGCCGCTCTGAAACTTGTCATTCTTTTGGAAGTCTCACCCAGTCATATACCCAGTACTACTACTTGTTTCTGGCCTGAGGTTACTGTTCAGTGTCCACGCTTGTCTACTGGAGGCCGCAATGCACTTTGAGTAAAGAGAGTTGGCTGAGAGCTTAGGCTGAGAGCTACTGTCAAGCCCACGCACACTGGTTTTCCTCACCAGAAGATGCTGGTTGTGTACATCTGCCCGGTCTCTAGCCATGACATGATCACATTTGTCACAGTTACCGTGAGACTCTTATATGATCTCTAAACTAGATAAATGTTATCCTGTCTTCAAACAGCTATTTAATAAAAATTATCCTAGCTTTTAAAAAAGTTGAATTGATTGAACTTTTCCTCCTAATTAAATTAATGGGGCCTGCTTACTATTTCAACACTGTTAAGGCCTTCATCCCAAATCCAATAAAAGCAGTTTGGTTTGGTGATTAAATCAGATAGGCCTAATCACACGATAAACAAAGACACTAAGAGGAAGCAAATGAGGAGAGGAGGAGACTGAAAGAGAAGAAAGGACAGTGGGTGACGCATTTCGTGGTTACCGTTGAAAACAGCAACAACAAGAAATGAAAATATTCTAAAATCTCAGTGATTTAATACAATGAAAATTTATTTCTCACTTTTTCAAAAGTCAGTGTTGTGGTGTGTTTTGAGCGCAGGTGGCCATTCATCTTGTGACTTTGCCTCAACATCCTTGCCTGGACCCTTAGCTATTCAGTGGTAGGAGCAGGGATCCGAGAGTTTCTCTGGGCCAGACCTGAAGGTGAGTGCTTCACTTCTATACCCATTTCATTGGCCAGAACTAGTGTCTGCATGACACGTTGTCTAGCTGTGCTCTGGAGAAGGTGGAAGCAGCGAACCAGTCTCTGCTAAGGATGAAATAGGAATGGGGCTCTTGGGTGGCTCAGTCTGGTTAAGTTGCCATGATCTCCCTTCTGAGTTCGAGCCCCGCATCAAGCTCTGTGCTAACAGCCTGCTTCAGATTCTGTCTCCCTCTGCCCCTCCCCTGCTTGCATTCTCAAGCATTCTCTCAAATAAACATAAAAAAAAAGAAAAGAAAAGAAAGAAATAGGAAGTGCCTATGCTCAGGTTTTGTGAAAATTAGGAAAAACTAATCCTTTGCATAAAAAATTTCAGTCAAGGAGCGCCTGGGTGGCTCAGTCAGTTAAGCGTCTGACTTCAGCTCAGGTCATGATCTCACAGTTTGTGAGGTCAAGCCCCGTGTATGTCTCTGTACTGATAGCTCAGAGCCTGGATCCTGCTTCAGATTCTGTGTCTCCAGCACTCTCTGCCCCTCCTCCCACCATCTCTCTCAAAAATATATAAACACTTAAAACAATTTTAAGTTTCAGTCTGTTTCTTTTTCTTTTATGAAAGTCATAATCCAAAAGACTGACAGAGGTGACTATTGAACACCCTCAACCCTGCCAGAAATATCAGTAAATTCCCAAGTAGAAGTTAATTACCACACCTTCAAAGACACCAAAGAAAATGTTTATCACTTTTACCAGTAAGACTCAATCCTGAAAATGTTATTTTCACAATATCGTATATCAAATGATGAAATAAAATGTATTTGTATTTGATGCAGTTCAGCATAATTATATAAACCTTGCCTTTACAAACTTCTCATAAAAACTTCTTCACATTCTTACCCAAAAAAAGAATTTTGAAAAAGCTAGACATATACCCACTGAGTCATAGAATAATTGGAATTCTGACAGGAAGATAACTGTAAAGCAGTTCTTTAAAAAGGAACACCATTCTGCTTTATTTAAACTCCAAAGTAGGTAAGCATTTTATGGGTCGAGATTTTCCAATACAGGGTATTATGCAATACACAGCTCAGCTTTGAATACTTTTCTCCTTGGTTCTTCCTGCACACCACGCACATGCCATTTGGTGACACCCTGAGGTCTGGGAGGCTCTTGGATTAGACTTTCTGAAAGGAAAAGGTTATTCTACATCATGTATAGAAAGAACCTTTGATGATTCATAAAATTAAAGCCTTTTAGTTCCTGGCAGGGGAGATTTCCTAGTCAGTGTGTTGAAAGCAAAGTGGCTGTATTATAACTTGCCCCCTGATAGACCCAAAGACCCCAGCTGGCTCTTTTGCAGGAAGGACACGAGCATTAGGCCAACATTGATGCGACGACTTTGAAGCACAGCACAGAGTAGACAGAGACGTTGTCAGCCTCCAAAAAAGACAATGGGTGCGTGCCAATGAGTCTGCATGTTATGGAAAGTATAAGAATTGTTCCAGCAAATGCCTTCTTTTATATCCATCCTCATTTGTCCTGTACCATTGGTCCAGGCCACTGAGGTATGACTGGTAACTTTTGCTTCAGGAAATGAAGATTTGTACTATGAAAGGGGGTCTGATCAAGTTGACTTAGCTTAGAGTCCCAGCAAGGTCTTCCATCTCCTTCTTATCTTCTGTTTTCATCCCACCCAGTGTTTGAGCTTTTTCCTGCCTGGAGAGAGCACTTAGTAACATTGGTGCATTGGTTTCTCATCAGCATCAAAACTTCATAACTTAATAGTTTGTTAAGAGCTTTAAACTCCGTAAAGGAAGTTCTTGGTTTTTCCTTTACATATATCAAAAGAACATGCTGTGTTTTTCTTCCCTTTCCCATTACATAGAGTTCTTTTTATGCCAGAATTCTACCCTTAGTGTATTTTGATTTTTACCTGTTCTGATTACACGCCATCGCAAACAAAGCAGTGAATCCAATTATGCATGGAACGTGGCATTTTAGAGTATGTGGTATGGACCACTCTGGCACTCTAGGCAATTATAGGTGCTCTGTGGAGAGAGAATTTATGAATTAATAAAAAAATTTATTAATTTCCTTTAAATGTATTATTTGACTCAGAAAGTAAAACAGTCTCTCCATTTCTTTTTCAATCCTCTTAAGAAGAAAGTCTCAACTTAATGATAGTTACATGTTCATGCCTCTTTACCACTTTCTGTTCTCTTTAAGGAGAAAAAACGTTTCAGGGTGATCTTCAGCAGACAATTTCATCTAGCTAAAACGTAGTAATCGTTTTTCACACTATTTTTAGTCTTAGTTTTCATTTATGGATAGCAAGTGAAGCATTTTCCAGTTACCAACTAATAGAAAATTTCTTTTAAAATAAGTAAGTCAAGGGGCGCCTGCGTGGCTCAGTCGCTTAACCATCTGGTTCTTGATTTCGGTTCTGGTCACGATCTCCCTGTTGGTGAGTTCGAAACCCCGTTGGGCTCTGTGCCTGCTTGGGCACAGAGCCTGCTTGGGATTCTCTCTCCCCTTTCTTTCTGCCCTTCCTCTGCTCGTGTGCTCTCTCTCTCTCAAAATAAATAAATTAATAAATAAAATTATTTAAATGCTAAAAAGGGAATCATCTTAAAGGAAAATATTGGATTACAGAGTAAGTGGTATGTAAATGAATCAAGATTGAAAAACACAGGTAGAGTGAAAACAACACTGGTCTGCGAGCCAGAACACCTGAGTTTCTATCCTTTGCCACTAACTAGCTATTGACATATGGCAAGTCAATTAACGTCTATAGGCCTCAATTTTTTTTATCTATAAAAGATTGTAAGAGATCAGTGCTTCTCAATTTTGTCTCCACAAGAGAGTCACCTGAGGAGATTCTAAGACTCCCAGTGCTTGGGTCACAACCCCAGACCAATTATGTCAGACTTCCGGGGAGTGAGACCTACACCTGGGTATTTTGCAAAGCTCCCAGATGATTCTACTGTGCGTCTAAAGTTGAAAACTCCCACCTTAAATGACGTACAAGGTCTTTATAACACTAAATTTCTGATTCTAAGATAAAACGAAAGGTTATATAAAAGATTGTATTAAGATAATCTAGAAATATATCAGCATTTCGTGTAAGTAACTGGTTATCACCATCATTCGTGGATTTAGATATTCAAATACGCCCTGCATGCATATAACAATTTGATGCACGAGCTACACAGGGAATACGATGGTGAACGAGGCAGATGTAGTCTCTTCCTCATGGAACTGACAATTTGATGGAAGAGGAGCTCACTGAAACTACCACAGTGTTTCTACAGTAGACGATGTTAAAGGACACAGGGAGCCCATAAGAGGGACATCGTCAGTGTATCTTAAGTTTTACTATTTAATTCTATAAATAACAGTTAAAACATTCCTGTGTATGGCTGGTGTTCTATTTTACCTGGGCTACCAACTCATGCTAACGCAACGTGTGCCAAACAGAATAGCTAGTGGTGGGGAAATTTCAGGTGTGGAAGGTGCCGTCATCTCACACATCAAAACTCTCAAGTTGGCATTACACATCTGAATTGCCCCGCAACAAAAGCAAGACAAAAAAATCTCCTTCCACTCTCCCTCTTACCCAGGAGGCACTTTGTATTTCTTGTGTAAGATTTAAAGACTTTCTTTTATAATCTGCTTGAACTCAGAATAGCAATAAGGTGGAACTCATATCAAGGATTCAAATAATGATGCATGCCATTTCATTCAAATAATAAATGTGCCTACATTCTGACACTCTTGTTCCTGGGAGACATGATCAACACTGATTTACACAGAAAAAAAAAAGCAGAAGTAATTTGAAAAAAAGAAACCCTTCACTCTAAGAATGACTCTTGCTTTAGGTAATCTTTGCCAAAATTAAATGTTTTTAAAAAACTAAAAAGAATAAGACCTTGTGACCATTGCTAAATCACATTAATTCCATTTTAAAATGTTTCTAAAAATAATGGGTCACAGTTAAAGTATTCGGGGACCCAGTTAACACTTTTAAGAAATATATAGTAGGGGCGCCTAGGTGGCTCAGTCAGTTAAGCGTCTGACTCTTGGTTTCGGCTCAGGTTGTTATCTCATGGTTTCATGAGTTTGAGCCCTGCATTGGGCTCTGCTCTGACAGCCCGGAGCCTGCTTGGGATTCTCTCTCTCCCTCTCCCTCTCCACTCACACTGTCTCTGTCTCTCTCAGAAATAAATAAATAAACTCACAAAAGAGAGAGAAAGAAATATATACTGGAGGGATTCTAAATCATAACCTAGCAACCCAAAAGAGTAAACAATTTCTGACAGACTACGTGTTGAACGTCACCATGCAGGCACTAGGGTCAGTGCTGTTATATTACGTCTGTTGTTGTATTAGCTGACACGGATCAGAGTTCTGCCACAGTGGCCGTGTGCCACTTTCCGTGACACTGTCTTCCCACCTTCCACCATAAACGCTGACCACTTGGTACCTGCCCAGTGCATGGTAGCTATCAGCTAGGAAAGCAAGGGATCACCACGCAGGGTTTGGTCATTCCTAAGTTTTTGTGGCAGCCTCCATAGTAAAACAAGTACGCTACTTTTGTGTTACTAACTCCAGGCAACGAGAGTTTTTTTGTGTGAAGCATACCGTTGCCAGTTCATTCAACTCAAATCTCCTCTTGCTTTGCTCTTTCTCTCAGGCACTCTGGGTTTTTTCCACTTTCTCTGGTATTGGTTCCCACTCAGTCCATGTATGGAAACCTAAGAGTTTTGTCTTACTTTAGTGTCTAGCATCACCTCAAACTCCACATACCACTATTGACGTAAGCAGCTTCCCTATGGCATTTCCACTCCCCATCAGCTCCCCGTTATTTTTAGTTCGCAACACGAGCGTTCCCATCCTCCTCCTCCTCGTTTCTACTAGGCAGCTTGGTTTTGCTACTTCACTCCCAAGCTTCTGCAAGCTCTGCCATCTCTTCCTTCGAAGGGATTCTTGGTCTCTCTTCCCTCTCCATTCCAGTCCCTCGCACCCTGCTCTACTTCCTGGTTTCACATGCGAGGAACCAGAGGGAACTCTCAGAGTCTCTTGGCCTCCTGCGTTGTTACCCTCAGCAACCCTTGCATGCTGTTGCTGGGCAAGTCTTCCTAAGAGAGCGTCTAAAATAGCACCACAGCCACTCCTGTGTTTAGGAATTCCCAGAACTTCCCCACCATCTAACGCACTGCTGAGGGTAGCCGTGGTGATGGTGGCAGCCATGACCACAACACGTACTGAGCACTTACTCTGTGCTGGGCCGGAGGCAAACACTGTACGTACAGTATCACTAATTCTTACCAGAGCTGAACCGAGTACATGTCATAATTCTCACTGTACAAGTACAAAGACTGAGGATCGATGGGTTTTAATGACTTACAAAACGGCCCAAGATTTCATACATTAGGACAAAACAGAGATTCAAGTCCAAGTTTAACTCCATGCTTTATGTGTTATGCCATGTTGCTTTTAAATAAAAAACTCATGTGGATTTCCATTTCTGTTCTAATGTGTGCAGACCCCTCAGGTCTAACTTTATCTCCTACTGCTCTGTGACAGGACCCCCTCTACTCCATTAGGAAGGTCTCATCTTTGTCCCTTACATATTCCATACTGACTCCCCCTCCCCACCTTTGCTTAATACAATCTTCACCCCAGGAATGTTGTCCTTTCTAACTTATGTCTGTCTACATGCTACTCATTCTTCAGGGTCCTGGT
Source organism: Proteles cristata cristata (assembly GCA_017311185.1). NCBI lineage: Eukaryota > Metazoa > Chordata > Mammalia > Carnivora > Hyaenidae > Proteles > Proteles cristata. Next base: position 145,901 of record JAESUZ010004765.1, read on the forward strand.
AATGGTCAATCTTCAACATAGACTACTCTGAAGTTGAGAGGGCTAAACTGTTACTTCCCTTTCCTGGGATTTAACATAAGATCCGTGCTCTATAATTCACTCATTCACAGTTTTGTGTCTCCATTAAATGTGAAACTAGAGAATACAAAGATTATGGAAGTGCCTAGCCGACCAATGGATCTGTGTTTGGATTCCATTTTTTAGGGTGGGACACAGACATGCTAACCATCTTCTCTGAAGCTGAGCTTCCTCATGTGAAAAGAAAATAAGAACCCTCATTCGGCAGGGTTGTTACACAAATTAAACAACCCACACAAAAAAATGTAAAGCTCTGTCTGAGGCTCACAACTCTGTGGTTTCTAAATGCTAGTGAGTTTTCTCTTCTCTTTGGGAGATGGGCTATGACTCATATTTAAAGAACTCTTGCAAGAGATCAGCAACAACCCATGTGCCTTCAGCTGTTATATAATGGAAAGTTGAGTTGTACATTTTAACTGAGACTTTGAGATACAAGATCCAAATATCTAAAACCAATTTCAGGACATTAAAATGCCCTCATTCCAAAGGGAGAGAATAGAGAGTAAGAGAGGATGTGTGATGTGGATTTGTGATAAGACTTTCTCTTATCTTCAGGGAAAGCAGAGACCCCAACAGATATTTGTATCCCCATATTCATAGCAGCATTATTCATAATCGTCAAAAGGTGGAAGGAACCCAAGTGTCTCCTGACCAATGAACAAACAAAATGTGTTCTACACATACAATGGAATATTATTCAACCTTGTAAAGGAAGTCAAAATTCTAACACATACTACAACATGGGTGAAACTTTAAGACATTATGCTAAGGGAAATCAGGCAGTCAAAAGAGGGTAAATGTTGTATGTTTCCATTTATATGAGGTTCCTACACTGGTCAGATTCAGAGACAGAAGTAAAATGATGGTTGCCAGTGAATAGTAGTAAGAATGGGCAGTTAGTGTTTAAGGAGTACGTGGTCTCAGTTTGGGAATATTTTAAAGTTCTAAAGATAAATGGTGGTGATGGTGGCATAACCATGTGAATGTACTTAATGCCACACACCTAAAAATTGTTAAAAATGGTGGGGCATTTGGGTGGCTCAGTTGGTTAAGCATCTGATTTCAGCTCAGGTCATGATCTCATGGTTTATGACTTGGAACCTCACATTGGGCTCTCTGCTGTAAGCACAGAACCTGCTTCAAATCCTCTGTCTCCCTCTCTCTCTGCCCCTTTCCTGCTCACTCTTTCTCTCTCTCAACAATAAACACTAAAAAATTTTAAATCCTCGAAATGGCACATTTTAGGTTGTGCATATTTTAGCACAATACACAAAATACAGGGGGCAGAAAGGGATGGAAAGGTTATGGAACCTGTCCAAATTTTCCCCAGGTGGTGAGAGGACTGCCCATACCTGAGCAGGTTTCTAAGGCAGCGAACGCCATAAATGAAGTCACATTTGTCCTTACACCTCTGGAGTCCTACTGGTTCAAAGTGCAGGTGACACAAGAATAGCAAATCCAACTTGAACAGACTTAAACTAGGAAGTGGATTTATTACTTAGGTAACTGCTCTAGGTTATTGTTTCTCACACTTTAACAGGCATCAGAATCACTTGCAGGGCTTGTTAAAACACAGACTGCTGGACCCCACCTCATAGTTTCTGATTCAGCAGGTCAGGGTGATAACTGAGAAACTGCATTCCTGACACATTACCAGGTAGCGCTTCAAGAATGTAGGTGAGAACACTTCACGGTGGATGTGGTCTCATATGTCATCTCTGTCATTAGGGCTGTGGCTCTGAATGTCTGCCGGTCTCTTTCTTCTTATCTCTACCATCATTCAGCTTCTCCTGGGGCTGATTTTTCCCAATGAGAGCTGACACGTCTACCCCACTTCCAAGTCTCCACGTGGTCCAGAGCAGGAAAAATGCCTCGTGTCCCAGCATTCCAGACAAAAAGTCAAATCAGATCAGTTAGTACTTGTTAAATGAAAGTCAAAATCCAAAACAGAAATCTCTCTGATAGGTGGTTTCCTACGTAGAGATCCTCATCCCTGATCACAACAAAAAGCACAGTGACACCTGCCTGGTTTCTATTCGTCCTATGTCTCTTGTGCTCACAGGCATCTGCTCCCTTGACCATTAATGACAAAGCCCAGCCTCCAGAAACTGTCATTTGAGAGTCTCTGCCAGGAGAGCCTTGCTCTAGTGCTTAGCGGCTGAGATGGATTTGACTGAAATAGGAAACCACTTCGGTGCTCCTTGTTGACCACAGCACGATAGCTACTGAGAAGCCTGGTGACAGCCATGCTCAGAGTTAGCAAGGACAAGCTGCTAAGCAGCTGCGGCAGGGCCACCCATGCTGGACACACCCACGGCACCACCAGGACTGCGGGGCCTTTCAGGTCCCTGGCGGTTCAGATGGCAGCAGTTCCGATGGTGAGGGTGGAACTTCAGTCTTCTCTCTGCTTTGTTCTCATCTTCAGGCTTTGTCTCTTTCTTCAGGCTCTACCTAGAAAGACCATCTGGAAAAGCCAATTTCCCTGGATCTGATTTTCTTTCAGGAAATTATCTTTTCTCATAAAATTACAGATGTTTGTTAATAACTGGAAGAACTTTTTGACATCAGGTTAACCTCAGTTCATTACCTTTATAGGTAAAAACAGCAACTTGGTGGATTTCTCATGGCAGAAGACAACAGCTGTTATTATTGATCTGATGACAAAGAAGTTCTCTGATTTGTGATCTTACCCAGAATCCTAGCAGCAAAGGTCAAATGGATCGTGAAGAGAGGGCTGATCTCTGACACAGAACACCTTTATCGCCAGGTACCAAAGCGGTTGACGCCTTCAATGTCCAGCTCCAGCAAGTCTCCTCCAAGAAGCCTTGGCTGTTCACTCTAACCTATAGAGACCTTCTTGTCTCTGAAGACCCAGAGCATTCAGTTGGAACCAGTTGTAATATCTGCTATTTAAACATTGTCTGTTTCCTGAGTGTGCCTTCTCCTTTGTCTCCTGAACTGTATTCTGAGCTCTTTGACACGAGAAACCATATTAATATTTATTCATAATTTTCATCATGTTCAACACAGCTCCTGACTCAGGATAACTGCTCAATAAATACAGGTAAATTGGTAATCACTGGGATGGAAAAGCCCCATGCAGCAACATGTCCTGTTTGCAATGAGGCAGTTCTGTCCTTGTTACATAGGACATCACTTTAATGAGAGGTGGTGCATTCAATACTGAAAATCATCTGCATTCAATATCAAAAAAGATCTGAGGTCTCTGAATAACTTCCACTGCTTTCTTTGGTATTTGATTTACTTTATTCCCCAGTCAGACAATACTTTTTACTTCATTAACATAATAACATTTTACCATTTAAACTAGCAAGCATTGAATGCCTCCAGTGTACAAAAACATGGATCAAAGAGAAACACCAAATAACCTCTGCCCTCAGAGAATTTAATCTTCTAGAAGAGATAAAACATACATAAATCAACATAAGAAAAAGCAGAATGAGATAAAATCTGTGGGAAAAGTTGAACCAAAATACATTGGAGACAGAATAATTATGGGAATATAGAATTCAGGGTTTGAAGGTCTTAAAACCATATGGGCTACTTCTGCAAAGGCTCCTTGAATCCCCTTTGCAATAAATATAGTCAAATACCCAGCCATCTAGCTATGTTTGAAGAGCACCAGGAATAGGCATTCATTATCTCCCAGTCTCCCAGTTTTAAACCTAGTTAACCAGGTTTCTTTGTTTTTTCCGTCCTATCAATGCATACATGTGAGATCCCATATCTGACCCCTGGGGTGATTCCTGGGATGCAATCCACCACCCTCTCCTGCATAGCATTGGGCACACCTATCAGTAATGTCATATGTTTCCACTCAGGTATAACTCCACATGTGTGTACACGTCTATACATGTACTATTAAGACAGGTAAAACAGGTATAAAGCAGAAATAAAAATGATGAGATAAAGATGAAATATAGAATACTTCTGAAGTGATCTCACAGATGATTTTATTAACTTTATCTACCTGCTTTACTCTCATTTTAACTATACTAGTATTAATAATATTCTGAATGCTTAGTCTTTAAATGTCCTGATAACCATTATGGCTCCCTGCTATCATGGGCTAATATCACAAGGCATAAGTTCCCTACTGCTTGACTTATTATGTATAATAATGGATGTAAACTCATATTTCAGATAGCTTTTTGATGATTTCAGCTGTGTTTGACCAACTTCTAGCCAGATTTGATTATGTTTTTACTTTATAATGTGGCTGACAAAAATCTCGTTCTCAGCATTGGAGAAGTGCCAGCATTTCTTTGATGTTCTCTTGTTCCTTCAACTCTTGTTTGCAGGAATCATTTTAAGCCACTTATCTATTTTGTTGGGATTACTTTAGTTACATAAAGATAATATTCTCATTGGGTGCATCCAACATGCTACATATCACAATAGCTGAAAGCCAGTCAAGAAGGAAGGCTGCCTGGGTCAACAACTTATTTTAGGACCCCCCTGCTCTTTCCTCAGGATACTTCAAGCATGGGAGGCACACAAGATCTATTTGCATTCTGTACCCCAATGGGACGTCGTGCACCTCTCACTCCATTTGACATTACTGTTCACAGTGATCTCTGTGTGGTTTTTGGCAAGCTCTGAAGGTGACCAAGTTCTTCCCATTGAGTTAAAGCCTAACTGTAGGCTATGGAGTCAGTCTACTCACTCTTCCACATGAAGTCCAAGGTCATGGATTCTTGCTGCCTTAACTGACTTCCCCAAACAGCTCCTTATGGGCCCAGCCCTGGGTGTGTCAGCCTAATGCTTGCGGCCCTCTCTGTCTTTCAGCATCTCTTTCTGCTAAATACATATTGCCTCTCAGGATCTCTAGCCTTACCTCCTACCAGCTGATTCCACCTGTATTCCAGCCTGTCAGGGGAAAAAAAAATCTATATAGACAGATAAATAGAGAGACATTTGATTGTAAACATAAATTCGTCACCTTGTTAAGAAAAGTCTGAAACATATGAAACATGGAAAATAACAAAAATTAAACACTGAAATCATCCATATTTCACATCTCAGTGATAAACACTGAAATATTTTAGTGTTTGCCCTCCAGATTTTTCTGTATGTATAAACTCACATACATGCACATTTCATTGCATTCTTTTTGTTTTCTTTTTTTAATCATTAGACTCTTCACGCGTATCACACACATCTAATCTGACTGAATAAAATTAGAAATTAGAAGTGGCCTGGTCAACACCAACAAGCTGACGTGACAAGATGATAGAGAGTTTTTCTAACCTAGACACTCTTCTCTTCTGCAGAATAGTTTTGGAGCTTGGAGTCTGTGTGTGCATATATAAGACCTACAAGAAACAATGTCTTTGTTTTGAAAAGAATATCCAAACCCCACTCATGATGAGGATTCCTGCCCCACTGTCTTCCAAGAGGTGTTCAGCTTCTCTGGAATATTTTCCACCTGGGAACCTCACAACTTCCCAAGGCACCCATTCCATCCTTCCCTCACCCCCACATTCTCATTGTTAGGAAGTTTGGACTGAAGATAAAAGGAGCTGATGCCCCAGAGGCAAAGACAGTGCAGATCAGGAAAAGCTAAAAAGAACCCATAGAATTAGAAATGGACTGAGAAGGGAAACAAAGTTGAAAAGCCTTGAGGATCTAGCTGATGTGGGAAGCCGAGGGATGGAGTGCCAGGAAGGGCTTATTCCTCGGGCTTTCAGGTAAATTGCAAGACAATCAATCGCACAAGAATGGATGACAAGTTGTAGTATTAAACATATGGACCCATGTAGGTATCTTTGAGAGGGTGATGTTTGAGCCTAGTCCCATGAACAAAATCAGGTTTGGGATTGGTTTTGGATCTGCTATGTGAAAAAAATTAATTTCTGGGGCACCTGGGTGGCTCAGTTGGTTGAATGTCTGACTCTTGATTTCGGCTCAGGTCATAATCTCACAATTAGTGGGTTTGAGCCCCATGTCGGGCTCTGTGCTGACAGCTCAGAGCCTGGAGCCCACTTTGGATTCTGTGTCTCCCTCTCTCTCCCTGCTCACTCTCTGGCTGTCTCAGAAATAAACATTTTAAAAAATGTGTTTAATTAATTTCTTAAGTGTCTAACAACCACTGGAGTCAGAGAGCTACTGGACAGACGGTCAACTAGGAAAGCCAACTGGCCTCTCAGACAGGTTCTCACAGATAAATCATCACCCTTCAGTATCTTCCCCTCAGGTTTTTATGTCCAGAGGCTCAGTTTGTCCTGTGCTGTCATGGTGGCTTGGGCTTCGGTATTCTGACCAGCATTAACAAAATTCAGACAGGATTAGTATACAAATCTGAGTGCCAAGTATAAAGGGTAAGTACAAAATTTAAAAAACTATTTCCCTGATGCAAAAAGGGAGACCCACACCCCCTCCCCCTTTCCTTCAGCATTTACTTTAGAAAACTTATAACTGTAAATTCTTTCTCTGACCCTCTAGATGTATGTAAACCATTTTCCAAGCTAAACCAGCCTCTTGCGAGCTTTAAGACCCAAGAATACTTTTCTCAAGGGTGTGGGAATCATCTCTGAAATGTAATCCTCAAGGAAGAGAAAGCAGCCCCGGGCTCCCGGTTTCTGTGGGAGGGTAGGAGCCTAACTTCAGCGGGCCAGCTGGCTCCGACTTGCAAACCTCCCTCCTGTCATAAGGAAATTCTATTTTTCCTTTGGATAAAACCAATTAGGTAACCCGGAGGACCATCCCAATTCCCAGGTGCATTTGCGGTAAACTATGTGTGACTAAAGGTGCTACTGGGTTTTCTTACTCGAAGACTATCGTTTGCCTTGAGAGCATGTATGTAATAAGCTGTATCTGCTCATCTACGTGAAAGGGCAAGATTTCTTTCTGTCTTTGCCATCTCTTAGCAGATTGCCTGTGATGTGGGTCACATTCATGTTCAATGCCCGTCCAATAATAAAAATGTCCCCTTACTCCTCTACTTCTGGGGAAGAGGTTTTATGAGTTGGGGAAGGTTTTGATTTCTGTTCCCAACTCAAGTCATTCGCTGACAACGAGAAGTGCTCCAACCACCCACTCCTCATATTCTCTCAATATATGAGAATCCTCAGCGACCAAATGACCTCTAGAAGACTCCCTGGTGAGTATTATGGTTTGAATTGTGTTCGCCCCAAAAGATACATTAGAGGTTAGCCCCCAGTACCTCAGAATGTGAACTTACTTGAAGATAGGATCTTCCCAGAGGTGATCAAGCTAAAACGAGAACATCAGCATGGGCCCTAATCCAATGTGACCAGCCTCCTTAAGAAAGGGGGACATTTGTTACAATTTAAACTTATTGCAATTCCAGTGCAGTGACCTCACTGTCAAAATGACACCTTGACAAGGAATTCAGATATGTGCAAGAAACTATATTTTAAAACTTTTGTCCCCAAACAAGATAACCTGGTTTGATGGTCTTCAAATAAATAAAATATCCATAAAAATAATATATAACACACTTGAGTGCGTTTGGGGAATATACTTTTTAACTTAATTTTTATGTTTTTTAACTTTTTTTATGTTTTATTTTATATTTGAAAGAGAAACAGCATGAGTGGGGTGTTGGGGGGAGGTGGGCAGAGAGACAGAGACAGAATCCGAAGCAGGCCCCAGGCTCCAAGCTGTCAGTGGAGTGCAGGACACGGGGCTCAAACCCACATACAGTGAGATCATGATGTGAGCCGATGTTGGATGCTTAACCCACTGAGCCATCCAGGAGCCCCTCAATGGTTTTTTTTTAATGTTTTATTTATTCCTGAAAGAGAGAAGCAGTGTGAGCAGGGAAGGGTCAGAGAGAGAGGGAGTCACAGAATCTGAAACAGGCTCCAGGCTCTGAGCTAGCTGTCAGCACAGAGCCGGACGCGGGGCTCGAACCCACAAACCGTGAAATCATGACCTGAGCTGAAGTTGGACGCTTAACCAATTGAGCCACCAAGGTGCCCCTTGTTTTGTTTTTTAAAGTTTATTTATTTTGTGAGAGAGAGCACATGAGTGACAGTAAGTAAGGGAGGGGCAGAGAGAGAAGGAGAGAGAAAATCCCAAGCAGGCACCACACTGTCAACACAATCCACGAACTGTGAGATCATGACCTGAGCCTAAATCAAGAGTTGAATGCTTAAACGACCGAGCTGCTCAGGCGCCCCCAATTCCAGTGTTTTACAAGTGAAACTAAATCATAATTTTCTGGAACCTGCAGCCTCCAGAGGCAGGGCCAGGACTGCCATGGTGGCATAATGTGGCTCTGTAATGGCAGAAGCCCCCGTAGGTGCCTGTCTCAGGTGTCGACTCACCTGCTGTAACAAGGTACCACAGACGGCGGGGGGGTAGGGGGAGTGCGGGGGGTGGGGAGGAGCAGAAATTGATTTCTCACCATTCTTGAGGCCTGAAGTCTGAGGTCAGGATGACATGGGGACTGGCGCCTGGTGAGAGCGGCTTCCTTGCAGATCCTGCCTTCTCGTTGTGTCCTCACATGACCTTTCCCGGGACAGATCGGATAGAGACAGGGAGTGGGGGAAGCGAGCTCCGTGGTGTCTCTTCTCTTCAGGGTCTAATCCCTCCGTGAGAGCCCACCTTCACGACCTCATCTAAACCTAATTACTTCCCAAGGGCTCCATCTCCATATACCATCACAGTGGGGGCTGGGGCTTCAACAAAGGACTTTTGGGGTGGGGTCCACAATTCAGTCCATAGAATTGCCTCTGAGCAGAGAATGGGGCTACTCTTCCCTCAGGGCTGGAGTTCAGCTCCCCCTTCCACCTCTGGGATGCATTTGTGCAGTACGTCAATCATACAAACTGCATCCAGGCACACAGACTGTAAAATGCTGGGATCTGGAAAAAAGAGGTTGCTTCACGTAATAGCGAGTCCTGTTCCAGTAATAGAATTATGGGAAAGGGAGAGCTGCCGGGGTAGGTCTGCTTCTACTTCAAGGTTTTCTTGCATCGGCCAGATGGGTTTTAAGTCAGGCCATTCCTCTGTCCTCTCTGGGCCCTCTGGTTGTTCCAGAAGGTTCCCCAGAACAGGCCTCCTTCACGTATCTTCCCGGGTTATTGTTCTCCATCTCCTTTTGCTTTGATTTTGTTCCTCTTCAATTCCCAACTCTAGGTGGGTGGCCCCTTCAGCTGTCCTCACTGTTGGCCCCTCAGTGCTTGGCAGAGATCCTGATTTGGGGACGGACTGACGCTTTCTCCAGGAGTCTGTGGCAGGACCCATTAGCCAGGGGCAGGAACTTTCTAGTCCCAGTCTCAACTTCCACAATCCAAACCCAGCTCCAGGCCACTCAGCGAGAGGCTGGCCAGCCCAGAGACAGCTTCTCTTCTCTTCCCTCCAGGGCAGGAGATGCACACAGATCATCTCCCAGAGGCGCTGGAGTGGTGTAGAACTCCTAGAAACCCTGCTTGTGGCCTGACATGTGGGAAATATGTCTGCTCTGTGAAGGCTGTCTAACATTGAGATTCAAGCAATTTTTTTTAAGTTTATTTACTTGTTTTGAGACAGACAGAGAGAGAGCAGGGGAGAGGCAGAGGGAGAGACAGAATCCCAAGCAGGCTCCACACTGTCAGCATATAGCCCAACTCAGGGCTGGAACTCACGAACTGTGGGATCATGACCTGAGCCAAGATCAAGAGTCGGACGCTTAACCGACTGAGCCACCCAGGTGCCCCATGGCTTTTCTATTTTTAAGGCTCCCTTTGTGTTAGCTCTAACATGACTGCTACTGTGTTCAATTTTATCTTTGACATCAAAGGGTTTGATATCTGCTCACTGTCTAAAAGACTTATAGCAGTGATCTTCTTCTAAAATTGAAAGTCCTTTCATTTTTTTCCCCATTTAATCCTTTAAAATCTTTGGAAGAGAGTTATTATTCTTCTCATTTATAGGGGGAGAAGCAGATTTTGGGGGAAGGGATTTATAACTCCCACCCAACCTGAGGTCACTGGCTTTTGAGTCAATTCTTTGCTGGCCCCCTGTTTTAACGTAAAATGCTGGGCAAATGCTGGGGCGCCTGGGTGGCTTAGTCGGTTAAGCGTCCGACTTTCGCTTGGGTCATGATCTCGCGGTTCGTGGGTTCGAGCCCCGCGTCGGGCTCTGTGCTGACTGCCAGCTCAGAGCCTGGAGCCTGTTTCAGAGTCTGTGACTCCCTCTCTCTCTGACCCTCCCCTGCTCACGCTGTCTCTCTCTCTCTCCTAGAAATAAATAAAAATATTAAAAAAAAAAAATGCTGGGCAAATGCTAGCTGGTCAAACAACACGAAAATCACTGGTAATATAACCTCAGGACTTTCATTTTAGTGGAAGACATGCTTCATGTTTTATTCCTGAATAACAAAGTTCCATTATAGAGGACATATTCCAGCTTAGAAAGATACAGTGTCCTACGTCTCAGGTGTTCCTTTTTAAGTTTTTTTAAAAATTCTTTTATTTTTGAGATATAATTGACATAACATTATGCCTATTATTTTCAGGCATACAATGTAATGATTCAATACTTGTATAAATTGCAAAATGATCCCCACTATAGATCCAGTTAACATCCCTCACCGTACAATTACAAAAAGTTTTTCTTCTGATTAGACTTTGAAGATCTACTCTCCTAACTGCATTAGAGCAACTGCAGATGTGTTTCGAATGGATAAATTAGATCAGCTAATTAATTATATATCAGTTAATAAGATTAGCTGAGATGATCTTTTTTCATCCATTTATGAAATCATAACAAATACTTTTAAAATATTTTCTAAATAGAAGCCTCAAGGAGATACATCCTCCGAGAAATATAAGAGTTGGAACTGCGGATGTGCATGGCTCCCAGGAGTTGACTCACGTGACCCAAGTTCTTGCTTGATTTCACCTCCTCATGAGGGCTCGGGAACACGTTCTATCACCAGATCCCTTTCTCTTCTATATCTTCACTCTTTCCATTTTCACTGGCTTCTTGTCTTCAGCCTTGAAGTCATTAAGTCCCTTCCATCTACACACACACACACACACACACACACACACACACACACACGCTTCCCTTATTTCGTGTGTCCCTGTAACCACCACCCTACTGGGTCTTTTTCCCTCTTGTTCTTACTTAACCATAATTCACGAAAGAATACTCTGCATTCTGCCCAGTTTCTCACCTCCTTTCTCCTTGTCTCCAGCGTTCACTCATTCACATTCATTCAACAAAAATTTTTTTTTCTTATATGCCAGGCATTATCCCAGGTGCTATGGATACAAAGATAAGGAGTGTTTCTATCCCTAAATACACGTGGTTTAGGGAAAAGAAACTCAAGTGGTAAAACACACTGATTAGGAGCACAGGTTTAAGAGTTCAACTGCCTGGTTTGGAATTGTCTCTCCTACTTACTAGCCACGACCTTGGCCAAGTTACTTCTACCTCTCTGAGCTTTAGTTCTCTTAGCATAATGGGGTTCATCATAGCACCTGCTGTCAAAGGTTGGTGTAAGGATTATCCAAGGTAAGCACATGCAGCATTTAGTCCAGAATCTTGCAGGTGGTAGCTCTTCAATATGAGCGAGCAGTTTCTGTTGCTATCACATTATGGTGGGACAAGACCCAAATAGGGGCATGTAAGAGAATGGTTTAGGTACAGGGCACTACCAGTGGAAATGAGGAGAGGGCACACAGCCCCTCTGGAGCCACCTAGGTGGTGTGGCTGGGATGTAAGGTGAGGGATTTAGCGAGGAGAGTGAGCTTGGAGCGCCTGAGTGGCTCAGTTGGTTAAGTGTCAGACTTGGGCCTAGGTCATGATCTTACGGTTCATGGGTTTGTCAGCTCTGCTGACAGCTCAGTGCCTGGACCCTGCTTCAGATTCTGTGTCTCTCTCCCTCTCTGCCCCTCTCCTGCTTGTGCTCTGTCTCTCAAAAATAACTAAACATGAAAAATTTTTTAAAAAGAGAGAATGAGCTTATTAAGTGGAGTCTACCACTGCTACCTTTTTTTTTTTTTTTGGGGGGGTCTCTTTCATCCACTTATGCATGCATTCATCAGTCTGTCCATGCCTAGCATTTTTCTTCTTTAAACATCCTATTAAATGAACATCACAATCCTCTTTCCCATCAACGTTACACACCGCATTCCATTACCAGCCAATAATCAAATACAGGATTGTTTTCATAAGATTTTTTTCTCTTTTACTCTTGTCAAGTTTCATCCTGTTTCTGCTTGGGCTGAAAGAGCCCGGGCTGATTTCAGAGACTGAAATTTCAGAGACATTTTTTTAAATAAAAAAATAAACAAACATTGAAAAAAAATGTTTTAAGAAAAAAAAAGAAAAACTAAGTTTTCAAAAAATAACTACTTAACTCACCACTAAGCTTATTTTGTTTACTTAACCAATTTTGAACCAAAATTTTCTCATCTTAAAATAAAGAGTTTGGCCCAGATAACTTTCCCACTTTAGTACTTAGGACTCTACAAATAAATTGGTCAGTACAGTGAAGTTCTTCATCTCCATCCCCTGGTGTCCCTCCATTTTTCCTGACATCTTCAACCACAAGCAAGACTTGTGTCCACGGTTCCACGGAGCTCTTACGTCTGACTCCACGCTGGCCAGCTGTGTGTGTAGATGCTGGCTAGCTCTGAAGAATTTCGGAGGAAAAGATTCTCTAGGGTAATAATTTTTAACTACAAGGACATAATGTCTAGAAACACATTTTAATACTAGTGGGTACACAAATAACATTCAGACTTGTCTTCAAGAGATACTGTTCCATCATCCAGCGAGAGCAGAGAATTGATGACTTTGTCCTATAGTCCTTGATGAAATGTAACCATTTTAACTTGGAAACAAAGAAGGTATCGCCTGGGGAAATAAAATTCTCCAGGCTGACTCCAGTTAAGGGCGGCAGCCATAATAGTACAATAATGACCCCTTGCCTCTACAAAGCCTTCTGTCGTATAGTATGCCATTTCACCCCCCACAGCAACCACGTAAGGCAGGTAGGGAAGCTATGGGTATTCCCATCACTGAAATAAGGAAACTGATGCCTAGAGAGGTGTGACCCTGAAATTACGCAGTTTATAAGGGCGTGTGTTACACCAGAGAGAGCCATGGCTTGCTGGCCATGTGGGACATCCAGACACCTTCTTACACCGCATCTGAGCAGCAGCAATGCTTCTTCCCCACTGGTTTCCTTGGAAACTGACAAAACATTCAGCCTCTCTGTCAGATAAAATGAAGCAAAGAAAAGTTTCCAAAGAAGAATTTACCAGGTCAGATTTACCAGAAACAGGTCTGCTGGATACATGTATGGGTTAAGGGGAGGGGAGGCACTGTCCTCATTCTCTATTAAGAGATATCCTTATAATCCTTATTAATAAACATTTTTAAAAGAGCTGTCAAACTATTCATATTCCAATATGCCCAAAAATCACTCACGGAGGTCATACTCAGTTTAAAAGCACAGTCATTTAGGACATTTTACAGAGAAAATGTTTCTGCTTATTATAGAGGAAAAATAGCATGTAAGCATTTTATTAATTGAATCAATCAAATAAAAAAACAAATTCAGGTTCATGAATCAGGAGATAGACAATCTTGGCCTGTTTGTAATTTTGCTTAGTCAGTTCTGCAGATAGAAGACAATGACAGACGACTTGTCTCTCTCTGATTTTCCTTGCTTTGCTTTGAAAGAGAAAGATGCCTCTTACAGCTTCTCTCTGGACATACCCTGTGCACCTAGGACTTCGTAATGGGGCATCCCTGGTTGAGAGGTTGTCAGGGGCAGAGGGGGTGGTTGCTTATCACTGACTCAGACAAGGGATGACAGACAAGCATTGTTGGTTTTCAAGCCTTGGAGAGGCTCGACCAAATGGACCCCAGGGGGGTCTTCCAGCCAGAAGGCCTGAGATGTCCCTTTTCCCCTCCTGGGAATCAGGCAGCTGAGAATGCCCAGAACTGACAGGCACTGAAAACATCCCCCAAATAAAGAGGGAGAGAAATGAAACTCACAGAGGCCCTCACTCCATCTCCTCCTCATCTTGTCATGGGCAGACCCACAGCCCTGACATATAGGCTACATTGGGTTTGAATTGTGCTCTCAAGCCTTAGAAGACACGACCAGCAGTGAGGTTTGGGAATGACGGAATCACTGCTGACCTTTGTTTCCCAAGGTACCCAGGTGTGAGTGCCCTGTTGATGGTGCCAGGCCAAAAAGGGTCCCAGAAGTACATAAAAATATGGCTCTAAAGCTTAGTATATCCCGAAACCCATTTAGCCAACTCTCCAAAGATTGGGATCGCTTTGTTCCAGCTCGAGAAGAAAAGTCCTCAAACTGGCTTGTTTTGTTTTGTTTTTGTTTTTCACTGCGGGTTTCGATCTTTTAATCTTTGCAAAGCCTGGCATATCAAAATCCAAAGTCATCTGAATAAAGACTACAGATAAACTGTGAATGCATCACACTGTTAACGTCTGGGGATATTTAAAGAGAATACTGATGCCCCCTCACCAAGGACCGCCAACACAAGAGTAGTCCCTTTGCATTTAACCTTCCCTGCAGCCCCAGGAAGTAGGTGTTATTACTATTTGCACTTCTCAGATGAGGAAATAGACTCATCAATAGTGGAATAATTAGGTGTATGTAGTAACTATATACCCCGTGTTCTGTCGATGCAATAGCCCTACAACGTCACTCAGAAGCATTAGGAAATATACAGGCAGAACCCAGCGAGGAAGAAAGCTGAAAAGATTCACAGGGTGTGATGGGGCTCAGTATCAGTGTGTGTGTGTGTGTGTGTGTGTGTGTGTGTGTGTATGTGTGTGAGTGCACTCACACACTGAGTCTGTGACACAAACTCACCCCTATAAACATGAAGACAAGAGCAGGCCTCTCTGTACTTTGACACCTCCACTGAGCGCTGCTCAGAATAGCGCTGGCCCGGCTGTTGCCTCATCCCATTACAGAGCAGCATGTCCGTGACTGTCCATCAGCCCTCCCAGCGCTTTCCACCTTCCCAGCTCTCCTTTCTCTGACGACCTCCCCAGCTGGCGTGCTGGATTAGCTCTCAGTGGCTGGTTTGATGGGCACTTCCCCAGACTGAATCCCAGTTCCTCTCTCCTGCTCTGCACCGGCTCCTTTGGACATCTACTTTGGTTTCCTCCGCTGGTCTGTGCAGTACTCACTGTGCCTGTTCTCTTCCAAGTTATTAAGAACAGAAGTTCACTGAGGACAGCCTGGACTCGGTCTTCTTCATGATGCCTCTCTGGTGGCAGCTACCTTCTCACCCCTGACATGGGCACCGAAATGCCAATGCTTGGCCTCTACAACATGCTCTGAATCCCAGCCCCATCATCTGGCTACTGCTTTACTTCCTGAGCCTCAGTTTTGTTATCAGTATGATGGGTACAGTGATCCCTTCCTGAAAGAATTGGAAGTAGTTCACGAGATAATGCTATAAAACACTCAGTTTGTGACAGATATCGAAAAGTTCTAGCTATTATTAATATTGTCATAATTACTTGACATGTTCCTTACCTAGTGACAGGGCTCCAGAGCCTCCGGCTTTCCCAGCATCTCAGAGCTAAATATAACATAAGCCAGACCATGTTCTGGAGGAGAGAAAGAATTCTGACGTGGGAGAGAGGGAGCGATGGAGCCTAGTATATGCCAAAGCCCACTATATACTGTAAGATATAAGAAAGTAGATCCTGTAAGAGTAGGTAGTTTTATTAGAACCAGGTTTCAGAGGAAGGAATGAACAAAGACAGGGGCCTGAAGGACAGAGGATTCATGGTGGGGGAATGATAAGAGCGAAGCTAGATCATGAGGAGTCTAAAGCGTCCAGCTGAGGAGCTTATTTTAAAATCAAAAGGGAGTCACCTAAGCGGTAGGTCAACATTGGAGCTATTCTGGGTGGCAGCGTGTGTGTAGAGGCTGGATGGGGATAGGAAAGTTCTAGGCAGGAAGATCATGAAGGTCGTTCATTTTAAACCAGGTTTGTCTCATTTACTATGACAGAGATGGTGGCAGTGGCATAAAAATATCAGGACTCAGATTAGAACTGAGTAAGGAAGGCGCAGTGTGGTCAGTCAGAGCTCTGTTGCTTTGACCAATCCGGCCAACACCCAGTGAAGGAGTGCAGTAAATCAGTCAACTTAAACACGAAAGATTTCCTAGACTCAAAACAGGAAGAGAAAGAACATAACTCTAGGTATTATGCTGCTGAAACCAGGACTGAATTAATGAAAGGGGAACTGCCATTCTAGAAACAATTAAAAAGAAAAGAAACACGAGCACAGAGAGGCAGAAGTTGGCAAGTATCCAGAGGAAGGGATTCCATGATCCCCCAACTCAATCACCCACCTCTGCACTGGGTATATTTGACCCTGCAGTGGGTCTTGATGCCATTAGCCTTTCAATTTGTCATAGACTCTCCTGTTCTGACTCGATATTCACCAGGACAACTCCTGATTATAATTCTGCTTTGCATATAAATACTCCTACAGAGGAATAAACCACCAAGGGGCCAACATGAACGCCTGGGACATTGGGCAAGACGCAATAGAATGTAGTGGTTAAAGAGCATGGTTCTTGAGTTTAAAACTTCCCAGCTTGTGACTTTGGGCAAACGACTTCAAAGCTCTACATCTCTATTTCCGTGTCTATAAACTGGAGACGATGATGGTAGTACCTCAGAGGATCACTGTAAGAGCTAAATGACATATTGCATGTAGGTATCTAGAACAGTGCCTGTATAGAGTAGGTGCTCAAGAAGCCATAACTGCTATTATTACAGATCTCCTTGAAAACTGATAAATGATGGTACTGTGATTTATGCATCAGTCTCGTGCGGATGATAACTGTGAGCCAGTGTTCCGGCACACCTTTCCCTATGGAACCGATAAGATTGTTTCTAGATCTATGAAGCTGACAGCCAAACCCTCCACCATGATGGATTTATTTACTTGTCTGCTTCCCGCACAATATTGGTAACTCTCTGAGAGGAGAGTTTGTGCCTCATCGTCTCAGTATCCCTAGTGCCTAGAATGGTACTCGGCACGTCATATGTGCTCAACACATCTTTGTAACACCTGTATCTATGATCCCAATATTGCCAGTCATGTAATTCAGTGTTGTCCAATAGAAAAGTAATGTAATTCATGTTACTTTTTTTAAAATATAGTTTCTTATCAAGTTGGTTTCCATATAACACCCAGTGCTCATCCCCAAAGTGCCCTCCTCCATGCCTGTCACCCCTTTTCTCCTCTCACCCATACCCCCATCAATCCTCAGTTTGTTCTCAGTATTTAAGAGTCTCTTATGGTTTGCCTCCCCCACTCCTTAACTATTTTTTCCCCTTCCTCTTCCCCATGGTCCTCTGATAAGTTTCTCCTGTTCCACATATGAGTAAAAACATATGGTATCTGTACTTCTCTGCCTGGCTTATTTCACTTAGCATAACACCCTCTAGTTCCATTCACATTGCTATAAATGGCTAGATTTCACTCTTTCTCATCGCCATGTAGTATTCCATTTTATAGATCAACCACATCTTTTTGATCCATATGTCCGTTGATGGACATTTAGGCCGTTTCCATGATTTGGCTATTGTTGAAAGTGCTGCTATGAACATTGGGGTACATGTGTCCGTATGTATCATCACTCCTGTATCCCTTGGGTAAATTCCTAGCAGAGTTACGTTACTTTTAAATGTAACCTTAAGTTTTCTAGCAGCCACATTTTAAAAAGCAAAAAAAGGTTATGTGAAATTAACTATGAGGATATCTTTTATATTGGACTTCTACCTCACACCATATACAATAATGAACTCAAACTAGATCATAGACCTAAATGTAAGAGCTGAAAGTGTAAAACACTTAGGAGGAAGTGTGGGTGTAAATTTTCATGATCTTAAATTAGGTGATGGTTACTTGTCAAGAAAAGCAGGGGCGCTTGGGTGGCTCAGTCGGTTAAGCATCTGACTTTGGCTTAGGTCATGATCTTATGGTTCGTGGGTTCGAGCCCCGTGTTGGGCTCTGTGCTAACAGCTAACTTGGAGCCTGGAGCCTGCTTCAGATTCTGTATCACCCTCTCTCTCTGACCCTCCCCTGCTCATGCTGTCTCTCTCTCTCTCTCAGAAAATAAATAAAAAACTTTAAAAAATAATGAGCTCTAGTCACCTTGCTATCCATTCTGTCCCTGGTACTTACCTTCAACTGGAAGTTTGGGCCTTCTCACCACCTTCTTACAGTTCCTCCCATTTTAGTTGATTCCCCACTCTTATTTGATTCCCTAACAACCTACAGAGCAGGGTTAAGTACCAGGGCCTCTGATTAGGGTCAAAGAGGTAAAGGGACTTTTGCAAGGTCACCCTAGCAAGTTTTAGCCTTCCTGGCTGCAGACTTCCCATTAAATATGGTGTGATGAGCAAATGTCCGAGGTTGGCCTTGGAAACTCATTCTGGTGACCAGGACAATGAGCCTGGGGACCTGAGATTCCTTGTTATGGCAGAAGGGCTGCATCTAAGCTCAGCTTCCTATGGGACAGCTAGCATCCTCTCCCCTGCAGGAAGACTGCAATGTCCTATGGACCCCAAGTTCCTCAGGCACTAGGCAGCTGGCCTTCCCAGCAACTGCTGTAAGCAGCTGGGCCCCCAAACTCAGACTGCCTGGCCCAGGTACCTGAGTGCTCCCCCAGTGACAAAGCAGCTTTCTTACATCTGCTTTCTAGGAAAAATGTATTGGTCTCCTCTTGAAGTATCAACCCTGACTACATGTCTTGCAGGGGACCCTCGCCTGTGGGCCCATAGCAGGCAGTGAATCCATATCTTCTCTTTGTATGTGATCTGCGTTATAGGCTTTCCCTTTCCTCAATAAGGCATATTCCTTAACATAAACTGGGTATGGCTGTACAATTCATCTCAAACTTGACTCACAACATGTGGTGACCCAGAAGGGATCCAACTTGCACAAAAGTGAGATTGCTTTTTGGAGAAGGGTTGAAGGACACAAGCACCATTCAATTGTCCCCACAAGGACAAAGCTATTAATACAGTGAGGCAGGAAAAACTTCATGCAAAAGTTATTTCACCGTTATTTTAAATTTATGCCTTCAAGTTATATGTATCCATTCAAGTTATCCCAGCTTTCTTCTGCAACAAAATATAGCATGTATAAATAAATACAGATCAATAAACGTGTTATACATCATCTTTTTGTTTTATCTAAGACGTGCATATTCTTTATGTTTCCTCTTGCATCCATTTTAGATGCGCACTTGCGCGCACACACACACACACACACCACTTATTTACTCTCTGGCAATAGTTCACCAACGCCATTGCCAAAGAAACTTGATTTCTTCAGTGATTTTGAATATTGAGATTCTAAGGACATATGGGAGCATTCTTTCTCTCTATTCCTCTGACCCTATGTGTCTCTACCACAGTGATCAAAGACAAAGGATCTTTTAATAGAGAAGCAGATTTCTCAGGAAAGTATTAATCAACCCTCAAGAGTATTCTTTTGATTATTCTTTGAAATATTCTCCATCTTAACCCTCACCTGATCCTCCCATATTTGCTGATTCACCTTTAGTCTTATACCTTCTCTAAAGTTCCTCTCTAGTCATAGACTCCCAGATCCCCTTCTCTAGCACTTGGAGCTTACATATCAGTTATTACTTATATACCATCATGGAGTAGTACATACTTACTCACACAGTAGCTTAAGAATTGGAACTCTGGTTGATATTTGAGTATATTTGGCCACCTAGAACAGTAAGAATTGATTGGCTTCGATGTTAGTTATAGTTAATGAGAGAAAAAAAATAAATTTCAAGAAACAATAGTTTTGGGGTTTTTTTTATGCTTTAGAACCCAATAGCTTATCTTTCTGGAAATATAAATTTCCAATTAATTATTCTAAATTCATTCTTGGTTTGTCTTTTAGAATCAACAGCCACCAGGAACTATGTTACTTCTCTTGTCTTCATGACCATGTTATATGTAAAAAACGAAAACCTTCACATACTTTTTCATTGACTAAAAGTTTCAATGAGCTACTCTCCCTCCAATATTTTTAACTTTTACAATATCCAGAATATGGCCTGAGATTAAACAGAAAACTATAAAGATCATAATGGTTTATTTCATTGCCCTATCAGGTTTTTTAACCTCACTTTTTAAAGTGTCCATTAATTGGGGTGCTTGGATAGCTTAGTCAGTTAAGCATCTGACTTCGACTCAGGTCATGATCTCACAGTTTGTGGATTCGAGCCCCACATCAGGCTCTGTGCTGACAGCTCAGAGCCCGGAACCTCCTTCAGATTCTGTGTCTCCCTCTCTCTCTCTGCCCCTCCCCTGCACGCGCTCCGCGTCTGTCTCTCAAAAATGAATGAACATTAAAAGAATTAAAAAATAAAAAATAAAGTGTTCATTAATTTCTTTCATTTCTCTCTGACCAGCATGGCTAAAATTAAGCATGACTGACAATATAAAATGTTGAAAAGGATATAAAGCAGCCAATCATTGGTAGGGTTGTAGAATTAATCAGCCACTTTGGAAAAAAAAAGTCACAGCTTTTTACAAAACTGAACAGGGGCGCCTGGGTGGCTTAGTCGGTTAAGTGTCCGACTTTCGCTTAGGTCATGATCTCGCGGTTCGTGGGTTCGAGCCCCGCATCGGGCTCTGTGCTGACTGCCAGCTCAGAGCCTGGAGCCTGTTTCAGTCTGTGACTCCCTCTCTCTCTGACCCTCCCCTGCTCACGCTGTCTCTCTCTCCTAGAAATAAATAAAACATTTAAAAAAAAATACAAAACTGAACATAACCTACCTCATGATGCAGCAATTTGATCCCTAAGTATTTACCCAAGAAAAACGAAAACACATTTTCAAGAGTGCTCATGGCAGCTTTATTCCAGGTATTCACCTTGGACCATGGACAAACAAACTGTGGTAAATGTAACAAATGGAATACTGCTCAACAACAAAAAGAAACAAACTAGTGGTTCAAGCAACACCATGGATGAATCTCTAAAACCTGCTGTGTGAAAGGAGCCTTGGATAATGGAGTATGCACTGTATGATTCCAACTACGTGAAGTTCTAGAACAGGTAAAATTAACCCGGGTGGGAAAAAATCACAGCAGTCGTTGTCTCTGGGGCTGGGGCATGAGGCATTTTGGGGTAATAGTAATGTGATTTTGACAGGGGTCACCACTAAACAATTGTGCACATTTGTTAAACCTCAGAGAATGTTCGCTTGAAATGTTCATAGATCATTGTGCATCCCTTAAAAAAAAAGCTGTCAACAAAACGAAACTCGAGATAATGGAATGCATGCTGAAGCATTTATGGGGAAGTGATGCTTGCGACTTACTTTGAAATGTATCATAATATTTGATGAATTAATGGATAGGGATGGACAGGTGGGTACAGGTATGATAAAATAAGTATATTAACATTATGATAAAATCTGGGCAGCGAGTGCATGGATGTAGAGTACAAATTCCTCCAAATTTTCTGTATGTTTGAAAATTTGCATAATACAATGTTTACTAAAAGCTCACTATCTTCTCTCATCTTCCAAAATCAGTACATTGTCTTTTTCATGTTTCCTTTGGTTCTTAGAGTCCCTGGAGGCACAGACACAGCCTCGAAACCCAAGCCCCCCATGTGATGTGATTTGGGACACCCCGGGAAGCCTTCTCTGATCAGCGTCTCCCCTGCCACGACTGAATTTTCTATTAAAGAGTTTTATTTTTTTTCCTATGGATCTTGATAAATTTACTTATTAGAACTAATAATCTTTTTGTAGATGCCTTGGGAATTTCTATGTGAAAATATCTTAGGCTAATGCCAGTTTTTCTTCTTAAAAAAAAAAAAAAAAGAATTGTTCCTTTAGATCCAGAGGGAGTTTGAGGTCACCAGAAATCTCCTCTGAAGATGCAAGGATCCTGAGGCTGGGGCAGTGATTTAAGCCTGGGGGAGAATTACTTGTCAAATAACAGAAAGCAGAGCTTTTTTGTTATGGTGAATAAACTATAGAGGAAATGAGAACAAAAAAGGAGAAAAAGAAGCTGTGTGGGAGGGGAAGACATATTAAGGACAAACAATGTAGTTTTGCCTGGGCCATGGTGAGAAAGCAGGACCCATCAGTAGCGGACAGCTCTCATTCCTGTTCCTCAGGCCACAGCAGCCAGATGCTAGAAATAGGGTCAAGGTAAGGGTCACCAAAATAGGTTTCTCTGACTCCAGGCTTGCTTGCTCTATAGGACACTCAGTTCCCTCGATGTCTTCCAGTTTGTCTGGCAGTCCTGAAAGGGTATCTCATCTATGCTTGAGAAGGAGTCCTCTTTCCTGCCTTGACCTGCTGAGGCTGTGATTCTTCCTAGACATTCCATTGAAGTCTGGATGCCTGACCCACTTTTCCCATACCAATTCGGGTCCAGAAGCAGGCTGCATTCAGCAACCCACTTCCTGACCATCCTGAACCACATTCTCCCTTCACCCTCTAAATCCCATGTCTTCCCTTGAAATTTCACTGAAACCCTGTTTTGTTCTTTTTATTGCAGCCTCTTCTCCTCAGGTCTTGGGTATAGATCATGAGCATAGGGCTGGGGCCATCTGAGAGACAGACAGGGACACTCCTGAAGTGTCTCCATTTCTATCACTGACTCGATGTCCTTGGACAATCATGTCACTCTCCTGTCTCTCTTATAATGAATTCTCATTTCCCTTAGGAGGCTTTTAGATTTTTGCACATAGGCCCATAACACTCTCTCCTTTTGTTTCTTTTCAGGCAAAACTGAATATTAAGGAGATATCAGCTAAACCTGTCAGATGGGACCTTAGTTTCCAAGTAAAAACTGTTGATGCATACTTCCATTTATGGAAATAAGTGATTGGATGGATGGATAGAGGTGGTAGATAGACCAACAGATAGAGTGTCACCTCTTCACCTCCTTGCATGTGAGCTTGGCCATATGATTTGCTTTGGCCAATGACACATTCACAAATGTAACACAAACAGAACGTTAAAAAGTGTTTGTGTGGCCACATGGGTGAGCCCAGTTGGGATGTGCAGGAGAACCACCTAGCTGAACTCAGTTCAAATTGCCAACACCCAGAATTGTGAGTTTCTCAATGACTGTTTTTTAAGTCACTAAGTATTGGAGATGTTTGTTACACAGCAATAGGTAACTGATACATTGTTGGAAAAGAGGAAGAAGGAATGTGGAATTGATGGAATAAGTATCCATAATTGGTGAGTAAGATAAAACCTAAGGTCTTCTGTAGATACTGAAATTCTATGATTTGATAAGAAGATCTCAATGTCTATAGTAAGTATAATACTTATAACTTAAATGTATAATTTAAGACCATATCATCTTCTCTCCTGTGTTTTATATTACAAATTCTAGAGATACACAATATGTGACTGATTACCACCACATCCATCTCCTTACTTCTTGACCATATCTTGTTCTGTCACTGCCAGGGCAATATCTTTCTTGAATTGTGTACTGTTCGTAAATGTTTTTCTCATATGATTCACACCATAATCTTGAATAAGAGATATATGCATAAAAAAAAGAGTTGAGATTTATGTATGAATTAATTTTTTAATAAAAAGAAGTTGAAATTACTTGCAAAGTCACACATGCCCATAAAAGAATTATCTCTAGGCTTCCATCCAATACAATGCAATTTTCAGCAACTAAGACAGAAGCCTTGAAAATAAGAAGTAATAATGGAAATGCTGACAAACCCTAACTCCCACTGCTGCAGGAATGGCAGAGAAAGACCAGAATAAAAACAACGCAGCGTGGGTCTCCAGTGTTTTTACCTAGCATTGGCTGCAAATGAAAGAACGGGCTTTCATAACAACAACATCAAAATTAAATTACCAATTATCTACCTAAATAATTTCTGAAATCGGGAAAAATAAACGCTATTTAATTTTGGATAAGATTTCATTTCCCTGAGGTTTTTGCTTCCTGCCCCAAGATCGAGGTTGCTCAGATGGGACACCGCCCTGCCCTGGTTTACAGACAGCTGGTGTCCACATCAGGTCACACGGAGGGAGCCAGAGGAGAGGTGCGGTTGCATCTTTGTATACAATGTGTCACGCTGAGAACTGTGAGCCTGGAGTTCTGGGAACACATCCTCTTTCAACTCGGTGTTCAGTGCTTTCCCCTCCTCGGCTTTGACACAGTTTTCTCTTTGAAGCACTGGGACATCAGGAAAGAGCCCGGACAGGTCTCATCTCCATTTATGCTGCCCCCTGCCTCCTCTGCTTGCAAAGGGAGAGCCAAGGGCCTCAAAGGGTCTCCTCCTCTAGATGCCCAGAGCTGGCCCAGCAGGAGGAACTGAGCCCGTGTGGAGGTGAAGTTGCCCTTACTCATTACAGAACGTCCTCTCCTCTTAGCTTGCCTTTTTTTAGCCTGAAGGACAAAGAAGAGAGAGGAGTCTCAATTTTCCTCATTAATCTGCTCCAGTTGGTGGCCTGTCCAACATCTGAAATCATTTGTGATGTGACAATTATTTATTTATTTTTTTAACACTAGCACCTCATTTTAGGTAGTTTTACCAGTAACAAGAGGAGAATTCGACTTAGAAAACTTTGGGCCAACCACTGAGACCAAAAAAATGAAGACAAAGAGGATGCCTGTGACAGCAAACTAAAGTGGCCTGCTATGCCAAGAATGTACAAGAATCGTATTTTCCAAAGACCACGTTTCTTCTCTGTTCGATAATGACCTGGAACCTCCTCACCAAGTCTTTCTTGGGCTCCTTCGTTGCCCAAGGCTGACTAATGTCAACACTTAGAACAGTTGGACACACAGAGCCTCACTTTCTGAGAGCAGAAGGGACCTCAGATGTCATTTTGGTTCACCGGTACCCCCACATCCCCCATGCATGTCTGGGGGTTGGGGAAATAAGAAAGCAGAGTCTTGTAGGTTATTTGTGTCCCCCCACCCCCCACAAGCTACGTCAAAGCCCTAACGCCCAGTACCTGTGAATGCAAACTCATTTGGGTATAGCGTCTTTGCAGATATAATAAGGCTTAAGATGAGGTCATTAGGGTCATTAGAGCCCTAACTCAATATAACTGCTGTCCTTAGGAGATGGGGTATCAGGACAGACACGCGAGGGGAGAACACCATGTACTGCACAGGAAGAGATGAATGTGTGCTGGCCGCCAGGCAAGGAGCGCCAAGGATTACTGGCAAACCACCAGAAGTGAGGAAGAGGGAAGGGAGGGTTCCTTCTGTAGGTTTCAGAGGGTTCGTGGCCTTGCTGACCCCTTGATTACAGATTTCTGGCCTCCAGAACCATGAGACAATACATCTCTGTTGTTTTAAGCCACATAGTTTGTGGTACTTTGTTACGGCAGCCCTAGAAGTGAATACAGAGAGTTTGGGCAAACTGCCTATAATCACACGGCTGGTGATGACAGAGGGCACACAGAACATAAGCCCTGTGATTCCCACCGCAGAGTTCCACCCATTGTCCTGGGCTTCACGCCTAAGTTGTATGTATGTGTGCTTTCCTACATTTTCTGTTTTTTTTTCCAGATTTCTATAATAATTTCTCTCAATAGACTTTACTTATCTCCCCACTCTCCTTTTTTAAAAAAAACATTCAAACCCTACAGGTAAGTCAAAAGAAAAATACAATGAACACACATATTCCCTTCATCTAGATCCACCAATTACCATTTTGCCATGTTTGTTTCTCTCTTATTTTTGTCTTAAGTCATTTGAAAGCTGCAGATCTTCTGACATTTCACACTAAAAGTTTTCAGCATGTATCTCCAAAGAACGAAGACATTCCCTTTCATAGCAATCAGATTCAAGGAATTTAACACCAATACAAAAGAATTGCATAATAAAAAGACGATATTCCACTTTCTCCAATTTTGTCCCAAATAGCCTTTACAGATATTTTCCTCCTTCCCCTTACTCCCATCCCCTCTCCTCTCCTCACAGTTTTTCGATCCAACACCCCATCACCCGGCCACCATGTCTACTTAGTGTCTTTAATTTTGGAGCATTCCTTCACTTTGCTGTTGTGGTCATACTTGCACAGCATTGATGTGTTTGAAGCATTCAAGCCCGTCGCCTTGCAGAATGTCCCACAGTCCAGATTTGTCTGCTTGTTTCCTCATGGTCAAGTTACATCTTGTCTGGTGAGAATACTTATTTATTTATTTATTTATTTTACAAATAGTTTATTGTCAAATTAGTTTCCACATAACACCCAGTGCTCATCCCACAAGTGTCCTCCTCCATGCCCATCCCTCCTCCCCCCCACATCCATCAGTCCTCAGTTTTTGTCAGCATTCAAGAGTCTCTCATGGTTTGCCTCTCTCCCTTTCCCCCACCATTTCCACCCTTCTTCTCCCCCTTGTTCCTCCGTCAAGTTCCTCCTAATCCTCCTACACGTGCAAACATATAATATTTGTCCTTCTCTGCCTGACTTATTTCCCTCAGCATAACACCCTCAAGGTCCATCCATGTTGCTACACATGGCCAGATTTCATTGTTTCTCATTGCCATGGAGTATTCCATGGTATAGATAAACCACATCTTTTTGATACATTTGTCCATTGATGGACACTTAGTGTCTTTCCATGTTTTAGCTATTGTGGAGAGTGCTGCTATGAACATTGGGGTACGTGTGCTCCTATGCCTCAGCATTTCTGTATCCCTTGGGTAAATTCCTAGCAGTGCTATTGCTGGGTCATAGGGGAGTTCTATTGTTAGTTTCCTTAGGAACCTCCACACTGTTTTCCAGAGGGGCTGTACCAGTTTACATTCCCACCAACAGTGTAGGAGGGTGCCCGTTTCTCCACATCCTCGCCAGCATCTAGAGTTCTCTGATTTGCTCATTTTAGCTACTCTGACTGGCGTGAGGTGGTATCCCAGTGTGGTTTTGATTTGTATTTCCCTGATGAGGAGCGATGCTGAGCATCGTTTCATGTGTCTGTTGGCCATCTGGATGTCCTCTTTGGAGGGTGAGAATACTTATTAACTAGGTGATGCTGTGTGCTTCATCAGGGAGAACATGTTAGTCCATAATCACAATCACTGACGATGTTAGATTCATTGATGATGGTTGTATCTGCCAGATCTCCCCATTATAAAGGTACCGCTTCCCCATTGTAATTAATGAATAATCCGTGGAGGATACTTGAGAGAAGACTTGTTCTTAACTACTTAATGCAGAACATCCAAAGTTAAAAACAAATATTGGCTTGGTATTAGTTATCATCTCTAGCTGAAATATAGCATCTACCGTGTCCTGCTTGATTTACCACATGTTTTTTGCTAGGGTTGTAGGGGGGTGAAGGTTAGAACAAACTGTCCTCCTTTACAAACCACTCGCCTACAGAAACCTGAAGGTCATTCTCATGGTTTTACCAGCACATATAATATGATCCAGCCTTCGGTCTCAGCCAAGATTTCTGACTCTTACTAAAATTTACATTGAAACTTTAAAAAAATATATACACAAAAAATTAAATCTATCAAAGAATAAAATCCTAGGTAGGTAACCCCAATACTGAAAGCACAAAACTGCGTTTGATAAAATCAAAGGTATGCGTCTCAGCATGCCAGCATCACGGGTAACACAGAGCTTATTCTATTACACTTGTGGCCGGGTGGCATTTTCCTTGTTGGCTCCCACAAAGAGCATGAACTTGAGAAAGCAGAACAAAAATAGATCTATCTGCAAAGCCGTGTCAGTCATTTTTGAGAGGTCAAAAATACTCACTGCTTTAATTGGAAGTGAGTGCTTTGGTAATTAGTATAACAACATCAAAACACATCCCTAAGGTTCTGAATGAATATTAAACACGTGGAGCATAGTACTTCAGCCACCAGACCCACCCTCGAGGCGCTGCTATGCCACAGGAGGGCGCGCTCTGTGGAATTCCTGTGCTCTTTCTGAACTGTTGTCCCCACTGGATTGCAAGTTCCAGGAGAACAGGGACTTGGTCCTGTTTGATCTCCAGTGTCCAGAACGCTGTCTAGCACATATTGCATGACCATGAACTATTGGTTGAATGAATTAATGACTCAAAATAGTGTTCTTTAAGTTTAGGTCAATTCAACATTTCTAAGCAAGAGATATAACCTCATGACCCCTTTACCTCTTTTTAATTTAATTATAAAATTTGTTTCTTGGGAGTGTGTGAGTAAAGAGGGGCTTCTTGGCTTCTCTCTCTCAAGCTCTAATAGCTCAGCTAGTCATTTCAGGGAAGACACGCTTCCAGGAACTCCTCTATGCTCAGATCTGGTCATGATTCAAACCCCTCAAGACCATGTCTTTCTTTCTTTATCTCTCTCTCTCTCTCTCTCTCTCTCTCTCTCTCTCTCTCTCTCTCTCTCTCTTCTCTCTCTGTCTTGCAAAGCAGGAACCAGGAAGGACAGGTAATATTCCATTATCCCATCATCGCTGGTATGTTTATCTACTTCCAATATTTCCATTGCTGGGTTGGTAAAGGTCGTGAAGAGAGAAAAGTCTGAGGATTATTAAGGAAAATGTAATTTGCTTATAGGCATTTAGGTGATTCAGTTGGTTATGCTTCCGACTCTCAATTTCCGCTCAGATCATGACCTCACAGTTTGGAGAGCTGAGCACTGCATTGAGCTGTGCAGTGACAGCAGGGAGCCTGCTTGGGATTCGCTCCTTCCTCTCTCTCTGCTTCTCCTCCACTTGTATACTCTCTCGAAATAAATAAACAAACTTTAAAAAAAGAAAATATAATTTGTTTAAATGTTTAGCATTTTTTCTCTTCACGGTTTTGTTTAGAAATATTATAATATAAATTTTTGATTCATTTGTTTAAGTATATGACCAAAATAAACGATCTGTCCTATAAGCGTGAGAATAGTTTTTCTGTTCATGTGCAGATGTTCTAGATTTAAGGAAGCTGAAAGAATCAACTAGTATGCATGCACACTTGAATCAGGACCCTCCAGATTCAAAGATGGAAGACAGGGCACAGTAGAGAAGGAGAGGGTGCAGGAGAGAGGGTCTCCTCTCCGAAGTAAACAGCAAGAACAAAAATAGGAACAGCAGTAACTTGTGCTTATTGCATGCTATTACTTCTGTGCACAACAACCTTATGTAGTAAGAATTATTATTCCCATTGTAGGGAGGAGGAAACTGGGGTTTTGCAATGTTATCACCTGACAGTACCAGCAGGATGAAGCAGGGAGCACGTCTGAGCTCGGAGCGCTCTTACTTCACAGGGGTTACTTCCAAGAGCATAGTACATTGAGAGCCTGTTATTTACAAATGTTGTCTGGCGAGTTTTCAAGGAAATCTTTGATCATTTCTTAAACTGCTTTTGCTGAGAGACACTCAGGGTAGATAAACTCTTGTAAGACTTGCCCCCGAGTTCAGACAGGGGAATCCCTATACTTTTCTTAACATCTTTTGATGTCATTCAGTCCTTTTATCATCTTGGTCATTCTCCTTGAATCTCGCTTCAAAGATGACACATTCCTTAAAATTATGGCTTAAGCTCAATTCCTCCCAGACATCTATTTGCAAAGAGATGGAAAGCTTTGCTACCAAAGGTGAGATGAACGAGAGGTTTTCGGCACAGCAGGACTACAGCATGGCTGCGGTGACATTCTGTTACCCTTGACCTGCCCAGACAGACCCAATGGCTCACTCTTTCTCTTGTCTTGTTGCAAACAAATTAGGAGGAATAAAAAACCCATATATACAAAAGTTCATATTTTTTTAACATAGTACCCAGAAAGAAGTAGAAGGCTTACAATCATCAAGTCTAATTTTATCTAAACTTCAGAAGACTTTATGGGTGGAGGGGAGAATCCTTCTAAAACCAATATTCAGGGGGCGCCTGGGTGGCTTAGTCGGTTGAGCGTCCGACTTTCGCTTAGGTCATGATCTCGCAGTTCGTGGGTTCGAGCCCCGCGTCAGGCTCTGTGCTGACTGCCAGCTCAGAGTCTGGAGCCTGTTTCAGTCTGTGACTCCTCTCTGACCTCCCTGCTCACGCTCTCTCTCTCTCCTAGAAATAAATAAAACTTCAAAAAAAAAAATAAAGAAAAAAAAAAAATAAAACCAATATTCATGATGGTAACAGCAGCTTTTCAAAACTATAGTTCCAATTCTGTACCCCTGTGGACACAGGTTTTCTATTCCCCCCACACACTCCCCCAGACACATTCAAGAAAAACATTCAAAATCAGTCTTTAAAAGACAAAAACATATATATTTATATATATAGTTAAACCACTTACAGGCAAACAATAGAAATTCCTTTACACAGGAGCATACCTCCTTTCCAACTCCAGCTCACATGTTCACCATTCATATTTAGGGCTCCTAACCTTTTGAATTTCATGGACCAATAAATGAATGAATGCATGAAAACGCAGATTGACGTGAGGTTGCCAAGTTTCATTTTGCAGGTAAGGGAAACAATACATCATCATGACTTCATTAAGGATAACGTAACAGAAAAGAAACCTAAATTCATCATTTTAGGCTGAAGAATTTTTAAAAATCATAAAGTTAGCTTACGTAATTTAGTTTATTTACATTAAATCATGGTGTCATTCTTTTCTTTTCTTTTCTTTCTTTCTTTTTGTCACTCTGCCACAAATCAGTAAAAATCCTATCAGAGACTAGCACTGTCCTGTGGCCAAAATTTGGGGACCACCAATCTAAGAGTCTTTCCTGATAACTCCTTCCTCCACCAGGCAGAACTAAACCCCTTCTACCTTCTTTTCAAGCATTTTGTGAATACTTCTGCTATATCACATGGTCTCATAAGTATTCCTGTTAATGTTCACCTAGCAGCTAGACTACATGTTCTTAAAGGCACAAAGATTGTGTCTTACCCTTTTATCCATTTATAGAACATAGCACAAAGCTTAGAACCCTGTAAGCCTTCCAAGAAAATTTATCAAAATAACTGGTACATAAGTCAAATCTAAAGAGAAAGTTCTTTCTCTAGACAAAATGGATTATCTTATTTGTAAACTAGAGTATCACACCAGGCTTTGAAAGTAGATCCCAGAGACAAGGTTATAAGAACACTGAAATGCCTTTAGCATATAGCAATGGCTTACAATTTTAAAACTGGAATAATTTAAAGTTGAAATAATTAGTCAACACTATTGTTCTGAAAAATAATCTTGGCTAAGAAATTGGGTTGGGGTTGTGTTTAAACACTGATAGTAGCATCAATTTATACATACTTCAAATGAAAATGGAATTTAGAGATGCAGAATAGAGTACGAATCATCAAAACGTAGGGTAATAGCCAGCAGCAAATGAAATCCTGTGTGCTCATTTATCCAGGTGGTTTATTGGTAACTCATGGATCTGTGGTTTGAATACTGAACACTGAGCCAGCAGCTCCCTGGTTCTAAGAAAACAACACGTCCTCATTTCTTTCCCTGATAAAATTTGGCCACAGTTCAACAATGCAGTAAAAATACGTTCCATAAAAGTATCTTTATGGATTTTCTCAATACATTGATGAATGAGGGGTGGAGCTCTCTTCTGAGGGGCGGGATCACCAAAACCTTTTATCCTCTGTACACATACGCCAAGAACATGAAAAGTGAAAGGAATTGAAATGATAATCAATTGTTTCTTGCATAACCAAATGCACAGCATATAAGTATATATAGTGTTACTTTAGCTATTATTTTTCACAACTTAGTATCCCCAAATTAAATCCTTTAGTGTTATCCTAAGGATAAGGATCAGTTTTGGATTTACCTTCAGCAGTGATTAAATAGAGTCATGAGGCTCCATAAGCTTTATGGATGAAACCGTGGCAGCCCTGGCCACCGTAAGCAGCGTCAGAGGAAGAAAACTGGAAACCGGGAATAGCACTGCTTGCTGGTGCTCATTCACCTAATGTTCAAGATGCAAGGAATGGAAACAGCTTTGGGGGCCCAACTTGAGCATGAATCCAGTGCTTTTGTCCAAACAGCAGCATGTGGGCTCAGCTACATTATTTGCTCCATGTGGTGGGCAGCCTCCAAGATGGCCCTCAGGCATTCCCAGCCTTGGAATTCATACCCTTGCAGAGTTCCCTCCCAAATGGTACCAGGGTTTGTTTGTGTGACCAACAGAATATAAGGAAGTGACTGTATATTGTTTCTGAGGTTAAATTATAAATCATATTGCAGCTTCATCTCAGTGTCTCTCTCAGATCGTGGCTCCCGGGAAAGCCAGCCCCACACAGAGGCTCATGTGTGTGGTGAACAGCCCCACACCGAGGCCCATGAGGCACGAAACAGAAATGTGCTGCCAACAGCCACGGGAGTGAGCTGGAGGCAGACCCTTCAGCCCACGTCAAGTCTTTAGATGACGACAACACACCTGAGGCTTGGCTGCAACCTCATCAGACTCTGAGCTCGAACCACACAGCTACGTTGCTCCCAGATTCCTGACCCTCAGAAATCAAGTGAGAAACTGAGCATTCTGTTTTAGTTGCTTATTTTGAGGGTGATTTGTTACCTAGCAATAGATAGCTAATGTACTCACTGTAATCTTGGGTAAGTTAGAAAAATTAATTGAGCCTCTGCTTTCTCGCGTATAAAGTGGTAACTAATGTATGTATATATATATTTTAAAGTTTATATATTTAGTTTTGAAGGAAAGTGCATGCACATGCACGTGAGCAGGATATGGGCGAAGAGAGAGAATCCCAAGCAGGCTCTGAGCTGTCAGCCCGGAGCCTAACACAAGGCTCACTCTCACGAACCAGGAGATCATGACCTGAGCCGGGATCAAGAGTCGGATGCTTAACCAACTGAGCCACCCAGGCGCCCCCATAGAAATATATTTATACTTATTCTCCTTTGTTCTAGAAGGAATTTAGGACTACTTTCAGGGATGCATAAAATAAAAGGCAGCATAAATTAAAAGAGAGAGGATAGGAAAACAAGGGTGGGGATATAAAAAGAAATGGAAAGGAGGCTAAAAAAATAATATATGACACATATGCTATAACTGGACCACAGTTCTGGCTCTGAAACTTTGAGTACCTCCTCCCACCTCCTCCCTCACCCTGTCACATACACACACACACACACACAGGCAGGTATTTATTCAATTCAGAGTCCAAACATTTTTTAAAAGAAAATCCAATTGCTCAAGAAACATGTAGGTATCCTTAGTCCTAACATGGCTGAGAATTCTCCCTGGTCGCTGCCCTAACGCAGACACTGGGCAGGAGCAGCTAAGGCCATCACATTCACCAGCCATTCAATGACATGGGATGATCCTCATGGAGGGTCTGCTATTGTGCAGGCCCAGGACTGGCTCCCCTACAGTCGTGACTGCCATTACTACCGCCCTTCGGGGCAAAGTCTTACCCCATCCTGCGGCTCACCTCTGAAACTTTTGCCCTTCACAAGAGAAATACTCTTGACTTTTTCATCCTGATAAATATTAAAAACAGCCCATTTTCAGCCAGAACTTCACAGAAACAGTTGTGGGAAATCCTGAATATTCTGAATATCTTCCCACATTCCTTCCCTCTGAAGAAAGAAAGAAACTCAGCGGGCATAAATGTCCAGCCTCACGGTCACTCAGACCTTAAGCTTTGGGGCTCTGATACCCTTTCTTTTCCTCCCTTCCTTCTTTACCTTGTCATCAAGTCCTGATGTTTTTACTAAAAACATCCCATTTTTCCCCTCCTTTATATTTGTGCTGCCACTGTCTAGCTCAGAGTTTTAACTCTTTACTGCCATATTAGGCAATAGCCTTTCTTAGGCTGGATTCTTCTCTCTGCTGAGGGTGCTTTCCCTGACTTCCAGATGACACCCTTCTCCACATGTACTCCCGTGGGAGGGATGGCAGGGAAAGCAAACTTTCTGCTGCCTCTTCTTTTTCTTCTTCTTCTTTTTTTAATGCTTATTTATTCTTGAGAGAGATAGAGACAGGGTGTGAGCAGGGGAGGGATAGAAAGAGGGAGACACAGAATCTGAAACAGGCTCCAGGCTCTGAGCTGTCCGCACAGAACCCGACACAGGGCTCAAACTCACAAGCCATGAGATCATGACCTGGGCTGAAGTCAGACCTCAACCAACTGAGCCACCCAGGCCTTCCACTGCTGCCTCTTCTTATTAAAGCACTAATCCCACCCATCATGAGGGCCTCCTGACCTCATCTAAACCTAGTCACTTCCCAAAGACCCCACCTCCCAATATGACCACATTGGGGTTTGGGGCTTCAACATATAAACTGGGGAGGGGTATAATTAAGTCATTAACAAGCTCCTAGTCATCCCCCATCCAGCCATGATGCATCTGATTGTCAGAATACTTTCCTCTCAGAACAGTGTAGTCAACCTGGGTCCACACTGCAGGAAATCTAGACCTAGTGTTCTGCCCCAACTCTAACTCCTATTCTTCACTCGGTATAGCACCTCCACTCAGATTTGTTCCATACCCTCTCTGGGCCTTTCCATACTGTGAAATCTAGAATGTACCACCGTCGCCTCCTTTCTGGATTCCAATTCTGCTCTCTAAACCTAGTTCAGATCCTAGCTCAAAGAGCTGACAGTCTCAGAGCTGGAGAGACTCCGAAGGTCACTCAGTGCAATCTCAACCTCATCCATGCAACATTCATTCTCCCATTCAATATTCTTTGGGTATCTTCTAAACCAAGTAAAAATGAAATATGATAGGTTCACCTTAGAAAAAGGTAACAATTAATACAGGGAGACTGGAATGTGAATGATTACAATGTTAGTACAATGTTTGAGACATGAGCAAAATGCTTTGGGAGCACATTCTTTGACACTATTGTCTGGGTTTTATTTGAATACCTTTTTATTTTATTTTATTTTATTTGTTACCTTCAGTAACAGAAAACTCATTACTTTAAGGGGTAGCTCATTCCATTTTCAGAAAACTATAATACAGAAAGTGATAATGCTGAGTTTAAATCTAACTTACACACATTTATTCTAGTGTTTTCAAACTCCAGAATTTTCTAAGATAAATCTAGCTTTCTTTTCACAAGACTATAATTTATATATTTGAAGATCACACCATGAATATCCCTAAACTTCTCCTATTTCTGATTCTAGGCTCTCCACCTGGCTGGCTGCCTTTCTCTGGCTCCACTAAAGATTTTTTATACCCCTCAAAGTTTGGTGGAGAGTCACCACAGCAGAATGGAAGGAGGCTATCACCTCCATTGTTCTTATTTTAGTGTAAACTAAGATCACATTTGATTTTTGGGGAGGGGACACCCTTATTATATTACTTCTTACAGACAATCAAAATTTCTAGTGATTTTTTTTCCCCCTTTCATACACCTAAATGATTCTTTCCTCCAAAAGTCAGTAGCACAAACTTGAGTGGCTCATATCAGGACCTGTTCATATTGTCTGGTCAGTTAATTTTTTAAAGAGATTTTTAATAAAGTGTCAGTTATATATAATTGACAGTACATTTTTTCATTTTTTTAAATCAAAGCTCTCCAACTAAACAGATCTCTGGAAGGTAAAAGATAACTTTTTTTAAGATTTGATTTTGAGAGAGAGAGAGAGAAAGTGAGAGAGAAAGAGAGCAGGGGAGGGGCAGAGAGAAAGAGAATTCCAACCAAGCTCTGCACTGGCAGCGCAAAGCCCTATGTGGGACTCGAACTCACAAACCTTGAGATCATGAGCTGAGTGGAAACCAAGAGTTGGATGCTTAACCAACTGAGCCACCCAGGCACCCCAAAAGATACTTTCGTTATTCATATTTTCCTTTAATAAGTGCATGCATGAACAAATGTTAAGAAAGAAAGGCACTGTGGTATGCAGCATAATGCCCCTCCCTATGTCCACATCATAATCCCCAGAACTTGTGAATAGGTAAAGGAAGGTAAAGGTAAAGGAAGAGCTTCAGAGAAACTGAGACATCAGGGTGAGTCTGGAGCACTTTGTACAAGTGCTGACTAATGGTGCCGTTGAAGCAGTTCAGGCCAATGCATCGGGAAACTAGGTTGCAGATGGAATCACAGTTGCTAATCAGCTGATTTTAAAATAAAGAGATCATCTTGGATTACCACCTCGGGCCTGATGATTGCAAGGGTCCTTTAGAAAGGGAGGCAGTGGAGGAGATCAGAGTTAGTGATCTGAAGATGTCACTCTGCTTGCCTTGAAGATGGACAAAGGGGCCATTAGCCTGGGAATACAGGCAGCTTCTCACTGCTGGGTAAGGTAAGAAAACAGCTTCTCCCCTGAAGACCCCAGAAGGGAATTCAGATCTGCAGACACCTTGATGTTAGCCCACTGAAACCCATTTCAGACTTCTGACCTCCAGAACTGTAAGATATGTGTGCTGTTCCCACTAAATTCGTGGCCATCTCTCACAGCAGCAACTGAGAACTTATTTAAGTGCTAGCACTTGGTACTACTTGCCAGCCATCATGTGGTACTTTCATGGACATCATCATTAATCTTGACAACACAGCTTAGAGGTTCTAAAAATTGAAGCTACTGGGTAAATTTTGAAAAATTACCCAGTTGTTATGAAGCAGGGCTAGGATTTGAACTCAGGACCCTCTGACTTCAACCTATACTCATTTCACAAAGCCATGATATCTTAAGAACTCAAATGTCGTACTAAGTAGAATCTAAATATTCTGATGAGTGTTCCAGAGCCCATTGTTCCTGGCAGAAACTGGATACATAATTCAATAACTATTACTGACATTCCACTTTATCTTCTTCCTCTCCTTGAACTTTTCTCTCTACACCCGATGCTGCTTTAAAATAAAAGTAACACTTCCAAATGAACGTAATTTATAGCTTTCAACAGATTAAACTGTTCACTTCATATCATATAATCATCTGTAGTTTTATTACTAGGATACCTAAATACATTAGGTATCATCTACAAATATTAATATCTGGTTTCCAAGGAAAATATGCTTTTATAAGCCACAGCTGCTTCTCTTGAAAAACCATAACCAAACCCTGCAGCACTCTGACAATAGAGGTCTGTCGGTGACCATATACTTAGCTGTACAAAGGTTATTGCTGGTCACAGACATAAAAAGCATGGGTGAAAATGCTGCAAATATATAGTATGCCCTCAAATCCAAAATGAAAATGGGAAAGTTTCTTTAGTTCTTTATCACAATGCATTCATGTATTGCAGTGTGCCACCTTTTTCATTTGAAAGGAGTCTATTCATTCATTATAGAGCACCTATTTTTTTAAAAGTTTATTTATTTTGAGAGAGACAGAGACAACGTGAGTGGGGAAGGGGCAGAGAGAGAGGGGAAAGAGAATCCCAAGCAGGCTCCTTGCTGTCAGCACGGAGCCTGACATGGGGCTCAAACCCAAGAAACTGTGAGATCATGCCTTATGCTGAAACCAGGAACTGAATGTTTAACCACCTGAAGCACCCAGGCGCCCCACTAAGCTCCTATCATACGTAGTGGACCTTAGAGCATAATGCCTTAGAGTATAAGCTCTAAAATAGATGGTTCTACCATTTCCTACTTATACAACCATGGGCAAATTACCCTTGAGACTCAGTCTCCTCTCCTGTGAAATGGATATAATGATAGCACCTACCTCATATGAGTGTTAAGATATACTGAGAGAATGCAGTTAGAACATAGGATAATATAAAGTTAAACACTCATTACCTGTTAGTTCTCACTATACGCCAAGCTGTGGGGTTGTATCAGTCCATAAAAGAGACATGGTCCCTGCCCTTAAGAGGTTTACATTCTAGTAGTTAAGGTGTACGGTAGGGAAGAATTATAGCTTCTAATAAGTATGCAAATCAGCAGCTACTATTTTTGAGTGCATACACTGGGTGCTTCTACTGAAGTCAGCACGTTGGCCTGATCTGCTTCAAAGGCATCATTAATCAGCACCTGTTATACAAAGTGCTCTAGACTTGCCCCAATGTCTCCATTTCCCTGAAGCCCTTCCTCTCCCCTTTCCTTCTATATTCTATTCTAGGGAACCCATCTCTAGAATTACACTGAGTGGAAAATTAATTTGCCAGATTGTCTGATAACTAGACAACACCAATCCCCCCTATTCATGTCATCCTTACTATGCTAAGACACCCCATTAACAGGGATTGTTGAAACATGTGCCAGTGAGGTCCATAGAGCTGCAGTCTTCTTACCAAAGCACCCTAATTAAGCAACCCCAGATACACACTTGTCATATTCTTTGTCATGTTAAATTAATGCACAGAAACTTCTTGCCTACTAGTCAGAAGACTTTTGTCCCTAGTTTTGCAAGAGAATAAAGCTTTATTTTCCCCCCTCAAATATACCATTGCCTCA
This sequence comes from Proteles cristata cristata, assembly GCA_017311185.1. Taxonomy (NCBI): domain Eukaryota; kingdom Metazoa; phylum Chordata; class Mammalia; order Carnivora; family Hyaenidae; genus Proteles; species Proteles cristata. The sequence continues at coordinate 184,277 of JAESUZ010004765.1, forward strand.
TGAATCCTTAGGACAATGGAATACTTTTAAAATATTAAATGACATAATGTGAAAACACCTTTAACAGCCTCTAAGTCCACAAGAGATGAGCTACAATACATATTCTGTTTCTTATAGATGATTTTCTGGTCTCACTGCATAACTCCAAATAATTTCCAAAAAGCAACACTCAACCCTGGGATGGTAATTACAGAGGTACCTATTGCTTAAGTACTTAGTAAATACTTGCTGATTTCCTATCCAAGATGTGTCAGGAGGTAAGACTTAAAGAGGAGTGTGTTAGACCCAGCCTCCCTTCTTTCTAATGACTGATTTTGGTAAAGGCAAAGGTAAGTCATTAGCCATCAGGCCGACACCTCAGACCCACATGCTGGTCTATTTTAAGCTTCTTGGATGGTACCAAGACCCTGCTGGGCCATCTCATGTTGTCACAGCTAACCTCCAACACCCCCAAGGGTTCTATCATCCACCCATAAGGTCAACAGGCCAATCTGGTTTAGCACTCACTCATTTCCAGGTTTATTCTAGGGCAAGAAAATGACTGCCAAAGGTCTCATTCATGAGCTGTCTTTGCATTACTGGTATCACAGAAAGGACGCGAGTGGACAAAATAAATATTTTTGCACAGCCCCTCTGTACCTTTTTTGGTACTATTTTTGTACTATTTTTGAAATCCCTTCCTCTCTCTTTGGGGCCCTTCTTTACAACAATCTTGCATTGTCCCAGAGCTTTTCTATACCTTCCAATGTCGAAGTGTCAACAGGTGTTCTGGTGGCTAAAACAGTCTGTGGGGTCAAAGCAGCACACCCAAGGACCTTGGCCCTTGCCTGGCCAGGTGGCCGTGTGATAACAAACAGCACTTCGGAAGCAAGCCTCCTGAGTGGCTCAACAGAGCTGTATATGGAGACAGGGAGAAAGCCAAGGCAGAGAGGAGACAAGGTTGAGATACTAAAGAATCCCTCTACAAGTAGTTGGTTCCTCTACAAGAGTATGACTTGATTTGTAATACACACAGCCCTCAATCCTCCAACTTTGCAGCTAGAAAACAAACTTGGACCTCTGAGTTTTTACTTCATAGCCATTACTTTAAGGAGGCTTTATTCTGATTCTAGAAATACCTTGACATTGCCTTCAATACCCATGACAAATTCTTTTGACTATATTTAGTGGTGGCAAATACTAGTTTTTTGAGAATGAGTTTTCAGAAGTAGCCAGGTCATTTAGAACCAAGAATAGTAAGATGGGGAAAATGAATCCTATTTTGGGTCTAAAAAACAAGGTGCTAGATATAGTAAAATAAGTTGGAGTTTCCTGTGCAGACAAAAACAATGTGAAAAGGTAATTTTAAAAGTGCTCTGCATGAGAAGGACAGATACCATATGTTTGTACGTATAGGTGGATTAGGAGGAACTTAACAGGGCACCATGGGGGAGAAGAAGGGGGAAAATAGTGGGGAGAGGGAGGGAGGCAAACCACGAGAGACTCTTGAATGCTGAGAACAGAGGGCTGATGAGGGTGGGGGAGAGGGGAGGGGGAGATGGGCATGGACGGGGGCACTTGTGGGGATGAGCACTGGGTGTTACATGGGAACCAACTTGACAATAAACTATTAAAAAAAAAAAAGGTGCTCTGCGTAATGGCAATGTTGGTGTGGAATAAAGGTGTACATTACCAAGGTGGCAATTTGAAGAGGTCATTCATATGGATGTATACATTTTGGAGTCTCATCCCTCTACTTCCACAGTCAATGGGAAAACGTTATAGACAACAGACAAGCCTAGCATAGACTTCATTTCTGAAACCTTAGGCAGAAACTTGTAAAAATCTACTCTTTGCTTCAGTTTACTGGTTACCATGTCTGCAAAGTAGGGGCTAAGGGGCAGTGACACTCCTCACATAAATTAAACTGGTATTCTAAAGTTCTAAGACTTTCCAATATATTAATACCTTCTTTTTAAAAAATGTTTACTTATTTATTTTGAGGGGAGCATTCGTCAGGGAGGGACAGGGAGAATCTTGAGCAGGCCTCGTACTATCAGCGCAGAGCCTGATGCAGGGATCGATCTCAGACCATGAGACAGTGACTTGAACTGAAATCCAGTCAGATACTTAACTGAGCCAGCCAGGCACTTCTATTAATAACTTCTTAGTATCTAACTGTAGAACGAAGGGATCTGGAACTCCTACTTTTTAGGAGTCCTAAATCTAAAAGAGGCACGCTTACCTGGACATGTGCCTATAATATTAATAATAGCTAACGTTTTTTTATAGATTTTAAGTAATCTCTACACCCAGCATGGGGCTCAAACTCACAGCCCCAAGATCAAGAGTTGTATGCTCTACCGACTGAGCCAGCCAGGTGTCCCAATAATAGCTAATACTTATATAGCCCTTACTTCCTGCTACATACTTATTTAGCACAATATGTATTTATATCGGCCTGTGAGTTATTACTATTTATATTCCTATCTTACATATGAGAGACCTGAGACAGAAAGAGGTTGCCCAAGACCACATAGTAAACTGCAGAGTGGGGACTGGAACCCAGGCAACCTGCCTCCAGCTATGCTCTTCCTCACTATGCTAAGCCACCCTATACTGCTTCTAGGAAACAAGAGAAAACTAGACAAATGAATCATATACTAAGAGGGAAAAGGACGATGAAAAACACAAAATTATGGGAAGCTTATTTGAGAGGCAAAAGGGGAGAAGTGAGGCAGATGGACTATCTAAATGGGGGGTCAAGGCCTCTTGGAGAGCCACGCCACAAGAGTTTCATGGGCTGCATGGAACTGGACAAAAAAAGCTCTCTTCTAATTTAAAGAATAGAGGAGGCAGCTGAAAACATCCAGGAATTACGAAGAACCGGTTCATGGCAGTTTTGTGCATGTAACGTTTTTCCTTTATTACATAAAAATAAAATAGTGCAAGATTAATAAAAACAAAACCCCACAATACTGTTAACTTGACAGTTTTTATATCCAGCCCATATCACTTTGTGAACTTTATTGGTTAGGAAGCGGATAGGCTTAATAAATCAAAGTAAACAGTTTCATGCGAGGCAGGATGGGTGCAATGATCTACCTAATACCATCTCCCAAGGAAGCTTTTAGAAGCCACTATCGATGACTCAGTTCCCATAAAGATGGGATATGTGTGGATGGAGGCAAAAGAAGCCTTCAGAATCTCTTCTGTTTAATCACAGAATGCCAAAGCCACCCCAAGCCTACCCTCATCTCACTGAAACAGCACGGAGTCTAATGGAGCAGAAATGACTTGGGTGAAAGTGTTCCGATCAGCTCCAAGTCCAGTTCTCTTCCCACTTCTACAGGTTTCCTTGTAACCATCCCGGGAAAAGAAGACAACACTGGTATCAAGAGCACACCTATTCTAGAGGGAAAAGAATTCCTTGATCACAACTTCCTCTTGCTGCTGTTTAGCCCCGCTTCCTCTCCCTAGGACTCAAGAGGTGTCTAGAAAACGGTGGGAAACATTATCCGAGCTACTGTTCCTAAAATTTGCAAAGTATCAGATGAATGCGGCAAGTCTGTCATGCCTTATATTCTAGGCTGGGGCGAATTTGGTTTCCTGCTAGGCTGAGAGCCAGCCCCACAGCCTTTCTTAGGAAACATGGGCCCACCACCAAGGCGCAGGGGAGGCTGAACCGCCAAGCTGCAAGGCCAAGGCCGGTCACCTGACGAGGTGCCAGGGATTCGCGAAAGCCCGTGCGACCGGGAACAGCCGGCCCGCGGGGACCCCAGTGCAGGGGGATGCTTGGGCGGGCCGGGACGCTTCTTCCCAACCCGGCGAGTCTGCAGCCGCTTCAACGCCGCCGCACCCGGCTGGTCGCGGGTCCCTTGCGCCACAAAGCCCCACCTACCGCTGCCGGGCGCGGTCACGTGAGGAGCACCAGTGGAACCAATGAGCTGCTCGCTCGGAATGGAAGGGATTGTCTGACCCCCATGACGTCACAAAGCTGGCTGGGAGCGCGCTGCTCTTCCGCCCCCCCCTTCCCGACTCGGGCCGGGCCCTCACTTCTACTCCCCGCCCACTCTCCCGTGCGCAGCCAATCGGAGGGCGGGAAGTGCCTCGGCCCGGACGTTCGGGCGGGGCAGGGTGGCGGTCCGGCGGGGCAGGGAGTGGGCCAGCTGGGGGCCAGGGGCCGCACTCCGGGGAGTTACGCCAGGCGGCTTGGAGGGAGTGCCTGGTGGTTCCGCTACTGCTCCGGCCGCTTCCTCGTCGGGAAGAAGCAGCTCCTCCCCTGTGTGCCCGGTTCGTATTCCCTGCCCCATGCCCCGAGTCGTCCAGTCCGGAATCCTCTACGCGCCCAAAGTTGTGAAGAGGTTGCCCGGCACGCGTGGGAAGCGGCGGCCTCGGGCGTGCCAAGGGGTGGCGGGCGGCTGCCTCGGGCGTGCCAAGGGGTGGCGGGCGGCGGCCGGGGCGGAGGAGGGACGAGCCCTGGAGCGCTAGGTGCGCGCGGGGGCGTCGGAGCTGCGGGCGGGCGTGGCGGCGCCGCCGAGGGGCCGCCGCGGGCTCTGGGTGGGGGGCGGGCCGGCTGCGGCCGCTGTCAGCGCCGGGGGCGCCGTGGAGAACCTGCGCGAGGGCGATCTCCGGGGAGGTGCGGCGCTGGCTGGGTGGCGTCTCTCTGCCTGAGGGTCCCCCGTACGCATCCCGGAGTCTGGGGTGACCCCAAGGCAGCCTGCCGCGGGCTGATCCCTGCCCTGGGCTTCTGGACCGAAGCGGGCGCTGCGTGGGCCCGGCGGGTGGGCAGCGGGCGGAGGATGCCGGGGGCCGGTGGGCTCTGCGCCGGGGTTGGATGGAGGGACCGGTCCCGGGGCGCGCCTCTTCTCACGGCTGGGTCCCCGCCGCCTCAGGCTCCGTTCCTGCCTCTCCAGCGGGGTGGGTTGGTTTGTTTGGTTTCCTTCTTCTCCCCACCCCTTTTTCCCTGCTCCATCCTTTTCCCCCTCCCAGCCCCTTTCTCGGGGCTGGAGCGAGAGCTCGCCCCTCCTCCGTGCCCGCCTCCCCCGCCGCCGCCTCCTCTAATGAGCATCTCTGCCTTGCTTTCAATGGGCCGGTGCTGCTGTCGCTGCTGCTGTCCGCGCGGGTTGTGGATGTTGTCGGCTCCGTGTTGTGATGACAGGAGAATGTGTGTGTGTCCCGGGCCCAGACGAATTGGTAGGTATTTGCCTAACTACCTGCGTTGGGTACCCAGAAAGGATGGTGACTGATTTTGTGTGTGGACGGTTTTAGCTGGGTCGCCGTGGAATTCGGGGTGAGGTAGACAGAAAAAGGGAACAAAGGCGTCCTGGACCTGGATAGCTTTGATACCTTAGTGCAGTTTTCAGGTGGGGACAAAGGAAACTAATCAAACAAGTGCTGGCTTGGGGCTTCGTGGCTTCCGAGGGAAACCGGTTTCTTCATTCATGTAGAGATAACAAGAGCTGTGAAATGGCTAGGCATTTCCAGAAAATGCTGAAAACTGGAAAGTCTTTATACAGGATGTTTAATGCAATTGGATTACATAAACTGAGGTTCTGACACATTGAATGACTAGTATAGCTTTTTTTTTTTTTTCATTTTAACCAAAAGCTTTGAAAGCTAACGAGCTCCCGAGTCGGTGCGGTATAACAGTATTTTCTAATTAATATGGTCCGTGGGTTTATTGAATGAAGTGGAATGATTTCTTGGCACAGGCTCTGTCGAGCACATCAGTAAGAATGGATGGGTCTCTCTCCTGTTTCGGATTGCATTGCATCTTTTCTTATTAGTCATTGGCAAAATGGGTCAAATTTGCCTAGGACTAAGATGCTGCATCTAACGTGGATCATGGGATAGGAACTTTTCAGTGAAATTGTGGTCAGAAATCACTTGAAAATACGACATTCCTCCAGTTTACCAAAGCCATACCTTGTTGCTGTCCTTAATTGCCTAATCAAGAGCTTTCAACTTCATTAATTTAATGAGTTTGCCAGCAAAAGTTTTGATTTCATGGGGTTTTGTTGTTGTTGAATCTTAGGATATTCAGAAAGATACTCAGAGTTTTTGAATGCTCACTTATGGTTTGAAAAGGCATTTGAAAGTACTTTGACTTCTAAGGATGTCTGGTCTGATGGAGAGACTATGTCGTGTGTACTTATGATGATGGTAGAACACTCAGGAATCACAGAGCAGTTTTCATGAATTCCATATTCTCTAAGTGAAATATGCTGGGAGTTGGGGGATTGGGATACAATCTCGATCCATATGCTAAGCTCCTGAATAACTGAAAGATACAGTTGATAAAATCCACTCTGCTTTTTTTTTTTAATCTTGAGAACCTTCACCTTTACGGAAAAATGTAGTATTATTATCTGAGTATGTGAGTGCTTGCTGTTTGGTTTTACATATTATTCAAAGCATCTGCTGCATGAATCAGTTCTTTTGCCACAATACTTCATTCATTTTGCAATCCACTACAAAAGCAGAAAAATTGTCAAAATGAAGGAATTTAAGAAAAGTGCAGGTTTCTTGAACTTGTTATTCCTTGATTAGACCTGTAACGAAACCCTGATACTCCTCTATCAAACCCCTCTTGCAAATACACACACACACACACACACACACACACACACACACACAAACACACACAGCAGTGCTTTGGTTCGGTCTGCATTCCGTACAGAAGCAGACATTTCTTCTTCCTGTAAAAGTCTTAAGTTGTAAAGTAAGCACAAATACAAACTTATCGAAAGTTATGGAGAGGGGTGCCTGGCTGGCTCAGTCGCTGGAGCATGCGACTCTTGATCTCTGGATTGTGCGTTCAAGCCCCACGCTGGGTGTAGAGATTACTTAAAAATAAAATCTTAAAGGGGCACCTGAGTGGCGCAGTCCTTTGGCTCAGGTCATTATCTCACAGTTTTAGAGTTCAAGCCCCGCATCAGGCTCTGTGCTGACAGCCCAGAGCCTGGAGCCTGCTTCAGATTCTGTGTCTCTCTCTTTCTCTGCACCCTCCCCTGCTCTGTTTCTCTCTGTCTCTCAAAAATAAATATTTTTTAACAATTTTAATAAAATAAAATCTTAAAAATATAAGATTATGGAGAAAATTTCTCTTAAAATGGGCATCTTTATATTTTTAATAATAGAAAATGTGTACACGAAGCATGAAATGAGTTAATGTGCTTTCTGCATGCAACTCTAACGAGGTATTGGCTTATGTCTGGAAGCCAGTGTCATGTGGCACAACATTTGAGCACATCTCCTGGCTCAATCATGTACCCTTAACCTCTGGATGACTTTCAGGTATTCAGTTGGAAGTGCGGTGATTTAAGCGGTTAGTCTTGATAGATTCCTGTTCTTCTGGAATTTCTGTTTTTCATTACTGCATTTCAGAGTGCTTATCCATTTATTGATCTTCCTTCCAAAATTCTAATTATTACCTTCTATTGTCGAATCTTGCCTTCAGTTTTTAAAACAAATCCTTTCTGAAATAGTGCATTCAAAATAATGGTACTTTCTGTCACTTGCCAAAGGGGTCCTGTATGCCTCGCTTATGCAGTGCTTATTACAGAAACAAACAAGAGAAATTATTATTTGGTGCTTGGTTTTCTCTGCTCTCACACATCCCACTTATCACTTCTCCAATTACTCTTCAAAAGGGGGTACCTGAAAAGAATGTAATGTATAGCTAACAATCTCTGATATTTGTAAATTTTTTCCTTAATGGGTTCAACCTTAAGAAGTAATTGCTGACAGTGAAACCCAAACGGTTTTGTTTTCTGTATTCTTTTTTGTTTACTGCATTTGTTTCCTTATCTAAAGTATTCTAAAGTCTGTTTCTTTATAGGCCAAATGAATTATTTTGAAGCAATACCTCAAGAATGCAGGGGAAATAAATGTTAGTGAGAAGGAAGAGGTTTTTTCCTCTTTGCATAAATTATCTGGATTAATGATACACATTCACATAAATTTTCCAGCAAAGTATTTTGTCCAGATAAGTGTCCAGCAAAATATTTTCAGTGTCACATAGTGTTAATGATTTTTATCCATGATTAATATGTGTTCCTTTTTTATACAAACGTTAGACTATTATTTCACTATTCTTTATTGCTTCCTTAAGGCAAATACATACTTTTATTTTAAATGTAAGAGAAAATATTTTTCTAGGTATTGAATTCTCCTTCGATCCATAATGGATGAAAATAGTCTTTCTGTAGTTTTCCCTTCTGGCTGATTAGCGGGGGAAAATGCTAGCAAGTAAATTAAATTACAGAACTGAGACCATTTACATTACTAACAAAGCTTTAGAGCTACTAGCATACTTAAGCCTCTTTTTATCACAAAGCGTACAGTAATTAAACAATGAATAAATGAAACCTGCATTTGATTTCAAAGTCTCACTTCAACAAACACTTATAAAGGCATAGCATCCCAGAAGAGGCCTTCGATAGCATCTGCTTCTGTGTGTTCACTTACAGCCTAGGGAAGTGAGGCCCAAAGAGGTAAGCTCACATTTCTAGGATTATTTGGCAAGATGGTGGCAGACCTATGTCCCTAAGCTCACCGAATTGGCGCATTGGTTTAGAGAAGTGTAGTTTGCAAGGCTGCCCACTGAGGTGCGGGAAAGGAATACTGGAATTTCTATTTTTATTCATTATGTAATTTTTTCCCCTATATGTGTTCATATTGCATATGAACATTATATTAATTCGGTAGTGTGTTTATATAACTTACCGAATAATTCATGAACATACATGTGTTGGAGCTGTATTCTAACACCATTTTGGCGTGACCATGTGTAATCACATGTTACAGCTGACCACAAATCTAGAAACTGGATTTTCATCATGGGCGATCCAAGGCCTTTTTAAGGATAGAGAGGGAGAAGAGTGTTTGGCCAGGTAGACTGCCACTGCATATGATTATATAATCTTCATCTCCTCAGCTTTTCCCCAGCCAGATCTGTTGTGCATTCTGCACAGTCTGTGCTGCACAAGGAAATATGAGAAAAAGAGAAAAGTGAAGCTGGACTACAGTCTTGGCTTCATAAGTGACTGAGAATTGTGCTGTGCAGAATATCCCGTGTAGAAATAGTCCAGGCGAGGTGTATAAAATACAGTGCTTTCTAGCGCAGGGCTTAGCGTGTAGCTTTGCCTGCTAAATATTTGTTGTAAAAGCGGAGATGGACGACGTGATCCGGAATGTAACTCTCCTCTATGTGTGTGTCTGTGTGATCGCTGTCTAGGAATCCCTGTCAGAAGTTCCAGCCTGCCGCTGTTCTCTGATGCCATGCCAGCACCAACTCAACTGTTTTTCCCTCTGATCCGGAACTGTGAGCTGAGCAGAATCTATGGCACTGCGTGCTACTGCCACCACAAACACCTCTGCTGTCCGTCACCCTACGTCCCCCAGAGTCGCCTGCGATACGCGCCCCACCCAGCCTATGCCACCTTCTGCCGGCCGAAGGACAGCTGGTGGCAGTACACCCAGGGAAGGAGATACGCCTCCACGCCGCAGAGGTTTTACCTCACGCCTCCGCAGGTCAACAGCATCCTGAAGGCCAACGAATACAGCTTCAAAGTGCCAGAATTCGATGGCAAAAATGTCAGTTCTGTCCTTGGATTTGACAGCAATCAGCTGCCTGCAAACGCACCTATCGAGGACCGGAGAAGCGCAGCTACTTGCTTGCAGACCAGAGGGATGCTTTTGGGGGTTTTTGACGGCCACGCAGGCTGTGCGTGCTCCCAGGCAGTCAGCGAGAGACTCTTCTATTACATTGCCGTCTCCTTGTTACCCCATGAGACTTTGCTAGAGATCGAAAATGCAGTCGAGAGCGGCCGGGCACTGCTGCCCATTCTCCAGTGGCACAAGCACCCCAATGATTACTTCAGTAAGGAGGCATCCAAATTGTACTTCAACAGCTTAAGGACTTACTGGCAAGAACTTATAGACCTCAACACCGGCGAGTCTACTGATATTGATGTGAAGGAGGCTTTAATCAATGCTTTCAAGAGGCTTGACAACGACATCTCTTTGGAGGCTCAAGTCGGTGATCCCAATTCTTTCCTCAATTATCTGGTGCTCCGAGTGGCATTCTCGGGGGCCACTGCTTGTGTGGCCCATGTAGATGGTGTTGACCTTCATGTGGCCAACACCGGCGATAGCAGAGCCATGCTGGGCGTGCAGGAAGAGGACGGCTCTTGGTCGGCAGTCACTCTCTCTAATGACCACAATGCTCAGAATGAAAGAGAATTGGAACGGCTGAAATTGGAACACCCAAAGAACGAGGCCAAGAGTGTGGTGAAACAGGATCGGCTGCTTGGCTTGCTGATGCCTTTTAGGGCTTTTGGAGACGTAAAGTTCAAATGGAGCATTGACCTGCAAAAGAGAGTGATAGAATCAGGCCCAGACCAGTTGAATGACAATGAATATACCAAGTTTATCCCTCCTAATTACTACACACCTCCTTATCTCACTGCTGAGCCAGAGGTGACTTACCACCGATTAAGGCCACAGGATAAGTTTCTGGTGTTGGCTACTGATGGGTTGTGGGAGACAATGCACAGGCAGGACGTGGTTCGGATTGTGGGCGAGTACCTGACGGGCATGCATCACCAACAGCCCATAGCTGTTGGGGGCTACAAGGTGACGCTAGGGCAGATGCATGGCCTTTTAACAGAAAGGAGAGCCAAGATGTCCTCAGTGTTCGAGGATCAGAATGCGGCGACCCATCTCATTCGTCATGCAGTGGGCAACAACGAGTTTGGGGCTGTAGATCACGAGCGCCTGTCCAAAATGCTTAGTCTTCCTGAGGAGCTTGCTCGGATGTACAGAGACGACATAACGATCATTGTGGTTCAGTTCAATTCTCACGTTGTGGGGGCGTATCAAAACCAGGAATAGTGGGTGCAGCCCGCCCTGGCAGTTCTCAGATGATATAGATTTTAAAGGGTGGATAGATTCGTAAGAGATACTAGTATAATAAAGGTTTCCAGCGCGTCACTAAACATTTACCCATTTGATACTCTAGCCAGTCAAGGCCTCCAAATTGACTCTGAGGCAGGGTGGCAGGACCGCGAGAGTCTCATTCTGCCTCGCTCGGACCTCACAGCACCCGCAGTTGAGGCCAGTCAGTTCCTTGTTGCAAATGCCTTGTGACGTTGGCTGCTTTTATCGATCTCAGAAAATCCAGATGACCTGGCAAGTAGGATCTTGAAAAGGCCAAAAGCCAGGATCTTGCTGGGCGTATTCTCTTGGTAATAGGGAAGAAACGTTCTGTTCACACCCACAGACCCTTTCCGTCACTGAGATTCCAGTGTACATGAGAACGTTTATTTATTGCATGAGTTCCTAGATATACAACCTATGCATTATTCATATAAATTTAATTTAGCCTGAAGTGGTTTTCAAATCTAGTACTTTAAGCCATAAATGACCGAGAGCCAAGCAGTCTGAATTTGTAAGTGTTTGTGATTATTTGACCGGAATGCTTCTTAAATGGAAAAACAAATGACTCCCTTTACCACCCCTGGTTACCTAATGTAATCGAAACCTTTTGTGTTTTGCCACACACTTGAAGACCGTGTTTTTAGGTTGGTCCACTCTTATATTGATGTTAAATAAAGAAAAAATAATTCTTTTTTAGGTTGTATTAATGAAATTATTTCATTTCATTTAAAATAAAAAGATCCAGAATAAAAAGAAGAGACCATTCAGTTATTGTTGTCTGTAGCCACCAGCACGTCATGCTTATCGTGTAGTCCCCAGAGGTTTAGCATGCTGTGTGTGGTGGGTGGATTGTTGCAGGAAGTCACACTCCCAATTTAGTTGTGATAAGGATGGTCCCCACCTTTGGAATTAAGTTTAAATATCAAATTGGGGAGTAAGATTTAATATTACTTTCAGTTGTTGAGAACCAGGGAGGGAGTTTTTGTTTTTCTCCACATAGACATAGGTCAGTTAAAATATTTGGTTTAAAAATCACTAAATGCTTTAAACATATTGTAGCTTATGAATAGAAATCTTAAGATATATACAGTGAGAAATTTTAAAAGGTAACTGTCGTGCATGCCTGATGCTTAATAGAACACTTAGTAGCATCAAGTGTTGTATGCAGCAGTCCCTGTAATTATATGCAGTCCCTTCTAATGCTGTATCAAAATAAATGAAAATAAACATTCAAATTGGCTTTTTGGGAGCTTATTTGATATGCATCAATGGCATTTGTTCCTGTGTTTAATGGTGATCTGTGTACAGTTGTGCATATATTTTCATCACTTACTCTAGCATCACTGGTAAAAGAATGGCTATGACTGTGTCTGATATTCGCATAGATTTTAATATAACACATGATCAGCTTTTCCCTTGTATAATTAGTTGAGGGGTGTTTAGGAGTCCTTCCAATTTCTGTAGGATATAAACTGGCTGTTCAAGGACTCCGTCTGGATTGTGGACACTAAAGCAATGTAGAACTGACTAAAACTTGTTGCAGTTGAAAAACAGACTCAGGAAGATTGTAGTTCAGAGCATCATATAATGTTTATTTTCTGAAGGGTTTTCTCCCCCTATTTTTTCCCCTTAATTCAGCTTGGAACTTTTCTTCCAGGCTGCGTCTTGGAAGAGGGAGGCTCTGCTGTATATTTATTTCTAAATGTTTTGACAGTGATGTCATCTTTTTAATGAAATATATGTAGACTGCTGTAGCAATTAAAACTCATTTTCAGGGGTGCCTGGGTGGCTCAGTTGGCATCTGACTTCAGCTCAGGTCATGATCTCGCGGTTCACAATCTCGCAGTTCATGTGTTTGAGTCCCATGTCAGGCTTTGCTGACAGCTCAGAGCCTGGAGCCTGCTTCAGATTCTCTGTCTCCCTCTCTCTCTCTGCTCCTTCCCCACTCTACTCTGTCTCTCTCAAAAATAAATAAACATTAAGAAAAAAACCCATTTGCAGGCTATTATTTCAATTTTTCTTGAACACCGCTACTGAAGAGTTCCATGTTATTATATATTTAATAGTCTCATCTCTATTTAATACAGTGTATATAAATTTAGTTTCCAGTGGTCACAATCAAGATAGTAATTCTTGTTCTTGCACAAGAAACTTGGTCTGCAGTCCAAAAGCTAGTCTACTCTTTAGAAATTAAAATGCAATGTGGAGTTGACATTGTGGAAATGAAAATAACTGGATGTTAGAAATATGAATGTACTATCATTTAAAAGCAGTTGTAATTTTATTATAATTGGCTGTCACTGTGATGTGATATTTAAAGTAAAAAACACATGTAAACTTTCATAGTTCAGCCTTAAACTTTTTTTTTATTATGGAAACTTTCTAACATGTATCAACCTCTGTATTTATATTTAATCAGTGGCTCATGATATTTATAATACGCCCTTAAATAAGTGGAATGGTGGTATGTTTCACAGTACTTGGTAAAAAACCTGTGTCTTATAAAAGATGTATTTGTATGAAGATATGTAAAGTTTATAATATTGGTCAGAGAAATGCCCACAGTGAATTAAAGCTTCCTATCTGCTTTCTGAATGCCTGTGTTGATTTTTAATCATAGTAAGAATTATTAGATGCTATCTACAGTCATAGATTATATTTAACTTTAGAATCTAGTAGATAATTAGTACTTAAAAAACATAATTTACATTCAATGAACTGCATAGATTTTAAATGTATAGTTTGAGATTTGGTGACCACAACCCCAATAAAGAAACATAACTTTTCTATTACAGAAAATTCCCTCAGGCCCCTTTCCAGTTAATCCTTCCTCATGTAACTGTTGTTTTGACTTCTACCACCATAGGTTAGTGTTGCTTATTCTAGAAAATCACATAAATGAAATCAGATACTACATACTCTTTTGTGTCTGACTTTTCAATTTTTTGAAATTCTTTTATGTTGTTCAATGTGTTCATAGTCTCTTTGTTACCGAGTAACATTCCATCATATGAGTGTGTCACAATTTATCCATTGATGGTGGACACTATTAGCCCTTCTGTGTCCCCTTCTAAAGCCAACTTTTAGATTAGCAATTGTCAGGAACACTCAGGGTGGAGTGTAGCTGTAACTTTGCAAATACAATTACAGATGAGTTTTTGTTCTGTACCTCAGAGGCAGGACTTAAAAAAAAAATGCCCTCAGGCACCTGCGGGGCTCAATCAGTTAAGTGTCCGACTGGGTTTCGGCTCAGGTTGTAGTCTCAGGGTCTGTGACTTTGCACCTCACAACGAGCTCCGTGTTGACAGTGTGGAGCCTGCTTGGAATTCTCTACCTTTCTCTTCCCCTCCCCTGTTCACTCTCTCTGCATCTCTCTCTCTCTCTCAAAAAAAAAAAAATTTGATACCCCATAAACAAGTGATGAAAATTTTCCGTGATGAGAAGTTTGAAGGGATTAAGGAGTGGCCCTTTGCGGTTGAACTCTCTATGCCTCTCCCACTGAGAATTTTGTTGAGTTAATTTTAAGTTCATTAAGTATGTTAATGACTATTCTATAAGGAAAAAACAAATTATGTCTTGGTTTTTGATAGTCTTGGTTTATCAGTTAAAGCACATGCCTGAATATGCATTATTATTCATTTTGTCCCTGGGTCTAGCAAGAGGGTGGAGGTAAATTTATTATCCTTGGTCAGTATTTAACATAACTTTTTCATAAATAATAACTTCAAAAGCTGAGTCCTGGACTAGGCTGGTAAAGGAAGACATCTTAACGGCATCTAAATGGACTTGTTACAATAGGCAGATCTTTTCCTTTGTTCTTTTCAGAATGTACTTTGAGAGCCAAGCTTAATCCTACTAAATCCTTTCTGCCCAGTTCTTAAGACAAAATTTATACCTCAGATGGAATCCTAACAAAAACAGCATTGTTTTCCAAATAACTCTCAAGTTACAAGTCTACTAAGCAGATATATTAGGAATGATGAAATTCATGCATTTTATGTGCCTTTAATAATATCCAATGCCCGTATTTTAAGGGCCACACAATTTAGGCTCGCTTATTTAACCAATATTTAAGTTCATAAAATGTACACATGGCTGTTTGTAAACTGTTCTAATAGTTTTTGAATTTCATCTTCTTTATCCATCAAGAATTTCAGTGTTTTAAGGGCAGGGCCCACGGGTTTCGTTGGCTCTTTGAGCCAACACCATAGGAATATAAAGTGGATGTTCTGCATTCGCTTTACATTAGTGATATACAATCAAAACTGTTAAGTTGAAGTTCTCTTCTTCAGTTGATCAGAAGTTAAACTTCTCAAATGCAGAGAAATAATTTATTCCTGTAGCTATAGTTTCATTTTATAGTTAAGATTCAAAGATTTCTAAAACTTAATCTAGTTTCTTTTTGCAAAGAACTGAAAGAAAGAAAATGCTAATATACAAATTGGCCCCTCACAGGTTAGGTCCCCCAGGGGAGGTGGCTCTGTATTCATTGGGAGAGAACTCAAAGACTCAGTTGTCAAGTGAGTCCGTTGGACTCAGAAAGTTAATTCAGATCCCCCTTTACTTTGCTAAATGTTCCCCATCCATCCCTTGACCCCTGTCGCTCCGAAGGCACAGAATGGGAGCATTCCTGTGAGGGCCTGCCAAGAACTGCAGCTGCTATTTGAAAGTATTGGGCACCAAGCCCCCAAAGGACCAGGTGTTTCCTCTTAGTTCACCTTCCTACCCCATGGCCTGATGGGAAGAGAAGGTTTTGCATCTAAGACCTTGACCTAAGGATCACACTTCCCTGCTTTTCTAAGTCATACCCAATTCACTGACTAGTCTGCTACCCGCTCTCAACCAAACTGTACAACCAAATTTTTCTCCAGTGCAGAGTTTAGTGAACATATTCAGCCTTTCAGAAACCTCAGACCTTGGGCACTGAGCAAAAGCAAGCAGCCAGGAAGCTGCAAAGAAGTGAGATTTTATCTCGCCTGTGAGGATTACTCAGTTTGTCTCCTTGAAGGACAGGAACTGTAATTGGCTGGCAGTGTTGAATAGGAGGCCAGCCTTCTTCAAGGAAAGCTGAGAAGAATGGGAAACCTGACAAGAGACCTGAGAAGGGAGGGGGGGGAAAAAGGCAAGAGAATGGTGTCAGCAATCTCAGTAGTGATTAGAGGTGGTAATGGGGGCAGGGAACATCAGATCCTCTGACACCTTGGACCAGTGACAGGGACGAAAGCAAAACAGAGGAAAGGCAGCAGTTAGCTGAATAGTGGTAGGCTACAGATTTTAAACATTTCTGAGCCTTTATGTAAGTGTGTGTTTTATACGAGTTCAGCAGCAGTTGGAATGCAAAACAGTTTCATTAGCATGGCCATTTTGTCTCCACTCATTAGATAAGATGGAAAAAGAAAAGTCTTTGAAACTGACCATATGCAGAGGGGTCTGTGCTGCTTAGATGGGCAGTTTTCTCAAAAGAACCGCTTAGAGATAGTTTTTCTTGCTCTAAACCTGGGCACAGGTTAAACAGCCTAATTTAGCCTGATGAAAAGACTGGATCATTGAGTCCTGGTGTCAGAAGAAACAGAGCTGTGAGACTGAGCAGACCAGAGAGAGCACATCCTTAGAGCACAGCTTCTGATCCTATGTCAGATCCCTGTGGCTCACTCTTAGGCTAAGAGGACATCAGGTATAATCAGAAAGTGCACTGACCTTGCAGCTGTAGTGGTACTAACAGTAACCACAACTACTGTTTCTTGAGCACTTACTATGTGTCTCTGTGTCGGGTCCTGTGGAAAATACACTATATGCATTTTCTGATTTAATTCTTGCGCTCGCTAGTCTGTTTGGCCTCTTAGCCTCTAAGCTGTCACACTGCCTGGGCTCTCCGTATATCCACAATGATCTCTTCAGAACTGAGAAGACCTGAGGGCTATTGAGTGGCTATAAACAGGTGAGCCCTTGAGAAGCAGAGGCAAAGATCCTCAGAAGAAGCAAAGACTGATGTATCCCAGTAGTTAGTCTAGTACATAAGGAAGGGACCACCCATATATGGAGTATGCCCAGCGAGGGTATAAACAAAACTGTTTTATAGGTTAGAACGAGAGGTGTCTCTCACTTCACAGTGCATTGCAATATCCAGGTACGCAGTTCTTTAGTTCCTCAGTTTTTTGGTTGAAATATTCATTGAAATCTATTATAGTAATCTAGGCGGCTGATGATAGACATTGAGGGTAAAAGGTAGACTCTGCCTTCAAGGAGTTTACAGTTTGAATGGGAAGATGCATGTGTAAAAAAAAAATAACTACCCTTAAGTAAGAATGGTTCTGATATTGAGACAAGTAAAAGTTCCGACAATAATCCAGAAAAGAGAGCAATTAACTCTGTCCTGGTGTGCCACAGGTACAGATTTCCCTGACTCTCTCCCTGGAGAGTCAGGAAACTTTCATTAGAAAGGACGATGCTTGAGCAGCGATGTGAAAGGTGAAAAGAAGTTTACTATGCAGAAAAGGACCCGGAATGACATTCCTGGAAGAAGAAGAGCGTGTGTCAAGGCACAGAAACATGAAATCATACTATCTGTCTGAAGATCTCTGAGTACAGTTAGTATGACTAGAACCTTCAGTGTGAGGAAGGACTGTGGCAGGAGAAGAGGTAGAAAGATAGGAGTTTCAGAAAAAAGCTGTAAGTAACTCCACAGTGACTGCAGCATCCTCTCAACCAGTACGCGTTTAAAGACAGAACTACTTGCGAAGGCAGATACTGGCCAAGACAATTATGAGATGCAAGGGTTGGTGGGAGCAGCAATAAGAGGAAGTATAAAACAAGGCCAGCAGACTTGTGGGGATGAGCACTGAGTTATGTGGAAACTAATTTGACAATGAACTATTTGTAAAAAAAAAAGAAAAGAAAAGAAAAAAAAAAAAACAAGGCCAGCAGACTTGTAGGGATGAGCACTGAGTTATGTGGAAACTAATTTGACAATGAACTATTTGTAAAAAAAAAAAAGAAAAGAAAAGAAAAAAAAAAACAAGGCCAGCAGAGCCATGCCAGGCTGAAATCTGGCTTCTAGCCACTTCTAGGTGGGTCACTTGACTAATTCTAAATCAGGTAAGAGGGTGGTTAAGCAAGAGAACATCTGTGTAATTTCCATATTGCCCTTAGTCATTCAGTGTCTACAGTGACATTTAGTAACCTCGTATGTAAACTTAGTATGTTTAGTTTAAACAGTCCTACTTTTACTTCTCTCATTTCCTCGGTTAACATAGCACAGGATCACTGATTTCTACTCAGGTTTGGGGCAATTTGACAACTGAATTCGGGTGACCTAAACAGTGTTGCTTCACAGTCTTGGACCGTTATATCTGATTGAATTGCCAGCCACCAGTTGGTTCAGTCCAATCTAGCAAATGTTGATTGGCTTTCTTCATTGTGTAGGATACTTGTTATATTTGGTAACCCACCTCTAAGATGGCTTCCAGTGATCCCCGCCTCCAAGTATTGGCTTGTGTAACCAATAGAACACAGCAGATGCGATGTGATGTCCCTCCTGAAATTAGGTTATAAAAGGCTCTGAAACTACTATCTTATCATTCTCCTGCTCTTTCTTTTGGATCACTCACTGCAAGGAGCCATGATGAGAGCAGCCTTATAGAGAGAGAGCTATGTGGAAAGATATTGAAGCCTCTTGCCAACAGTCATATGAGTGAACTAGAGAGCGGGTCCTGCAGTCCCAGCCAAGTCTCCAAAGGCTACAACCGTGGCTGACAGCATGACTACAACCTCATGAGAGACCCTGGGCTAGAACGGCTGCTCTCAAATCCCAACCCCTCAGAACTGTAAGAAATAACTGTTCAGGGGCACCTGGGTGGCTCAGTCGGTTACGTGTCCAACTTCAGCTCAGGTCATGATCTCATGGCTTGTGGGTTCAAGTCCTGCGTCTCTGTACTGACAGCTTAAAGCCTGGAACCTGCTTTGGATTCTATGTCTCCTTCTCTCTCTGCCCCTCCCCAGTCATGCTCGCTCGCGCTCTCTCGCTCTCCCTCTCAAAAATAAATAAACATTAGCAATTTTTTCTAAAGAAATAACTTTTCATTGTTTTAGATGCTAAGATTTGAAGTAATTTGTTATCCTCTTGAGAATCATATATTTGGACACACAGACAATCCTCACTCAGTTTTTCCCTGAAAAGGTGAGGTCTCCAACTTGAATATTTTCTGGTAAACAAGATGTGCAATGACCAAAGATGTCATATGTTTAAAAGTCACTTGGGCTAAAAAGTAAATAAATAAAACAAATAAAGGAGCTCTATCTACATGCAGTCTTATGAAAAGATTCCTGAGATATAATGAGTGAAAAAAATCAAGTTCTATAGTATGATCCCATTTATGTTTGATTATTTTAAGTCTAATTCAAAATAAATTTAAGGCTTTATTTCTATCAGATAGACAACTTTCTTTTGATCTTTTGATATGCATATATGCATTTAAAATAAAATCAGAATGTGCACATTGATTTGTAGCCTGTTTGTCCACTTAACAGTATATGACATGTCTTTTCAGATATCCCATGTTCAAGAATTGGAAAGATTGATATAGTCAAAATGTCCATACCACCCAAAGCAATCTACAGATTAATGTAATCCCTATCAAAATTCCAATGACATTTTGTCTAGAAATAGAAAAAAAAAAAACTATCCCCAAATTGTTATGGAACCACAAAAGACCCACAAAGCCAAAGCAATCTTGAGCCGAACAAAGCTAGAGGCATCTCACTTCCTGATTTCAATATGTATTACAAAGCTAGTAAGCAGAACAGTACTGTACTGCTATAAAAACATAAACTAATGAAACAGGGTAGAGGCCAGAAATAAATCCATGCATACAGTCAACTGATTTTCTATGAGGATGCCAAGAACACACAATATAGAAAAGATAGTCTCTTCAATAAATGGTGTTGGGAAAATTGGATATCTACATGTGGAAAATTAAATTGGATCCTGTCTCACAACATATACAAAAATCAACTAAAAATTATTTAAAAACTAAGCAGAAGACCTGGAACTAGGAAAGTGTTAGAATAAAACATGAAGAAAGCTTTTCTTGACATTGGTCTGAGCAATTATATTTTGGATATATGTTGCCAAAAGTACAAGCAACAGATGCAAAAATAGACCAATGGGATTGCATCAAACTGATAAGCTTCTGCACAGCAAAAGAACAATCATCAGGGTGAAGATATAATCTACAGAACTGGAGATAATATTTGCAAACCATGGATCTGATAAGGGTTAGTATCCAAAATATATAAGGAACTCATATATTTGAGTTATATGAGCAAAAAACAAGTAACTTGGTTCAAAATGGCCAAAGGACCCAAAAAGACATTTTTCAAAGGAAAACATATAAAAGTCCAACAGTATATGAAAAGGTGCTCAACATCACTAGTCATCAGGGAAGTGCAAATCAAAACCACAAAACATCACTTCACACCTGTTAGAATGGATAGTATCAAAAAGATAAACAGCTGTTGGCAAGAATGACAGAGAAAAGGGAACTCTATATGTGGGTGGGAATGTACATAGGTGCAGACAACATGGGAAACAGTATGGAGTTTCCTCAAAAAATTAAAAATGGAACTGCCACATGATCCAGAAATCCTACTTGTAGGTATATATCTAAAGGAAGTAGAATCAGAATCCCAAAGAGATATCTGCACTCCCATGTCTGTTGGTCTGTTGTACCATTATTCACAATAGCCAGGATATGGAAACAACCTAAGTATCCATTGACAGATGAATGGAAAAAGAAAATGTCACACACACACACACACACACACACACACACACACACACACACACACACAGGAAAGGAAATTCTGCCATTTACAACAACACGAAAGAACCTGGACATTATGCTAAGTGAAATAAGCCAGAGACAGAAAGGCAAATAATGAATGATTTCATATGTAGAATCTAAAAAGTTCAAACTCCTAAGAGCAAAGAGTAGAATTGTAGTTGCCAAGGCTAAGGAGTGAGAAAATAGCGAGATGTTGGTCAAAGGGTATGAAGTTTCAGAATGAATAAATTCTGATAACCTAATAAAGAATTCAGGGACTATAGTTAATAACACTCTATTGTATACCTGAAATGTGTTGAGAGATCTTAAGTGTTCTCACCACAAAAAAAAAAAAAAAATGGCTTAACTGTGTGGAGTAAGAGATGTGTTCATTAGCTTGTGATGGTCAGTTCACAAAGTGTACACATGCCAAAATATGTGTAACTGATGTCTTCATTTTTTATCTAATATTTAGTTGTCTGGTTTCTTTTTTACCAGACTAATTTCCGTATTTTATTTATTTTTTCTTTTTTATAGTTTATTATCAAGTTGGTTTCCATATAACACCCAGTGCTCATCCCAACAAGTGCCCTCCTCCATGCCCATCACCCCCTTCCCTCCCCCGCACCCTCATCAGCCCTCCGTTTGTTCTCGGTATTCAAGAATTTCTCACAGTTTGCCTCCATCCCTCTCCCCAGCTATTTTTCCCCTTCTTCTCCTGCTTCATCCTCTGTTAACTTCCTCCTAATCCACCTATATGTACAAACATATGACATTTGTCCTTCTCTGCAAGACTTATTTCGCTCAGCATAACACCCTCTAGTTCCATCCATGTTGCTACACATGGCCAGATTTCATCCTTTCTCATTGCCATGTAGTATTTCATTGTATAAATATACCACATCTTCTCTATCCATTTGTCCATTGATGGACACTTAGGCTCTTTCCATGGTTTGGCTATTGTTGAGAGTGCTGCTATGAACATTGGGGTACATGTGCTCCTATGCATCAGCACTCTTATATCCCTTGGGTAAATTCCTGGCAGTGGGTCATAGGGGAGTTCTATTGTTAGTTTCCTGAGGAACGTCCACACTGTTTTCCAGAGGTGATGCACCAGTTTACATTCCCACCAACAGTGTAGGAGGGTACCTGTTTCTCCACATCCTCACCAGCATCTAGAGTCTCTTGATTTGTTCATTTTAGCTACTCTGACCAGTGGGAGGTGGTGTCTCAGTGTGGTTTTGGTTTGTATTTCCCTGATGAGGAGGGATGCTGAACATCGTTTCATGTGTCTGTTGGCCATCTGGATGTCCTCTTTGGAGAAGTGTCTGTTCATGTCATGTCTGATTTGCTCATTGCCATGGAGTATTCCATTGTATACATAAAAACCATATCTTCTTGATCCATTCATCCGTTGATGGACACTTAGGCTCTTTCCATGTTTTAGCTATTGTGGAGAGTGCTGCTATGAACATTGGGGTACATGTGCCCCTATGCATCAGCACTCCTGTATCCCTTGGGTAAATTCCTAGCAGTGCTATTGCTGGGTCATAGGGGAGTTCTATTAATTTTTTGAGGAACCTCCACACTGTATTCCAGAGGGGCTACACCGTTTTACATTCCCACCAACAGTGTAGGAGGGTGCCCATTTCTCGACATCCTCACCAGCATCTAGAGTCCTCTGATTTGCTCATTTTAGCCACTCTGACTGGCATGAGGTGGTATCTCAGTGTGGTTTTGATTTGTATTTCCTTGATGATGAGGGATGCTGAGCGTCGTTTCTTGTGTCTGTTGGCCATCTGGATGTCCTCTTTGGAGAAGTGTCTGTTCATGTCTTCTGCCCATTTCTTCACTGGATTCTTTGTTTTTTAGGGTGTGGAGTTTGGTGAGTTCCTTATAGATTTTGGATACTAGCCCTTTATCTGATATGTCATTTGCAACTATCTTTTCCCATTCCGTTGGTTGCCTATTATTTTTATTTATTGTTTCCTTTGTGATGCAGAAGGTTTTTTATCTTGATGGGGTCCCAATAGTTCATTTTTGCTCTTGATTCCCTTGCCTTTGGGGATGTGTCAAGTAAGAAATTGCTGTGGTTGAGGTCAAGGAGGTTGTTTCCTGTTTTGTCCTCTAGGGTTTTGATGGTTTCCTGTCTCACATTCAGGCCCTTTATCCATTTTGAGTTTATTTTTGTGTGTGGTGTGAGAAAATGATCTAGTTTCATTCTTCTGCATGTTTCTGTCCAGTTCTCCCAGCACCATCTATTAAAGAGGCTGTCTTTTTTCCATTGGATGCTCTTTACTGCTTTGTCGAAGATTAGTTGGCCATACTATTAGTTGGCCATACCATTCTGGGTCCAATTCTGAGTTCTCTATTCTATTCCATTGGTCTATGTGTCTGTTTTTGTGCCAATACCATACTGTTTTGATGATGACAGTTTTGTTGTAGAGGCTAAAGTCTGGGATGGTGATGTCTCCCACTTTGGTTTTCTTATTCAATATTGCTTTGACTATCAGGATCTTTTGTGGTTCCATACAAATTTTAGGATAGTTTGTTCTAGTTTTGAGAAGAATGCTGGTGCAATTTTGGTTGGGATTGCATTGAATGTGTAGATTGCTTCGGGTAGTAATGACATTTTAACAATATTTATTCTTCCGACCCATGAGCATGGAATGTTTTTCCATTTCTTTGTGTCTTCTTCAATTTCTTTTATAAGCTTTCTATAGTTTTCATCATACAGATCTCCCATATCTTTGGTTAGGTTTATTCATAGGTATTTTATGGTTTTTTGTGCAGTTGTGAATGGGATCAGTTTCCTTTTCTTTTTTTTTTTTTAATTTTTTAACTGTTTTGATTTCTATTTCTGAGAGAGAGAGAGAGAGAGACAGCATGAACAGGGGAGGGTCAGAGAGAGAGGGAGACACAATCCGAAACAGGCTCCAGGCTCTGAGCTAGCTGTCAGCACAGAGCCCAATGTGGGTCTCGAGCCCACGAACCGTGAGATCATGACCTGAGCCGAAGTCAGACCCTTAACCGACTGAGCCACCCAGGCGCCCCAAATGGGATCAGTTTCTTGATTTCTCTTTCTGTTGCTTCATTGTTGGTGTATAAGAATGCAGCTGATTTCTGTATGTTGATTTTGTATCCTGCAACATTGCTGAATTCATGGATCAGTTCTAGTAGGCTTCTGGTGGAGTCTGTCGGGTTTTCTATGTAGGTAGAGTATCATGTCGTTTGCGAAAAGTGAAAGTTTGACTTCTTCTTTACCAATTCTGATGCCTTTTATTTCTTTTTGTTGTCTGATTGCTGATGCTAGGACTTCCAGCACTATGTTAAACAACAGTGGTGAGAGTGGACATCCCTGTCGTGTTCCTGATCTCAGGGGGAAAGCTCTCAGTATTTCCCCATTGAGGATGATGTTAGCTGAGGGCTTCTCATAGATGGCATTTATGATGTTTAGGTGATTTCCTTCTATCCTGACTTTCTCGAGCATCTTTATTAAGAAGGGATGCTGTATCTTGTCCAGTGCTGTTTCTGCATCTATGGACAAGATCATATGGTTTTTATCTTTTCTTTTATTGATGTAATGTATCACACTGATTGATTTGCGAGTATTGAACCAGCCCTGTAACCCAGGAATGAATCCCACTTGATCATGGTGGATAATTCTTTTTATGTGCTGTTGGATTCGATTTGCAAGGATCTTGTTGAGGATTTTTGCATCTGTATTCATCAAGGATATTGGCCTGTAGTTCTCTTTTTTTTTGGCTGGGTCTCTGTCTGGCTTGGGAATCAAAGTGATGCTGTCTTCATAAAATGAGTCTGGAAGTTTTCCTTCAATTTCTATTTTTTGGAATAGCTTGAGAAGAATGGGTATTAATTCTGTTTTAAATGTATGGTAGAATTCCCCAGGGAAGCCATCTGACCCAGGGCTTTTATTTGTTGGGAGATTTTGGATAACTGATTCAATTTTCTCACTAGTTATGGGTCCCTTCAGATTTTCTATCTCTTCCCGTGTGAATTTTGGTAGTGAGTGTTTGTTTAGAGATTTGTCCATTTCTTCTAAGTTGTCTAGTTTGTTGGCATATAATTTTTCATAGTATTCCCTGATAATTGCTTGTATTTCTGAGGGGTTGGTTGTAATAAGTCCTTTTTAATTCATGATTTTGTCTATTTGAATGCTCTCTCTTTTCTTTTTGAGAAGCCTGGCTAGAGGTTTGTCAATTTTGTTTATTTTTTCAAAAAATCAACTCTTGGTTTCCTTGATCTGTTCAACTGTCTATTTGGTTTCTAGATTGTTTATTTATGCCCTGATTTTTATTATTTCTCTTCTCCTACTGGGTTTGGGGTGCTCTTGTTGCTCTGCTTCTAGTTCCTTTAGGTGCGCTCTTAGATTTTGTACTTGTGCTTTTTCTAATTTCTTGAAATAGGCCTGGAGTGCATTGTACTTTTCTCTTAGGACTGCCTTTGCCGCATCCCATAGAGTTTGGATTGTTGTATTTTCATTTTCATTTGTTTCCATATATTTTTAAATTTCTTCTCTAATTGCCTGCTTGGCCCATTCGTTCTTTAGTAGGGTGTTCTTTACCCTCCATGTTTTTGGAGGTTTTCCAGACTTCTTCCTGTGATTGATTTCAGGTTTCATAGCACTGTGATCTGAAAGTGTGCATGGTATGATCTCAATTCTTTTATATTTATTGAGAGCCGCTTTATGTCCCAGTATGTGTTCTATCTTGGAGAATGTGCCATGCGCACTTGAGAAGAAAATGAATTCCGTGGCCTCAGAATGTAGAGTTCTAAGTATATCTGTCAAATCCATCTGGTCCAATGTGTCATTCAAGTCCATTGTGTCTTCAATGATTTTCTGTCTAGTTGAACTATCCATTGCTGTAAGTGGAGTATTAAAGTCCCCTGCTATTAGCACATTCTTATCCATAAGATTGTTTTTGTTTGTGATTGTTTTATATATTTAGGCGCTTCCATATTCAGTGCGTAGACTTATAATTGTTAGTTCTTCCTGATGGATAGACCCTGTAATTATTATATAATGCCCTTCTTCATCCCTTGTTACTGTCTTTAATTTAAGGTCCAGTTTGTCTGATATAATTATAGCTACTCCAGCTTTCTTTTGACTTCCAGTAGCATGATATATATTTCTCCATCCCCTTACTTTCAATCTGAAGGTGTCCTCCAGTCTAAAATGGGTTTCTTATAGACAGCAAATAGATGGATTTTGTTTTTTTATCCATTCTGCTACCCTATGTCTTTTGATTAGAGCACTTAGCCCATTTACATTCAGTGTTATTATTGAAATATATGGGTTTAGAGTCATTGTGTCCTTTGTGGAATTCATGCTTGTGGTGGGGTCTCTAGTATCTTGCGTTCCTTGCAACATTTCCCTCAGAGTCCCCCTCAGGATTTCTTGTAGGGCTGGCTTAGTGGTGACTAATTCTTTCAATTTTTGTTTATTTGGAAAGACTTTTATCTCTCCTTCTATTCTGAATGAGAGGCTTGCTGGATAGAGGATTCTTGGCGGCATATTTTCTCTGTTCATCACACTGAAGATTTTCTGTGATTCCTTTCTGGCCTGCCAAGTTTTAGTAGATAGGTCTGTCACCACTCTGATAGGTTTCCCTTTATATGTTAGGGCCCTTTTATCCCTAGTTGCTTTCAAAATTCTCTCTTTGTCCTTATATTTTGCCAGTTTCACTATGATATGCCGTGCAGAAGATCGATTCAAGTTACGTCTGAGGGGGATTTCTGGGCCTCTTGGATTTCAACATCTACTTCCCTCCCCAGGTTGGGGAAGTTCTCTGCTATAATTTGTTCAAGGACTCCTTCAGCACCTTTCCCTCTCTCTTCCTCTTCTGGAATTCCTATGATACAGATATTGTTCCATTTGATTGTATCACTGAGCTCTTGAACTCTTCCTTCATGTTCCTGGATCAGTTTATATCTCTTTTTCTCAACTTCTTCTTTTTCTATAATTGTGTCTTCTAAATCACTTATTCTCCTTTCTCCCTCTTCAATCTGTGCATTGGATGCCTCCATTTTATTATATATCTCATTTATAGCATTTTTAATTCATCACAACTATTTTTGAGCTCCATAATCTTTGTAGCAATAATTTCTCTGGTGTCTTCCATGCTTTTTTCAAGCCCAGCGATTAATTTTATGACTGCAGTTCTAAATTCTTGTTCAGTTATGTTGCTTATATCTGTTTTGAGCAGTTCTTTAGCTGTCATTTCTCCCTGGAATTTCTTTGGAGGAGAGTTCTTCCATTTCATCATTTTGGTTAGCTTTCTATCTCTTGTTAAATTTAAAAGCTTGTTGTGTACTCTGCCCCTGCGGGTTCTGCTGTATTAAAGAGGGCTCTTTGACTGTCCAGTGCCTGTCCATTCAGGAAGTGTTCTTTGAATAGTGTCTCTTGGTTTCTCTTGTTGAGACTTTGGTTATTTTGTTTCCCTACTCGTAGTTGTATTTGCGACTCTCCACCATGTGTACTTTGGCTTGTTTCTTGAGGTAGGCACACTTATGAGGTTGCCTTCTCAGTGTATTCTGTCTCTTTCTCTTCCCAAACTCCTTTGGCTCAGTGTCCTATGATTTTAATTCCTTCTCTGTTTGAGAGATGGGTGCAAGCGAAATGCATGGAGCTTCCTACTTCTCCGCCATCTTGCCGGCCTCCTAATTTCCATACTTTAAAAAAATAATAATTCAAGTGATTAGACTTGGACTGGTTTTTATTCTTTTTTCTCCACCTATGACTTAGTAGCAGAGAGCATTTCCATCCCTTAGTGGAAGTTTGTAGAATGTGACTGTGATACTGCTTTACAGAGTCCTTAAATAGGTAAATATTTAGAAACAAAACCCCTCAGCTTGAGACCATCCCTGATCTTCGCTAGTTTGCTTCCCACTTCTCTGCTTCCTGGCCCACTGAGGCCCCAACCCCACTTTCACAGTATCTCTCTAGCCCATATCCTTTCTGGTCTCTGGTCAGGGGAGCAAGCTGGCTGCAACATCACGTGCCTTATAATGGTGCTGGGCTGTCACACATCACTGCCCACAGATTTGCCAGCTCTGGTTCCGCAGAGAAGAGGTCTAACTCCAGAGCGAGCTGCACCACAAAACCCCGAGGAGGTAAGTAACCATGACCAACCGATTCTTTTTGGCTTCCGAGTTCTCTGGCTCTCACCCTAATTTGAACTATAATCTCCCTCTGTACTAAAATATCAAATGCAAATACCAGAAGGACAATTCCTGGATGGTGTCAGGAGGAGCTTCTCAGACCAGTGAAACAACTGTAACTGGTAAAAACTATTTTAAAAAAAGAAAGCCTCTGGAGAGTGTCCTGAGGGCAGATTAAAAAAAAAACAAAAAACATTTATCATTTATCCAAGAAAATCTAATAAATCTCAGTAAGAATAGTGAGATTCTATGGCACTTAAGCTCTGAACTGCTCTTGCCTCTTCCTACCCCCAGCTCAGTGTGACAGGGGCTCCACTCCAGTTCAAGTTGCCAAGACCACGGGGTGCCCGCCTATGGCTACCAGCCAAGGACTGTGGTGTCCCTCCTGGTGTGCAGACTGTCAGCATTTCTCATCTTCCTCAGCTCTGTGTTGCAGGGGCAAAATTCCAGGTGAGTGCAGCAAAGGGATTGGGGGCCCCTTGCCTTCATTCAGCCCTCACTCCTAAGACATAGGCTCTACCCTTGATGTGACAGGTCAAGAATATTGGGCCCCAGGAAACCTGGGAGACTCAGTCCACTGAATGTCTGACCCTTGATTTTGGCTCAGGACATGATTCTGGGGATGTAGGATCAAGCCCCCTATCTGACTCTACACTGAGCATGGAGCCTGCTTAAGATGATTTCCCTCTCTCCCTCTGGCCCTCTCCTCTGCTCACACTTGCTGTCTCTCTAAATTAAAATATTAAAAAATATTACCAAGTGAAAGAATGTTGGGCCCTAATTGCCCTTGCTGTAGATTCCTAATAGGGCAAAGTCTCCAAAGACCAGAAGCTACTGCTCTTGGCCATCACTGATTTTCAGCAAGGGTTCCAAGACAATCCAGTGACTTCTCACAAATAGTGCTAGTACAACTGTGGAGCCACATGCAGTACACTGCCATTGGACACCTTCCTTACACACTGTACACCCAAAGTGACTCAACGTGGGACATAAGTCTAAATGTAAGAAAATGTTTGCAAATCATACATCTGATAAGGGACTTATCCAGAGTATCCAGACTTTGTATCCAGAGTATATAAAGAGTTCCCTCAACTCAATAATAAAAGACAACTAACCCAATTTAAAAACAGGGAGAGGATTTGGATATTTCTTCAAGGCAGTTCCTCAAAAGGTTAAAACATACAGTTACCAAATTACCCAGCAATTTCACACCTAGGTATATACCCAAGATAAGTGAAAATATATGTCACACAAAAACTTGTACATAAATCTTCAGAGCATTTATAATAACCAAAAAGTAGAAATGACACAAATGTCTATCAAGTGATGAATGGATAAATTAAATGTGGTATATCCATACAATAGAATATCATTTGACGGGACTCCTGGGTGGCTCAGTCAGTTAAGTGTCCGACTTTAGCTCAGGTCATGATCTTGCAGTTTGTGAGTTCGAGCCCCACGTCGGGCTCTGTGCTGATGGCTCAGAGCCTGGAGCCTGCTTGGGATTCTGTGTCTCCTTCCTTCTCTGCCCCTTCCCTGCTTGTACATGCTCTCTGTCATAAATAAGCAAACAAGCATCAAAATAAAAAAAAAACAAAGGATATCATTTGACAACTAAAAAAAAGAATGAAGTGTGTGTGTGTGTGTGTGTGTGTGTGTATGTGTGTGCATGTATGTAGTGGATGAAACTTGAAATAATTATACTAAGTTAAAGAAGCCAGTTACAAAAGGCCATATATTGTATGGTTCTATTTCTATGAAATGTCTAGAATAGGGAAACCTATAGAGACAGTAGATTAATGATTGTCTAGGTTTGGGGAGAGGGTTAAGGGGAACTGAAGTGTGACTGTTAATGGGTAAGGGTTACTTGGGGGTGGGGTGGGTGAAGAAAATGTTCTTACCTTGATGGTTACACAACACAATATACTAAAACACACTGGATTGTACACTTTAAGTGGGTGAATTGTATGGTATATGAATCATACCTTAATAAATCTGTTATATTAAAAAAAAAAAAGTACTAGTCTTCTAGAAAGAGGATAGATAAAAGACACTCTGAAATTGAAAAAGCACAGAACTGAAAATGTGTCCTTCTCCCCCCATCTCTGCCTTCAAACCACCTGGTTCTGTTTCCTTTCAGTCTAAAGCACATACTGAAATACTTAGAAAATTGAATATTTATTTTTTTTTTTACATGGCTGATTTCTTCCTCTTGTTACCCACCTTGGGAATGATATCTTCCCCTCTTTGCTGCTGATATGACAGGATCAACTGGCTGATTAGTTTCTTTGTGTTCCCCTCCATGAACACTTGAAAACTCATCTATTTCCATGAAGCCCTTTCAACAAACTCTGTGCATTAGAACAGCTTCTGGCAGACCAGTCATATTATCTTGTTTTGTTGTCTGAAACTTTTTACATATTGAATTTGTGGCTATTCATGTTTTCGTTTCAACAGCAGCATTTCTGAGAGATGGTATAGACATGCACATCTGGTTTATTTGCTACGCAGTCTCTACCTCTTTTGACCTTCACTTTTTAAACTCTTGGAATTCAGCTCTTACAGTAGAGTTTTATATTCACTATGATTATATTATTGGAAAGCCACCTCACATAATAACTCTTAATCTCAATTGAATAATAAAAAAGTGGAATGTATTCTTCTGCTATAATTTGTAGATTATGAAGAAGTTGGTGCATGATTGGTCTGGAGTGGCAAAGAAAGTACTTGAAACAGTCAAAGAGAATGATTCCATTTTCCTCAATTTAACCTGCTCACAAAAGGGCAATAAGACAGCCTCATTATCTTGTTCGGAGGATACTTGCAGTCACAAGGCACTCAGTATAGTCTCAGAATGGATTCATATTCAAAGAAGCACTGCTCAGACAGCTATTTCTGTTTTACTCACATCTCTAAAAACGTCACATAATCAAAGTCATAATGTGTGGTTAACCTTTAAACCCTCTGCCTTCAGCTCTTCTCTAACATCTGGTAAATCCTAGGGACCCTGCGCTCTCCTCCCCTGCTCACCCACAGTCCCTCCCTTTTGCCTCTCCTTGAGCAAGTCTGCTCCAACACCTTACAACCCTCTCTCCCCTGTCTTGCCCTGGCTCTGCAGTTGGGAGCAGAGGCTACCAGAAGGAATCCCAAAGGATTTTGTCCAGTTACCTTTCAGCCACATCAAGCTTCTGAGGTTTGGAGTTTTATCTTCGTGGGGTTATGTATGTATGTGTACTTGTGTATATATTTTTTTAAATTAGGGCTTGTTAAAGTAGCCTTTAAAAAGTATGCTATTGTCCTTTAGCAAATTCTCTTCTTTCTATGGACGATGGCTGGGTTTTCCTCATGGATGTTCCCTTGCTCCGTTCCTCATCCGCATGTGAGATGGAGCGTCATTGCATTACCCTTCCCTCCATCATGTTCATTTGTATCGCTTCCCTTTTTGAGAAAGAGGACTGCCCCCCACCTTCCACTTTAAGATTTCTGACCCAGGGCCACAGGCAGAGCAGACAGACTGGCAGCCTTACCCACTTGAGTGGTGAGGGGACAACTGCTTCCTGACTTTGACCCCGCAGCTCCAGGACTTGGGCCTGCGTGGAGGTCATTAACCCAGAAAGATGGAGCTTCCCTTTGAATGCAGGCCTCTAGGTCTGGCACACAGTAGGAGCTCTGTAGAGATGAGCCTGGTCTACATCTGAGCTACATCTGACTCCAGTAACTCATCTGGGGTCTGCTGCATGAACAGCTCTTACAACAGCAGGGAAAGTAACAGAGGGAAAGCTGGCTACCATCACAACTTGGGTACAAAGTTTATATTTGGTCACTTTACAAGGCAGTGCAAACTCTAAGTTCACTGGATCTGACATCTCTGTCCTAAATCCAGTCTGTTCCCCATTTAGGGTCACCTTTGTCCGTGTCCTGCAGAGGAAGTCTTTCCCTATCTTGGCTCATTTAAACTCCTTTAGATACTAGAGAAGCTTACTTGCTGCTGAAAGAAATGATTTCCCTCCTCTCAAGGCAAACTGAGCTTAACCTCCCATAGTGACTAAGAGATTGAGCTTCCTGTTCGGGGGAAGAGGCGGCCAGTACTGGGAGGCTGCTGCCAGAATTTACCTCCCGCCTTCTTTTTTACTTGATCATTGTCTAACATCCAGAGGGAGACAAAGGGTATGTCCCACTGACTCCCCACAAAAGGTGCCGCATCACCTCATTAGTATTTGTGAACACCAAACACACAAGCGCAGTCAGCCACTCTGAGGGCATCAGAAAGTCCCAGGGTAGCCTGGACGGTGGAGGGCAAGTCAGCACAGTGTGGTGTTTAAAAATATGGTGTTCTCAAAAATAAATATAGACACTAAAGGAAAATGGTATTAGGTTTAAGTTGTGGTATAAAAATACATGTTATGTAAGATGCTAACATTCATGCTCAGTCCTTTTCTGTCAGGACACCGTTCTCTGGTTCTTTTTGACTTAAAAGGAGGTATTGTTAAAGAAAGTGGAAGGTAAACCCTCCGAAGAGAAGAAACAGGAGCAGCGGACACGCAGGCTCCGGAGGGCTTCACAGGTGCGGTACACGGGAATTCTTTGCCATTAAAGGGGCTCTTTTCGTCACCGGTTTTTCATCTGAATAACAGCTTCTGCAGGATTCAGAAAGTTACAAAACAACTCCTTGTATTCGGCTAGTCATTCAACACGTATTAAGTGCCTACTCTACACCAGGAACAGATTTTAATCTAAAATAAGTTTAAAATAAGTGACTAAAGCTTTAGGCTCTTAGCCAAAGATTTCACGACTTGCTAAATGTTATCTTATTTATGGATTGGACTGTATTTACTCTGAGGAGAGGCTTGATGCACAACTGCTTGATCTTTCTCCTCCCAGTCTCCTCCCTACCGCCCCCACCACCACCACCACCCATACCCCCACCCCGGCCCCCTGACTGGGACGGGAAACAGAAGAGGCTGAGGACACCAAGCTGAAGCCAAGTCACATGAGAGGTTCAGGCATATCTCTTTGCTTATGGTCTTGCAAGTCCTCACTCAGTTCCCCAACCCATCTAGAACAGCTTGCTTCATTTCCTACTTCCTAGACTACAAACTTGTCTATGTCTACATTTCCCATCTCCTCTCCAGTTTTAAAGCTTGTCTCTCCACCAATCTTGATCAGAGCCCCTTTCAGCTTCTCCAGAGTGGAATCACAACTTAAGGTGGAGTTTAGATTCTTAAGTCAGCACATAGACGAACAGAGTCTCACAGAGTAAAATTATTCTAGTAGATTTCTTAAATCACACAGAATAGAATGCCAGATGTAGCTGTGGGAATGCAGTTCTGTAGGGTAATATAGTAGGATGAGTATATGAAACAATAGTAATGCATAGGTATAAGGCATGTATACCGCACAAGGTAGATAATAACATACCTTGAGTATATACCATACAAGGTATAAAGTAATAAAGCATGAAAGTCCAAAGTGGGATTGTACTGAGAAATTTAATTCCATAAACTTTTGGGGACATTTGAGCACATTTATGAATATTCTGACTTCTCATTTGGTGTCACCATCCAAGTTTTTGTGGATATTAGTTCCTCTCTAGTCCTGAGTTAGATCTTCAGTTTCTTCTTCAAGGTTGTAGGAAAGCCATCACTACCCACTGGGATGAACAATGCATTTCACTATTTGTGTGTGCTTTGGAAACCCCTAAATCATCCAGACCTTTTTTGGTACGTGTTACTAAGAGGCTTCCCTGCCTGCAGACAACCTCAGAGTGCAGCAGTCCACAGGATTCCCAGCGTTATTTAAATGATAATTTCTCTCTCTAGATGTCTGCCTCCTTCCCCATTAGAAGATGAAGCTTGACCACAAATAAGAGAAAATAGCAATGGCTTAAATGAGAGAGAAATTTATCACCACTCCCCCCAAAAAGAAGTCAGGAGTGGGTGGTGCAGGGCTGTTTTAGTGACTACACAGTCATCAGGGACCCAGGCTCCTTTTCCCCTTCTGCCCTGTGACTGTACTTCCTGGCTTCCTCCTCATGGCTCCTGCAGCTCCAGCCACTGCACCCACATTCCAGACAGCAGGCACAAAGAAGGTGGTGTTCGGGAAAATTGTTCAAAACTTGGAAATAAAGCAAAAGAGTTACCGTGTGTCTTGTCAATGTCATATTAGATCATTGTCACGTTTCTCTTAGGGTATTCTCACTTGGTAAATGACTTACTCTTTCGTTACTGCTGATGAGGGTTCAGAGTCTAAAATTAGACGTTAATTTGTTAAAAATGGGGAAGATGCAAATGAGTTTTTCTCAGGAGAGATGGTTTTATTACCTTGAAGAACATTTGCCACTTTCTACCCAACTTAGCACTCTTATTTCAGGATTTCTTTTTTCCCTACTGAACTAGCTTTGTCATCTTGCTGGTTCCCCTCATTAATGAGTCAATTACACTTTGGCATGTGTTCAGATAATGTGTGAGAATTACGTGTTTCACATTTATATGTTTCAACTGTAGGAAGGACAGAGGGCTTTCTCCTAGGCAAATCAGCAATCTCCCTAAGTGTCCCACCTAAAATCTCTACTTCTGTCGCATTGGCCAGACCTTATCAATAAGACCACATCTGGCCGCAAGGGATGACAGAAAATACAGTCTTTTAGCTAAGTGCCTTGGTCTCCTGATTAAAATCAAGTTGCTCTTGGGGTGCGGGGTGGCTCAGTTGGTTAAGTAACTGACTCTTGATTTCGGCTCAGGTCATGATCTCATGGTTTGTGACTTTGAGCACAGCACAGAGCTTGCTTGGCACTCTCTCTCCCTTTCTCTGTCCCTCCTGCACTTCTCTCTCTCTCTCTCTCTCTCTCTCTCTCTCACTCTCGCTCTCAAAATAAATAAACATTAAAAAAATCAAGGTGGTCTTACTAAGATAGGCAAAGATTGATTAGCAGACAGCAACTAATAATGTTTGCCACAAGAATATAAGAATATAGGTAGGTCCATTAATTCTACCCCCTTTAACTTGTATTTTTGCCTCTCCCTGCCTTACTGGTACTGAGTCCTTTCCTAATTATCATGACAACATTCTCCCTTTTCCCCCATCGAGGTCCTAGAAAGAACAAACCCACCTGGCTCTACTTGCTCACTTCCTTTTCCTCTTCACTTTAATGGGGCTTTTGTTCTCTTTCCCCACTAAACTTGCTAGGGCTGATCCTCCAAACCACAAATTCAGATCAACTGCATCTTGCACAAGCAAATATTTAATAAATGATTGCTGAACTGTTCAACTTGTTTGCTGTTTTCTTAGTGATTCTTTCTGAGGACGTGTTATTTTCTATTCTTCTTCATTGCAAAAATAATATTTTAGTTTTATTATGGGCCAAATAGTTTCTTTTGACCTGTTTCACTTAATCCTTAGATATCACTTTGTTTCTGTGCAAAAGTGCATCCTAACTTCCAAAATATTCACCCAACAGCACACTTTTGGAAATGATCTTTCTGTGGCTCAAGTCTATTTATTCTCCCCTCTATTGAATAGAAAAAAAGGCATTGGGTGTTTGTTGCTAATAAAAGCAGATTTAACTTAGATTGGTTCTCAAGCACAGCAAAGTCCGTGACAAGATGTTTAGCTGGCTAACTCATAAAGGAAAACTACCCATTTTGAAACCCCCAAGGGAAAAACACCAGTAAGATCCTTGATAATACATTTTCCTCTTTTGTTGAGCTTCTCTCTTGATCTTTTCTCAAAATAGGGATCTAGCTATTTTCAAGTTCAATTTATGTCCTAAACCAGAGATCAAAGTGTCCCAAATGTATTCACTGCCTTCTATAACCTCTCCCTCTCTGCCTGCATTGCAAAGACTCTTCTTCAGGGAGCGGGGCTGGGATTTTGGAAGCCCAGGTGGTTAGGAATTGTGGGCAGGATGGAATTATACTGCCCCATTGTGGCAGATTCCATTCTATTTCAAATGCTGTTTTCGTTTTTTCTGTCATGCTTCCTTGAGAAACCAACCCGTGAATGATGAGCAGTTTCTGAGTGAGGACATTATAGAACATTAAGGGATGGTGTTGGTCTTTAGGGGGACCCAAAACTTCTTTCACCCCTCCCTCCCACATTCTGAGGAGGGGGCCATACATGGAAGTAACAATGAAAGCTTGGCACTTCAGTAAATGACCCTTTTCTGCCATATCTGAAGAGAATCTCCAGCAGAGAGAAAAGCAAAATCCCCAGAGAAGCTGATCAGCTTTTAATCAGCTGGGGCTTGCCTGACCCTGCCAAATTCTAAACAGAGGCTGCAAGTTTGGGCTCTATAAGTTTAAGTCTGGCCCTCAGACATGCTGTGTTTGGCTGATACCGTGTTTTTTGTTTGTGTTTGGTTTTAGTTTTTAAAAAGCAATATTTAGAAGGAAGATTTCATGTAAAAATCCAGACTTCTGGCTTCTTGATATTACATTCCTGAGTTGCAGCAATCAGTTGGAACTTTTACCTTTTACCTTTAGATGGAATTCACCCCCTGCCCTCCACAACATTCCTCACTTCCCTCTATTATGCAGTCAGACTCTAACAAACTGAACCCATCCATGAAACAGCACCAGAAACAGATCAAGAAACAGCACTCCAGGGGTCCGCCTCCTGATCCTGTACGGTCACTACTACCACCTCTAACACCATAGGTAACAGGTGCCTGTATTTGTACTTTATATAAATGGGATTGTGTAGTAGATTAGATTTTTGCCCAGCTGCATCTATTCAACATTGTATGTATGAGACTCGCCCATATTGTTCTGTGCAGTACTAGAATTAAGTCACTCATTGTCGTGACCATATAATATTTCATTATGTGAATTTCCCCACCATTTAATTATCCATTCTTGATTAATGGACATTTAGGAAATTTTCTTTTGTAGATCTTAATAACAGTACGTTTTATGAAAATTCTAATACATATAAAAAAGAGATCAATATATGTCAAAATGGCATTTGATAATGTTCAAAACCTAATTCTGGCTCTTTTTTTTAAGTTTATTTATTTAAGTACTCTCTATATTCAAGCTGGGGTTTGAACTCATGACCCCAAGATCAAAAGTCACATAGTCCTCCAACTGGACTAGCCAAGTGTTCCACCAAAAATGTCTTAGTAAAACAGAAAAAGACTATTTACCAAACATGGTATCGAAGGGTAGATAGAAGGTACATGTGGTATAGAAGATGTATGCAGTATACAAAGATACATAATAGAATTATTGCCTCTGAAATGAAGAATAAAATGGAGCTATTCATTGTCACTCTTCTTATATAACATTGACTTGAGGATGAGTGTAATAAGAAAGGAAAGGCCAGTGCAATAAGAAAAGAAAGGAAAGGAAGAGTTACTGGAAAAGAGGTAAGAGTATCATCATTTTCAGATTACATCATTTCCTATCTGCAAAACTCAAGAAGACTCACTCAAGCTATTATAATTAATAATAGAATTTTGTAAAGAATCAATAGGAAAAGAAAGACAAGGGGAGATGGACAAGAAAGGGAGAAAGTAGAGGAGATTGCAAAAGAAGGGAGGAAAACAAGGAGAGAAACCCACGGCTCTGCCTTGTCATAAACACCAGCCTCTGAATGCTATTTGCACCGTTGGAGGTCTAACCCAATAACAGAAGATGCTCTTGAAGGATCATTTATTGGTGCATTTTATGAGGATTGTTCTTTGTACTTTTGTAAGTGTTGGGCATTTTTGACTTGCTGAGCTGGGACTCCGACACCGTGAACAAAGCAAACATTTTCGTCCCCAGGGCCCAGAATCTCTTTGTGCACCCGCTCACATACCTGCAGCTTTATTTGTGTACTTGGTTGTTGAAAGAGGAATTTGGGTTGAAGGTGAAAGAGGAACAGGAGTTATTTTGTTTTGGTTTTTGTTTGGTTTATTTGGGTTTGTTTTGTTTTGGCTCCTTGCACAGAGTTTAAGTCCAGAAAATTCTATTTCTTGAGACACTTGGTGGGCTCACAGACAAGGGCTATGCTCAGAGATGAAGAAATTGAGAGAATCTCTTGAGGCTTTTGGTATAGTCTGGGATATTTCAGGGCAAGAGTTTGAAGTGACAAGAGTTAGGGAGGAGGCTGTTGTCTTCTCCTCCATGGAACACAGCACTGCTCTGGTATCCACCAAGAAATGGAAGCTTTTGCTATGTCTCTAGGGATAGCCTTGATAAAGTAACCCTGGGGGCTCCAGACTTTGATAACTGGGAGCCAGAGAGGAAAAGTGGGAACACACTGAATTGTTGCCCCTGGAGACAATCTGATTTGGGAAATCCTACAAACGCTCCCCCTTTGGACTCAGTGTGGTGTTGCTCACAAGGCTGCTCCCCTTTGAAGGACACGACCGTTGCAGCCTGACCTTGGGACATAGGGACCAGCCATGCAGGACAGATAGAGGAAGACCCAGGCTGGCAAAATTGCTTTGTGAAGCAAGGAACAACTCAGTGGAAGACTTAAAGATACTAGGATTCTTCTCTGCGTGGGAATAAATACCTGCCAGTATCCTGCTTTGAACTGCCTACAACGAACTTCTTGGCTGATTGCCGGGGACCCAGGGTGGAAAGGAGAAGGCCATGACTTTCCACCAGTCTGGAAGATGGGGACTCAAACTGGTGGTGATTAATTTGAGAAATAAATAAAATGTAGTATTACTTGCATTCCCCCTGGGTAGAGTCATTCATGCATATGATACTACTTTTAATTTTTATTATGTAGAGGCCAAAGCACATGCCTTGCATAGTTTTGATCTTTGGAACTTATTCCTTGTGTTCTTTGGAAATATTCCATGTCATGGTTTCATAAACTCTAAACATTTTTCATTGATTTGTTCTTCATTACAAAAGTGATTCATGTTAATTGTAGAAAAAAAACTAAAAGATAAAAGTATCAAGAGGAAAATGAATCTTTTACAATATGATTTTTAACACCTATAAATATTATGTGTGTACATATATTTGATTGATCCCCAATGGTGGACATTTCAGTTGTTTTCCTTTTACAATTAATATTGAGATAAACTGTACATTTTAAATTATTTAGGATAAACCCTAGAAGTGGAATAGTTGGGTCAAAGATTACATTCATTTTTAAGCTTTTATTGCATATTCCTAAATTACTTTCCTTTAAGTTGCATCAGTTAACTATCTAAACAGTAGCATTTGAGAATGCCTGTTTCCTGCACCTTCACCAATATCAGGTATTGTTGCCATTTTTTTTCATTCCCATCCCTTCCTTTCCCTTTCCCTTCCCTTCCCTTCCCTTCCCTTCCCTTCCCTTCCCTTCCTTTCCTTTCCTTTCTTTAAAGAGAGAGAGAGAGAGCATATGAGGCAGGGGGGAAGGGAGAGAGAATCCTAAGCAGGCTCCATGCCCAGCACAGAGCCTGATGTGCATGACCTGAGCTGAAATCAAAAGTCCTACCCTTAACCCACTGAGCCACCCAGGAGCTCCAGCTATTGCCATGTCTTCATTACCTAAGCAGGTCACCCTCAGCTCTCATCTGGATGATGTAGGACAGCCATCGCTCTCCCAGCTCTGGTCAATTCTTCACACTCTGCCTAGCATGCTTCTCCTAACACATGAGTCTGATCATGCCATTTCCCTTCTTAGAACCCTTTAATACCTTCTACAGCTTGTAGAATGGACTTGAATGTCCATGAGATTCTTCCCTCGTATTCCGCATATCCATTTGGGGTCTTCTTTATCATCTCATCATGTTCCTCTATACCCCAGATGAGGAACACATTCGTATTTTTAGGAGTCATTCATATACCCCTCCTGCTCCCTCCTCAGTCCTGTCGTCCCTTCCCCTTTCTTTGCCTTCCGGTCTCTGAGTATGCAACTTTCTCCAGTTGGAACACTCTTTACCTGTCAGTCAAGCAAGATAACTGCCTATTCTCCCATCAGTGTTGAGCACTTGGGCTTTTGCACTGAAACGTTCAGACCAGTGTTTGACATTAGACAACACCTCCCACTAGAGGACTTCCTTGCACTCTGGGCTCACTACGTCCCTAACTTGGGAGTGCTTTGGGAACCCAGATGATGGAATATTCAGGGATCCTGCTGCCAGCCATATCACAATCATTTCTTCAGATATTGCCTCTGCCCCATTCTTTCCCGTCTCCTCTTGTGGAACTTCAAAAGAACCTGTTAGGCCTCCACTGGATCCTCAGAGTCTCATTCTTCTTTGTGTTTTCTACCTTTGTTTCTCTGTGCTGCATTCCAACAGTTTTTTCCACTCTGCTGATTCTCTCTTCAGCCATATAAAACTTACTACTGAATCTTTCTACTGAGATATTTGTGTTGCTTCCTGCAGTTAATTCTAAAAATTGTATCTGGTCCTTTTTCAAATCTGCCCCATTACTTTTTAAATGTAATTTCTAGGTCCCTGATTTAAAAAAATTCTGCCAGTGTTTTATTTCTATAAATATGTAATAAGAATAGTTTTTTATAGTTTGCATATAATAATTCAATTGTCGGGTCTTTATGTGTCTATTTCTGTTGTCTTGTCTTTCTGCTCTTTTTAACTTAACAGTTTCCAGGTTCTGAGTGTGTCTAGTTATCTTTCACTATGTGCTGATCATTGTATTTGGAAAAGTGTAGTAATAATGAGGACCCCTAGGATGAAGACATATCTGTCTTGGGAGTATTTTCATTTATTTTTGTTGGGTGCCTAGGGGTATTACTAATCCAGGGCTCCCTTCATCTAAGTTTAAGTCTTGAGTTTTCCTTAACCACCTGCGCATGGCAAAATTAGGCTGTGGGCCACTGCAAGATTTTCTTCCAGTTCACCTAATTCTGAGCCTGTGGCCCCTTTAGGGTCCCAGCTTAAAGAAAAGATGTTTTAACACAGTACATATGTTTTTCTGGGTTCTAGGTTTTGACTTTTGTCTTCTTGAACCTGGGAATCCATCAGCTTGGTTTTCAACTGTTTCTTTTGGATCAGCAAATACTCTCAGGACAAAGGCGGCTTTGAGTGCTGGGCTTACCTGTCGGGGTTCTTATCCTCTCCTAGATTTGAACCCAGCAATTACTCACCACCCTGTTTGTTCTTTAATGCTTAGGGAGAAAAAAAAACTCATCCAGCTCTTCAACTTGTCCTCAGTGGGTAGAGTAGTCTAATTAGCTAAGCTTCCATACCAGAATTGGTAATCCTTATTCCTTGTTTTGCTTGGACCTAACAATGCCAAAGCATAGAACTTGAATTTAGCTCTCATTTGTGGCTCAGATATGGAAAGATCCCTCTGACCAGTATATGTGAACTCCCAGACCAAGGAAGGAGAGACCAAAGCCCTTTTCAGCTCCTTAGATGGACGGCAGGAGTGTGCACGGTTCTCTGATCAGCTGTCATTCATCTCAAGGGGTTCTCCAGGCCGGAGGCAGGCGGCATCCCCATCTCCACTACTTGGCTCTCAGTTACTCTGACAGAACCAGAACATGCCAGTCCACAACTCCCAGAATGCACTTCTACCAGGGCTCGATGGTCACCAGCCCAGCCCACGGCACTTCACTTGTAGGAAACACATTTCCCTGCATGGGGTGCAGTGCCATCCCAGTGCCAATCCCACTTTTTTTTTTTTTCTAATTGTGTTCTGACAGTCTCTGAGCAAATGTAGAACAAGGTGGGGCAAGAGGAGAGGAAAGAATGAAAAGCACTGCAGCTGCCCATTTTGGGGAGTTGGTCCAGACCTTGAGTTTCTCATCCAGGGTCAAGCAGACCAAGGGAAGTTGTCCTGTGGCAGGCTCACTCTGCTTTTGGCACCATGCCATGGGTGGTATTGTGGACTAGATAATGAATGTCCCCTCCCCACCCAAGAGAAAAGGAACGTGCTGTTGTGATTAAGTTAATGACGTTGAGATTGGGAGATTATTCTAGATCATTTGGGTGGCCCCAGTTTAATGACAAAAGTCCTTGTAAGAGGTGGGGGTGAGAAGGTCAGAGTGAGAGAAAAAGATGTGATGGCAGAAACAGAAGTTAAAATGATTTGAGGAAGGAGACACGAGGCAATGCAGGCAGCCTCTAGAAGGAGGAAAAGGCACAGAAATGGATTCTCCTCTAGAGCCTCCAGAAGGAATGCAACCCTGCCAACACCTTGACTTTAAGACTTCTGAGTAAGGTGATAAATTTGTGTTGTTTTAAGCCAGTAAGTGTGTGATAATTTGTTACAAAAGTGATAGAAAACTAATACCAGTGAGCCATCCATTTAATTTATCATCTGGTTCCACCACTCACTGTTATAGTTGGTGGAAACTGCTTTCAGATGTTGGAGACAGGCGAATGCTACACTCTCAACAGAAATTGCCGTAACTTTTGGTGAAGGATGAGTTTTTGTCTTTTTCTACACCATCTATGCTGTTGCTGCCTTTTGGATGTGTGCGTCTCACCATCATGTGAAGACTGCCCTGTCTTTTTCAGGGTTTGTAGTGTGTCTTCTCTGAGCAGGAAAGCATATCTCCCTCTTCCCAGTGACAGAGCAGGTTCTTAATCCCCAACCAAATTCGTGTCTGTCGTGCACTTTCTGTGCAAAGTTCCATGTTAAGTCACCAGCCCACACTTCAGGAGTCCACTTGTGGAAATAAACTGGGGTAGAATGAAAACAGAAAAATACCTCAAAGAGCTATAATATTCCACCTAAGAAGATGTCTTCAACCGTTTCATTTGTGGTCTAGGTATTTAAATGGGGTGTGAGAGACTGCTGGGAAAACACAGCACCGCTCAGCCACCTGCCAGGACTCAGCCAGCCCCGAGCAAACCATGTCATCCCCCTGTGCTCCAGCTTTGCGATTCATTTTCCATTTTATCTATTTACATCCATTTGAAGCTATAAAAACAAAGAAGGCACAGTCTTTTCTCTTGAGCTCATCAGGGGAGACAAACAGCTCAATACATAATTACAATGCGGCATGGTAATTGTTATGGGACAATGACGAGATGAGCAGGGAACTGAACCAAGAGGAAATGGTAGAGGTATTCATTAACTAATTAATTAATTCAAATGACTACATGTAAGCACTGTGTCAGATGCTGGGTGATCACTTACCCTGAGAATGAGAAGCAGCCATGAAAAGAAATATGTTAGAAGCCCTAGGCCCCTACACTCAGGACTTCTCCTCCTCTGTCCCCACAATGTCAATGCCTGCTTTGAAGCAATGACACCTGCGCAAGCTAAGCACACTGGTGATGTCAAGAAGATGCCTAGGTCCTCCACAGGTTCTCCCTGGGCACCCAAAATTGATGTCGCTTATCCATTCTCCTGGTGAGGCCAGTGTTGGGGGCTGCTCTGGGAATAGGGTGGGCTTCCTCTGCTGACCAAGTATCCACTTGACTCCAGCCAAGACCCTCTGTTCCCAAATCTTAAGACTATCCAGGATGTATTACCCACTCCTCCTTCCACCCAAGTTCAACACAAACCTGAGGGTAAAGAGATGCATACAACACTAAAATTTACATTTTATTTATAAAACAGGCTGTTGTCAGATTTGTCACACAAACCATAGTTTGTCAACTCTGCCCGAGAGTGTATCTGGGAAACCAGAGGCCAAGGAAGAGTAAGATCCTTTTGTGGTCTGGGAAGAAAGTCTTTGAAGGGATTGGAAAAGGAAACAACAGCCTGTTTTATAAATAAAGTTGTATTGGAACAAGATCACACCTGTTTGTTTCCTTACTGTCTGTGAGCTACCTGTTACCGCAGCAGGGTTGAGTGATCAAGACAAGGACTATTTGGCCCTTTACAGAGAAAGTTTGCTGACCCCTGTTTTAGGCTCTGAATCCTCTGGTTTTGGCACCAGATATTTAAAGCTAGGCTTTTAGAATCCAGAAAAATCTACCCCAACTCCCATCCCTAAGTCCTGAGTGCTACGATCCCAGAGCACTTGGCACCTCTGTGATGTGCTCCTTGTCATACTGTGTTGTAATTGTCTGCTTATGTCTTTGCAAGCCACCTTAGCCTAGAGCTTTGCCAGGTGCCTAGAATTTAGAAGGAATTTAGTAACTACTGCAGAATAAATACATGAACAAATGTCCAAAGGAGGTTTTGCAGCCCTATTTGTTAGGCACTCATGCAGCATGCCCAGAGTCAGCCACATCACAGAACAGAGCTGAGATTTAAATGCAGGCCTATCAAATCTAAGTCCAGCACTCTTTACAGTATCTCATAAGGCCTGACCTAGGC
This sequence comes from Proteles cristata cristata, assembly GCA_017311185.1. Lineage (NCBI taxonomy): Eukaryota > Metazoa > Chordata > Mammalia > Carnivora > Hyaenidae > Proteles > Proteles cristata. Next base: position 228,378 of record JAESUZ010004765.1, read on the forward strand.
CTGGATGTTCAGACGAGTATAATAGAAATGTGCCCTTCAGACAGAGTATCCTCACTTACCTAATTGATTAAAGAAAAGTCTGGAAGAAAACACACTACTAGGAAATCACGATTATCTCTGAGAAGATGGAGGGGGTTAGGAGGACTGTGCTGTTGTTCAAAAGGGACTCGAACCATACCTGTAGTTTCTCTTTTTCATAAGGAGAACATATTTATGTATGACTCATATAGTTAAAAATTAATTTTAAAAATGAGCACTACAAAAAAAAAAAAAAAGCGCTACCGGAGGATTTTTTTGTACTACACTCCCTAGTTGATGAATTTTTCCATTAAAGGATTTGGAAATTAGCATTGATGTTTTACTTTACTGCTTATTCAAAAAAGAAAAAAGGAAAGAAAAGAAAATAAGTAAAAGACTCTGGCCCCAATTTTTAAAAATGCTTATTATTACACTCAGTACTAAAACTAATTGAATTGAGAAGATGGACTGCGGCAAGCCAAGTGTGGCAGTGACTAGACTACTTAATTTGTTAGTTTCTTTCAATTTATGACTCTTCGTCATAGACGATTTATCTTTGATGCTCTTTCTCTTTTTGTGTTTATTTCTAGTCATAAAGCATCTGGTCTGCATAATTAAGGGGAGCTGAGAAAATATAATTAGCCAAATAGGCAGGAAGTAGATGGCAAATCTTCTACATGACAGAAATGTAGCCCCAGACCATATTCCTTCCTGGCTGAAGACCTTAGTTTTCTGACTCCCCTGGGGACTGTGAAGGCAGGACTTGCTTCCTTCCCCAGAAGACGGTCCTGTATAGTGCCCTCTGGTGGTTGGTATGTTTAAAAACCTATCTACACAAGGCGGCATTCCATTCCGGATTCTGGATGCACGTATAAAAATCCATAGTTGTTGGCTTAGGAATGCCCCTTGAGGATGTACATGAGCATGGCTTATGGCGTAGTTCAACAAAAAGAGTGCCTCAGGAAGAACTCAAAGCGAAAATAGAGGCAACTTCTAACTAAACATGAAACCCCCAACAGGTGTATACCGTGCCGTCCTCTAGAAAGGACAGAGTGATTGTGAGGGCACACGTCCACACTTGGGCACCCTTCGGACTCGCCCCAAGCCGGGACGGCACACTTTAGTACACACTTGGGACAGACTGCCTGTTTGGGACATAATTGGTGTCACGATTATAGGGCTATAGTAGGTTGTCATAGCCACGAGGATGTAGACAGATTTATATGTAAGGACATATGTGGAGCCTGAAGACTGAAGTATTTCTAAGTAATTCTAAGTATTAACTTACCCTCTGGATGCATTTTGTCAAATGGTGAAGAAGGCGGATCTGAAACAACAACGGAACACAAACCAAGCTGCTCCAACAGACCTGACTGTAACCTGTGGCTGCACAGGGGGCCCACGTGAGAGGAACAACTTATATTGCATTGCTCCACTTGGTGAGTAAAGTACTGGTGAGGCATAAGACCCCTGCAGTTGAAGCATCTGGCTTCAAAGCCAAGAGGCCACCCCCACCCACCCACCCTGTGTGTACCTTGGGAAAGCTGCCCAGTCTCTCCATCCTTGGCTTCCTCACTTGTACAGTGCAGTAGCACCTGCTGTAGACGTGGGGATTCAGCGAGTTAGCATGAGTAAGAGCTTAAAACAGAGCTACGCACCTGCAGGCCTAGTGACTGATAACTGTTGTTCTTCCTTTTCACACTAGCCCTCCCATCCTTCACCCCTCTGGGTCCCCAGGTTGTGTCTCACATTTGCCCACAAATACCTCCCATGATCTCGGTTCTCCAGTGGCCCTGCCTGCAGTATCTTGTCACTACCTCCAGGGCCCACCATCATGCTACAACAGACATCACTCGGGTTGATTGCTTGACTTACCATCACCTGCTTTCCTCTAACTTCTATGGTCCTAACTGACCTACATGACCCTGGCCCCCTCCATGGGTGGGTCACTTAGGAATTGTCCCTTGACTTGTGCTATGCCAAGCAGTATCTGTCTTCTGTGAATCTTAAAAGTGTAATAAACAGGCTATTGCTGGAGCCAAGACATGCTAATAAGAATGTCCTAAACATAAGGTTTCGTGAGCTTATGCAATGGCCACATCTCCAGCCACACACCTGCTTCAACTTCTGTGTCAGCTCCTGTTCTTTAAGGGTTCGGGGGTGGATGCCTGCCATTCAGAGCCCCTCTCCCCATTACTACCCTTGATCCTTAGTGAGAAGTTCTGCCTCAAAGCTCAAAGCGCGCTACCACTCCCGTGAAGTGGCAGACTGCAAACAGCCTGTGCGATGAGTCTTTCCACGCTGAAAGTAGAGGTTTTGCATGTAAAGCTGGAGCAGGCAGAAGAGCTACCATCTGGGGAAGAATGGAGAACATTTGTAAAATGAGCACATCTCCTGTTTTCTACAGCATTGGACATTAAACAATGTCACAGTCGGCTTTGCTAGATGATTACAGGCAATGTGCAGAGATCCAAACGTGTCTGGGTTTTTTTTTTTTGTTTGTTTTTGTTTTTTGCCTCTTCTCTTGACTGCCACATTGCAGGACTAGGCAGGAGACAAAATGGTATAAAGAAAAACAACACTGGATTTGTGGTCCAGGTAAACTCAGGTTCAAAAGCTTGTGCCCTAAGGCATGTTCTTGTGAAAACTGACCCTGCTTTTACTGAAGCCACATAGCTTCCCTGGGCCATGGCTTTCCATTCCCATGTTAATCACTATGGACTGTTATCTCACACCTCCGAAGCAGGAGCTGGTACAGCTCTTACCCCTGCTGTACTTCAGAACAGCAGTGGCTCCCCACACTTCCCAAATGAAGGAGAGAATCCTCAGCCTGAGGTTCAAGGACTGTCATGATATTATCCTGAACAACTTTTTTTTTAAGTAGGCTCCACACCCAATGGGGATGGAACTCACAACCTTGAGATCAAGAGTCCCATGCTCTACCAACTGAGCCAGCCAGGTACCCCCTGTCTGGAACAACTCCTGAGCTGTTCTTGCAGATGCTGTGTTGTTCAGATGCTGCTACAGCAGGCTAAACAAATATATAAAAGGAAAACCTGTGAGGACCAGTGTGAGGAACTGAGCCCCAGGAGTGGGCTGACTGGTGACGGGTTGCTAGGCAACTATGCAGCAATGAAAGCGGCCTGGGCTGAGCCAAATGATGGCAGAGGCCAATGAAAAGCCCTACATTCTTTGATTTATATTTTAGTTGGAAAGATCCACCAATTTAGGGTGCTATCTGATGGAATCTTGTAAAGGCATTTGCCTCTGATACCGAATATATTGAGGCTCAAGAAATTTCCCCCTCTTTGGTGATGAAAAAACCTATGAATTCCTTTTGTTTTTATCAGGGACCGTGTGTGGTAGTTGGTGGGTATAGAGTGGGAGACATTTTCTAAGTAGCAAAAAAGAAAACTAAAATGAAAGTAATTACTCTGCTTTTCAGAACAAGTTGCCTTTATTTCATGACGGTTGCCTAGAGACTTTGTTTATATGTATTTATAAAGAAATAAATGCTGAGCACAGGCCCAGAAATCCCAATGGAAAACATGCCACCCTCGGCTCTGAGCTGAGATGCTGAGTGATTGGTCCGTGAAGCTAAGAGACCACGTTTGCCTTGCATGCTTTTGTTTCTGACAGTCTTTTCAGTCCACTGAATAAGAAGTTATAGACACACACACTCATGCACACACATGCATATACACAAACATATGTATATATATTGTACAGGAATTTGAAGCAACTTGGAGTTCTTCCTTAATAAACTGTTTTTAAAAAAATCACAGTGAACAATTATTGCCAACAATTAGGAATGCTTGCAAATGGTCCTGGCACCTAAGCACGACTAGTTTAGAGAGGGCCACGACACACAGTGTAGGGGTGGCTGATAAGCAATTTCTGCTTGTCATCTGCCTTGGCCCAGCTCAGCTGCTCCAGCAGATGAAGGCCAAGGAGATGGGCAGCAACCAGCGTAGGCCCCAGATTTGGCGTCTGTGCATCAAATGACTCATAGGTCAAACCCAGATTTTTCAGGCCCTGCTCTGGCTGAAAAAGTCCCAGTTTCCCTGTGCCTCACATCCTGTTCTGCTTTCATGCAAAAGAACATCAAAAGAAATGCACATTGATTGATTTCCCTGTTTTTTCCCCTCTAGTTCTAAGAAGTTTCTCTTTTTCTCTCTCATAAGCCTGCAGTTAATTTAGCATTTGAAATGTGAGTTTCTAAAACAAATTCCTGTAAGTGCTGCATGGCCATGTTTGGTTTTGCTGTTCTCTTGAAATCCCCTTCTGGTTTTCATTAATATTAAGGGGGAAAAAAAAAAAGACAGATGAGGATGGGGACAGGGATTTTCCAATGTGTTTCCAAAACAGCCACTTCTAGACAAACATCAATAAGACAAGATATTCTAGCATCACAGTGACAGCTTTCTAGGCACCAAAAAAACGAGTCATGTTACAGTAACTTTAAGAAAGATTGCCAACAACATCAGCATTGCCTTTACTTCCTAGAGAAGTCAGAATTCTCCAGAACCGTAAGCTTTTCTGTGCCTTTAATGAGTTCAAATTTCAGTCTTCATGAGATGCTTGTCAATATTTCCAGAAGAGAGGAAGTGTTACATGACTTTAAATGTCAAGCTTATGATCACCAAGAAAAGAAAACTACACTTATTACATGTGTGATCATTGCTTTGTACTGTGTGCCTGGACTGTAGCACACTCGTTCATCCATTCATTCATTCACTCCATATTCACAATTAGCAATGAAGATAACAACCAGGATTCCTTTTCTAATAGATTTTATAGTGTGGAAGGTAATGGGAGAATGTAGACAGACATTGAATAAGTACTTACAAGTGCTCTTAGTTGGGGGTGTTCTATATAATAGAGCTAATCTAGTTTAGGAGATGCTGAAAGATGGCCACCAGCTTTTCCTCTTAACCCTCTAAGCACTAGCTACTCCAAGAAATGGGTTCTATTTTCCCTCCTCTTGATCTGGCCCTGTGATTTGCTTTGATCAGTAGAATGTGGCAGAAGGGACACCAGGGGACCTCCAAGCATAGTCCGTAAGGTGCTGCTCAGCTTTTCTCACCCTCTTGGAAGTCAAACACCATGCTGAGTCCAGCTGGAGAAATCTTGTGGGGAGAGAGTGGCCATCCCACCCAAAGTGCCAGACGTGAGCGAGGCCATCTTGGATCCCCAGCCTCAGGCAGACTAGTCCAGCCGATGCTACGTGGAACAGAAATAAACTTCTCTACAAAGCCCACCTCCATCACAGAGTTATTAACAGATGAATGATGCTTGTTCTAAGTCACTACACTTTGAGGAGGCTTGCTATGCAGCAACAGATAACTGAAACAGAGTCAAGGAAGTTTTTTGGAGAAAGTTCTAGTGAAGCTAAGATTTGAAGAATGAGTACAATTCAACTCTTGGGGAGAAAGGAATGGTGTTTGAGGCAGATGGAGCACCATGCGAAGACCTCAAGGGGGGAAGCATGGCAAGAACCAGAAGAAGCCCAGTATGGCCAGCAGTTAGGGAACCGAGGGGAAAGTACTGAGCATGGAGGCTGGAGCAGTAGATGAGGGCCAGACCATACAACGTGTTTAACTTACAAAGGAATGTGCATGTGCTTTCCTTTGTCCTACATGGTTAGCTCAGCAAAAATGAAAAGTAGTATCTTTGCCCAGAGGAGGAAATTCCATCCCATGGACCTTGCTAGCTATAACACAAAGACACATTGCTGATTAAAAGTAAGGTCTGAGGAGAAAGAAAAGATTCATTTATCCAAAAAATATCTGTTGAGTACCAGTCACCTTCATCACGGGAAAAGGAACTCGCAGTGCATGCCTGCATATAAAAAGCCACATTTCAGAGGTCTGTACGTACACACACGCTCCAAAATTTCAAAATCTGGAGGGGGCCGAATGGCAGGCAAGTCTGTGTCTTCTCAGGCAAGTCACTTAATTTCACTGACCTTCACCTATTATAATGGAATAATGACAGTCCTTTTATAGGGAGTGCTTTTATAGGATCATTGGGAGTGAGAAAAATATAGGGAAAACACCTAATTAAATATAGTAAAACCTTGGTTTGTGAGCATGATTAGTTCTGGAAATGTGCTTGTAAAGCAATTGTGTATCAAAAAGAATTTCACCATTAGAAATAATGGGAATGCAGATGATTTGTTCACAACCCACAAATATTCATATAAAAATGATTACAATACTGTCATAGAATACAAAATAATAAAAAATACAAAATACGAAGAAAAATAAACAAATTCACCTGCACTTATCTTTGAAAACCTTCGTGGCTGGTGTGAGGGAGACAAAGAGAGGAGGGTTATTGTGTAGGATGACGTTCACGATCACTCACTGAATCACTGCTACCTACTGACTCAACGGAATCTTTTTCTTCTCATGCAACTTTAACAAGGAGCCCATCCCGTGACACTTGTTTTTGTCTCCTTTTGAGGATTTCTCGGAAATGTGACATTGCATTGTCGTTAGATTCATCGCTCGCACTGCGACAGCCTTATTCAGGTGGCGCTTTTCTACAAAATTTTGCACTGTTCCCCACGTTTTCCACATCTCCCTAATCTCATTTGAAGCGAGGGAGTCCTCTGCCTTTTTCGCCTCCTCCTCCACAGATGAGATGCAGAAGTAGACCTGTTATAAAATCTTGCAATTTTGGCCACTCGAATATCTTGTTCATAGTTCTTGATGATTTCCTTCTTAACTTCCACCGTAATCATCTCCTTTTTCTTACCTCCTTTCTTTTCAACCTTTTCCTCCGTGAGGCCATTGTATATGCTTGGATGGATGTTGACTACAGGACAGTATTAATGAGCCCTTGTCATATACTGTATTTAATGTAACTGGCAATAAGGCAGCAGAGTAAAAGGTCTATATTTGCAGGCAGCCTGACCTAGAATGAAACAAAGCCTCCCTAAGCTTACTCTTGTATGGAAAAACAAAGGACTGTCCGTAGGTGCTTTGAAGTGACAAAAAATACACTAGTGCCAGCTGTGGGCACCTTCCAACATTCTGAAAAATCACTGATTTTTGCCAAACACCACAGCCCAAGACTAAGCATCAAAGCATGGGAGATGATAACCCCAATCCTGCAACAAGAGACAGAGAGAGAGAGAATGAGAGAAAGAGAGAAGAACCATTGTTTCAGTTGTGGTCATATGACATTCAGCATCACGTACTACTCGTATTGCAAGACATCGCCTGTTTATCAAGTTAAAATTTATTAGAAATGTTTGCTAGTCCTGTGGAACACTCACAGAACAAGTTACTTGTAACCCGCGGTTTTACTGTACATAAGTACTCAAAAAAATGATAGGAAATTAAAAGAGAAAACATTGTCCCAATACAGTACAGAGCAAGGCAAGGCATATCTAGTTACACAGCAGTAGCAATATTCAATCTTTTAAGACAAAAGTGCCATTCTTTTGCCTTCTATGTTTTATTTATTAGGCAATCCATTTCTGCCAATGGATATGGACTACCCTGAAAAAAAATTTTATAGTGTTGTTAGCAAAGCTTTCTGCTGATCCTTTCCCACTCTCAGAGACATAATCGGTAATCAATAACCATCTTTTGATCCTATTTGGTACAGTGATGCTCAAATGTGCAACAAAGAATATAAATGAATCATACCTGGTGCTTATTATGTGCCAGGCATGTTGTATACATAAAGTACTTATGTATACAACAATTCCCCAGCAATCTCCACTGATAGGTACTAATTTCCCCATTTTGCAGATGAAGAAGGCAGATGTCAGAGACATTACTGACTTTCCTGACACCATGTCTCACAACCAGAAAATGCCAGACTCCAAACTCAAACCCAGGTGTGTCTGATTTGAGGCCCATGCTCTTTGCCCCAGGCCAAAATCGGACCTCCATATTTAGATATCCTGTCACTTCTGGAGGAAGTTGTCCTAATTGAAAAGCTATCGCATCTCACAAGAGACCTTCAGTGTCTTCAAGGATCAACCTAGGTCAGTGGCTATGTTTTTAAAGCAACAGATATATATCAAAGCAGGTGAACCCGAGGAAAACATCATTTCTTGGGAGAGGTGGCACAATGAGCCACCACAGGCAACATACTGGAGCCCGTGATTGAGGAGAGGCCAAGGTGGGGTCTCCCAGGAAGGACCATCATCTTTTTGCCTTATTTTTAAATTTACTAATCTGTTTAAAGCCCGTCAGATTGTTTAAGCATCAGATTATCTCTAAGGGCCATGCTAGCTCCAGGATTTTATTATGTCACAAATTCTGCCGTGTTGGATTCTGAGAACAGTTCTTTGGAAAGGTGGAGATGTCTCTGAGCAGAACTCTGATTCCTCTAATTTCAGGTACAGGCTTGTGCATATCTAAGAATAAATACCCTCTAAGACTGACTGAATGACTTCTTCCAAGAAAGGAAGGAAATAAACATTTATTAAATTGGGGGGGGGGGTGCCAGGACATAGGCAAAGAATCCTTCCTTATGTTATCAGGCCTAAACGTGGCAAACCTACCTATCAAGGTGAAATTCTACCTGAAAGTGGTTTAAGAAACATTTCATCTTCATCAATGATACCTGTTTGTTGCAGAATAACAGTACCAGAGGTGGGTAAATATGCACTCATCTATGCATCAAAAACTTAACTGTCTGGAGATATGATGTGCAAAGAACTAAGAAAATTATAGGAAAGAGCTAGGTAAACAGAAGAGAGTATTTCGGTGTGGTGGTGAGCCATCCGGAGGCAAACAGCAGAAACAGACATCTAGCCATAATGGGGGTGGAAGGGTGTGTGCTCTTGAGCTCTGTTGGGACACCAGACCTAACATAAAAGAAGCATCCAGAAAAGGTGACTGCAGTTTTCCCACCAGGAGCCTGAACCTCTTTAATATGAATAAGAAATAACGACATTAATAGTTTCCTTTCTGAAACTACAGTAGGAAATTACACTGTGTACAATGCAAGGGTTAGTCATACGTAATTTAGGCCTAAAATTAATCCTGAAGCCAAAAAGCTACAGGAAAGTGGAACAAAAGGAATCGGAGCCTCTGGGACACGAAAGAGGGCTCTTGGAGAGGAGAGGACAGTTGCCTGAAATAGTCAACAGATGGAGCTGGGGGGCTGCGAACCCCTTGGATGTCAGCAGGGAGCGGGACGTCCCTGCAGAGAGCTGGGCTTCCTGCTGGCGGCGGGAGTCAGTGCGTCAGGCACACGCTAATCCAATATGCGTGCTCGCCACACACAGTCCTGTGAACTCGATCAGAGAAACACGATTGCAGCCTGCGGAACGCGTGAGCCGCTGACGGCACAGTGGAGTGTACAGGTCCGGCGGAGGCTCTGACGCAGTCCCGGACAAAGCCAGCCCTTTTTGTACTGCTAGTTAGTCCTTGAGAATCTGGGTCACGGAGAACCAGAAGCTGGACCCCGAGGGGTCCAGGCTTTGGAAAATACAGGAAATCTCTTCCTTCTATTTTATCTATTTACTTATATTCCTCTTATTTATAAATGATCTCCACTGTCCAGAATCGGCATTTTTCTCTAATAAAGAGAATAGTTTTGTCCATAAATGGGAAGAAAAATCAGCTAGGAATGTTCCTATTGTGGCCCCTGACATGGCTGGAGCAAAGGAGGGCCTTGGAGGACCAGCCTAATATTGGTGGTGGTGCTATAGCTCCTGGGGAGAGAGAACAGCCACTTCCCCCTTAAGAGGGGGCAAGGTTGAACCTCCTAGAAGATGGGAACCAGCTCTGCCTGTTTTTTTGGTGTTTTTTTTTTTTTTTTTTGTCTACTCCACTCCTTGCACAGTGCCCAGCACACAGTAGGTGCTGACTGCTTTACCGTTCATTGGATGAATGAACAAATGAATGACTTACAGCCATTGTGGCCTTGGAAGCTAGATAGGAAGTCTTTGGGGCTAAGAGATCTGTATTTAAATTTTGGCTCCTAAATCCTGTCAGTGACAACATACGGGGCAAGTTATTTGACTGACTCTTGGCCATTAGTTCTTCAACAATAATGTGTCTTTTTCACTGTTATATTCTCAGTGCCTGAAAAGTAATAGGTGTTCAATAAATACTTTGTGCAAATCAGTTTCCTTGTTTATAAAAGAGGTACCAAGACATCTACCCCGGAGAATTAACTGTTATGAAGATCAAATGTGATAATGTATTTAGAGTTCCTGACACACAAGAAGTGCTGGACAAATATATAGTGACTATTATTTTTGTTGGCAAACATCCCCCTGCCCTCTGTTCCAGTAATCCAGGTAGTGCTAAGATGTGAAGCCAGGACCCAACGCTATGGACTTCTTCCAAGAAGTAGTTGTCTGTGCTCTGTCTTCTCTCTCCTACTCACCTTCTAAGCATCTGAGCTTGCACTCAGAGTTATTCAAGGGATGTCCTGGTCGGGGAGGCCCTGATCAGAGAACATTATCCACTTTAGCTCAAGGCTGGAAGTCCAGCGAACAAAAGAAACCAAGGCAGCCTCAGTGCCCAGTCAGTAAGAAGGCAACTGGCTTCCTGGGAGTCAACCCTCTTTCCAACCATAGCCCATATGGGGCCCATAGAAAGAACACAACAGTCTAAGCTCATCCCTCTGAAAGATCCAACACACCAAACTCCAGGTTTCAGAGGGCTTCCTAGTTTCAAAGATTAGGCTTTGTCTTCCTTGAGTTTTTCTTCGGGAAAGATACCAGTGGGGGTTTCCACCTCAGGATTGGACAGTCATGACCTCAGATCTATAGGGGATGTATTGTTCTAGAAGCTTCATGGGAAATCAAAACCTCAGGACCATCTGGAAGCTTCCAAGAAGAGACATCTGTAACTCTGGAGCTTTGTAAGATAAGCCAGGACAATTTTCTTTCCAGAATGCCCGAAAAGACAGCCTTGCCTGGAGAATTTTAAAGAGCCATTCGATTTTGTGTTTCAGTACCATGATGACCTGGAGAAGACCCAACAGCAGCACAATTACTTGAAGATCATTCTTCGGTTTCGGTGGGAATGGATTGGCAGCATCTTTTAAGGAAGAGGTAATGATGATACCAGTGTATTTGTGTAGTGTTTTAACATCTCTTATCAATTCTGAATTTATAGTGCCTGCTTTGATCTTTAAAACAATTCTGTAAATTAGGTAGACCAGGCACTTCCAGTCCTATGTTACAGATGGGAAAACTGATGTTTAGAAGGTCTAGTTGATTATCCAGACTTGCATTTCATTAGACGCAGACCTGAAATTTGCTTCCATCTTCAATGCTTTTTAATGGACCACCCAGCCTCCCAGCTCCCAGGTGGGTCTGGACTAAGTGGAAGAAACAAAAAAACCAGCATGATAGCAACCTCCCATAACAGAAACAAATAGATTGTTGTAGTTCAAATCTTCCTTGTTAGGAAATGCCGCTTCCAAATGTTTTCCAAAAAAACCCAAAACTAGTATCCTATAGAAGGTAAACTTGAATCACTTTCTTTAAACTTCCAATAATTGCTTTCAAATATGTGACCACCATTTCCCAAGAATTTGTCTTCTGAAATAATATGAAAGAATGCCGCTTTTGGAAAACAGTTTTCTCTTAAAAATATATGAAATGTTGTCTCCTATAGTTTGGAACAGTTTGGACCATGATTGACTCTTGGAATGGTTGAGGGGCCCTTCATTTCCAAAATATGTTTCCTAAATTTCAAACATACATACTTGCTTGTAGGCTTTGACACAGGTAGAATGAATTTACCTTTAGTTGACTTGATTATTTGAATGAATTATCAGCTGGGTAGTTTGCAAAGTCATGTTATAGTCACACACTTTCACTCAGAAATAATAACTCACAAAGTCGACATCCTCACTTTTGTTTCTCAAGAGATTTAAAAAAAAATTTTTTTTATTGTTTTTTATTTATTTCTGAGAGAGAGAGACAGTGTGAGCAGGGAAGGGTCAGAGAGAGGGGGAGACACAGAATCGGAAGCAGGCTCCAGCCTCTGAGCTAGCTGTCAGCACAGAGCCTGACATGGGGCTCGAACCCACAAACCGTGAGATCATAACCTGAGCCGAAGTCGGACGCTCAATCAAATGAGCCACCCAGGCGCCCCAAGAGATTTTTTTAAAGAAGTTGACAATAGGAGAATTCCTTTTGTTGGATTAATCGTGTATGTATATCTGGAAGGCTTATGGGCTTTGGAATTAGATCTAATTTTGATGCTAAATGTCACTAGTTCATTCATTCACTCATTCATTCATTCATCTAAAAAATTATTCTATCTTATATGTCAACTGTTGCTATCTAGGCATACATGATAGTAAGTAAAACTTGTGGTTCCTGCACTTGTGGAACTTACAGTCTAGTGGCTTTATTTGCTGTGTGTCTTAGGCAAGTTATAGTACTTCTCTGAGCTGTATTTCAAACTGTAAATTACATGATAATGGATACTAATATACTAAAATGAGTGAAGATATCTTCTTCACAAGACTGTGGTGAAAAAAAATTAAACAGCATAAAGCGCCCAGTTCTTGGCCAGTGGTCAAGTAAATACTGGTATTTGCCCAATTTAATGAAATCAAGGCCAGCAGCAGAGGGCAGTAGAATCCCTGATGACCTCTGTAGTCTTGATAAAATACCTGGAATATGGGTTTTACCCTCAAAATTCTACTCACTGAAACTGCTCTCTCGGACCTCCCATAACTGGTGATCTCAGCTGGCCTTTCTCACGTGTCATCGTCTCCCAGCTCTTGGCAGAGTACTTATGTTACTGATGTTAGTGATCCTGACCTCCTGCAAGAAAGCCTCCATCTTGGCTTTCGTGGTTCCACCCACTCACTCTGAGTGTTCTTCCTGGGTCCCAGCTCGGTTCCCTCCTCCCCCTTCTCCTCTTCGTGCTCATGAGGACCATCTCAGTGCACATGGCACCCACATCTTCTTCACCAGCCATGACCTACCTTCTCGCTCCAGTCCTGTGCGTCCAACATCCAACTGGCCTGCAGCCAAACAATTCCAGAATAGATTCTGTCATCTTCTCAGAGGGGACTCTGCTGGGAGCCTCACTGGCTTCGCTGGATGACAGTCACAGTGAGAAAATGGCAGCGTTTGCACAGCTCCTGCCATGAGGAGTGAAACTGGTATCTCCTTCTGCTACTACTGGCTCAAGTTGGAAATGAGCCTGCTGGTATGGACCAGGCCTCACAATATTCCAAATCAGACCGATATTCCGCACACAGATACCTCATGAGGAAAAGTATATTCCTGCCTCTTCAAATGAGATTTTAGATGAAAGCTCTGTGGATGATTGTCAAAAGGCTCTTCCCATGGGCCTTGTAGATCCAAGACTTAGGTAATAAAGGGGATTAAGAACACAAGAGTTACAACTGAGCGTGGCCCTGAGACAAAGAGCCTAATTTAGAGTTAAGGAATAGATAAGGGCAGAACTTAAGTTAATACCAACACCTTTTCTAACTGGTGATGTATGGCAGTCCCTTCCCTAAGGCCTACTTTCCACAAACACCCTCCCTTACACCAGCAGCTGGGATGAGGATAGATAAGAGTAGCTAAAACATAAACCTAAAGACAAAGGCCGACACATTTAGGGCCTCCATGGTGTTTTCACATTCAGCATCAAGTCAAAAAAGTTTCCACAAACAACTTATTAACCAGCTCGAAAACATTCGTCCTCTTGAGAGCCAGACAGAATGACTCCTAGCCTATCTATATACAACTGAACCTATGTTCTAATCTTAGCATTATTAACTTAGAACAAATATGTATGTCGTCCTGGTTTTCACTAAGAACATCCTGTTATTTCCTTAGTTCTAAGATTTACTCAACCTCACTATGATTGGGGTAATTTTGCAAGGATACTTCCGAAAAACCTGTTTTTGTACACTTTTCAAAGCATCTTATCACAAAGAGTTTTCTATTGTAAAACTTCCTTTTTCAGATGCCATGTTATCGTTTGACCAATAAATAAAGGCACCAAAACCGATGGTGCAGAGATGCCTGCCTGGCGATCAGAAAGAATCTCGGGGCTGGCTGTCTCACTCTCTCTCACTGACACCGTCCATCCTTCAGGGGCCCCTGGACCGGCTGGAGAGGGCCTCCGGCAGGCCTCCTCATCTTACTTTTCTATTTCTATTCATGACGCCACTTAAATTCCCAGACACGCCAACTGGAGAATTTTGAATCATCGTGGACCTTCCCTGTCCCTCACTTCTCACGTCCAAACAATGATCAAATGCTGTCGATTTGACCAAGCCTCCTGAATCTGCCCAGTCCTTGACTTTCCTGTCACCCTGTGCAGCCTCATACCTCTTACTCAGACTACAGTAACAGCCTCCTAGGTGGGCCCCTGCTCTCTCTCTCCATCCCTTCTCACTTCTTGCTACCAGGCTCACTTCGGTTCCTCAAGCTCACCTCTGATCACTTTGCCTCCTTGCTCAAAACCCATTAATCATGCCCCAAAGCGTACAAAGTAATGTCCGAATACCTCAGTCTGGCACCTTGGCAACTCTTCACAATCTGATTTCAGCTGACATTTGTCTTATCTCTTTGGGGAACTCTAAGCCCTTCCCCACACTCTTGTAATTTACAGTCCAGTGAGGGAGGTCACCACTAATCGATCGTCACGGGAGTGCATCTGTGAATCCTGATGAGGGCTATGAATGGCAAAAGAGGATACTATCAGATCTTAAAACTGAGAGCCGGCTTGGCACATTCAAGGAGCTGATGAAAAGTGGGAGAGACATGAACAGAGCAGGTAGTGTGTGGGACATGACTGGGGAGGAGGCAAAGCTGTCCACTAGGGGCTTTAGGGAGGCCCTTGGGTCAATTTTGTTCTTTACCTTAAGAGCAATGGAAGGCCATTGGATGGTTTTAAGTGTTGTGGGCAGGACCAAGCTTGTGTTTTTAAAAGCCAATCTTATGGCCTGTAAGCTCCTTGAGAAGGAGGGCTTTGCCGTTAGCTTTTGGTAACCCTCAGAGTGCCCGAAACAAGGTCTTCTGAGACAAGTGTGCCGTAAGGAGCTGCTAAATGACTACCTGGGAAGAGGAGTGAAAAAGACATGAAGGAAGGAGGGGACATGAAAGAAGAGACTATCAAGAGAGCCTGCTAAATCGATTGGAAAGAGGTGAAAGCCATGTGATGTTCAAGGTGTAGGTGGAAAATAATGAGCTACTTTTACACAAGCATCCTAAGTGTGGGCTGCCATTTCACTGCTGCACCACAACCTGGCGGAAACCCCTGCTGGAATCTGGCTTTGGAATTGCCTTCAGCGGTGTTTATCAGTTACACATCTCAAATCTCATTGTTTTACTGGTCAAACGTGGTACAAACTATTTTTTCATGCCCCTCCCCCAGGCCTGTATATTCTTTTTATATGCCTCTTTATATTGTTTTCTTGGATTATAAATTATATGCCTCTTCATATTGTTTAATTTGGATTATAAACTTCTAGAAGACAGAGACCAGATCTTTTAAATAAACTTTAATAAGAAAGGCAGCTATTAGGAAGCTGGATGCCCTACGGGGCTTCTCCCATTAACTGTGAAGGTGAAGGGTGTGAGTGGAGAGAGCATGAGGGGTTGATGAGTTTAACGGGGGACCAGGAACAGGGCAGGGGAGCTTCCTTCAAAATACAGACTAATGTGGGGGCTTGACACCTGGGTGGCTCCTTTGGGTAAGCTCTGACTTCAGCTCAGGTCATTATCTCATGGTTCATGATTTCAAGCCCCACATCAGATTCTCTGCTGTCTGGTGGATCCTGCCTCGGATCCTCTGTCCCCCTTTCTCTGCCCCTCCCCTGTTCCGGCTCACATGCTCACTCGCTCTCTCTCTCTCTCTCAAAAATAAATAAACATTGGGGCACCTGAGTGGCTGTCAGTTGAGTGTCTTACTTCAGCTCAGGTCATGATCTTGAAGTCTGTGAGTTCGGGTCCTGCATTCGACTCTGTGCTGACAGCTCAGAGCCTGGAGCCTGCTTCAGAGTCTGTGTCTCCCTCTCTCTCTGCCCCTCCCTCGATCCTGCTCTGTCTCTCTCTCTCTTTCTCAAAAATAAATAAACATTAAAAATAAATAGACATTTAGAAAAAAATATATATATCTATCAGTGTGGAAAAATAGCTTTCATAAGTAGAATGTGGAGTAGTGATTCAAGCATGGGCTCTGGAATCAGAATGCCTGCATTTAAATGCAGACCCTATTACTAGCTCAGGGGCCTTGGGCAAGTGATTTAAACTCCCTGTGCCTTGGTTTTTTAGATCTGTAAAATAGGCTGATAATGCTACCTATCTCATGTGGTTGTTTAAAGATTAAGGACAGAAGGTGCCCAGGACAGGCCTGGCCCATGGGGAACACTCAGTACTTCTCAGCTGGTTTTTCTATTACTGATCATAAGCAAAAGGTGCCCGTGTTTGTGCTTCATCCAATTTTAAGGTCCTTTGTTCTGAAAGATTTGAAATTGCAGTTATGAAGTTTGATGCACATTTTTCATTTATTCTTCTACAGACTTTATTTTGATGGTCCACAGAAATGTAATTAATGTTGTGCAAATATTTTGGTTAGGACTAAACGCTGCCTGCAACATTTAGCACAAAGAACAAAACCTAAGAGTCATCACATTTTGAAAGCTGAATGTGAGAGCTCTGCGGTAACTCCTAACAAGTGAGAGATTTTGAATAAACAGTAATTATGCAGCAAAAACCTAAGTAACAGCTGTTGGGAGTGTGGAAGCAGACAGAGGCTGGAGGTTTGTGTAAGTGAGGGATGGAACCTGGTGAAATAATTTATTATCCAGAACATCAAAATACCAACTCACTGCATATCACTTGAAGGGAAAATTTAAGGGGTGAAAATACTTCCATGTCATCTTGGAACGTTTATTGCCACAATGTTTACTTTTCAAAAGTAGGTGTGAGGTTAGCCAGCTGTGGTTTACTGGTATAATGCACAGTTATGGTAAAACACATGTATATTTATTTGATATGGTCAGAATTTCCAGTCATGTCCTAGCCTGAATATGGCAGCAAGTTTCCATTTCCTCATTGTTTTTATTCAACAGCAATTTTTGAAAGGATTTCAGCACTTCAAGTAAATGAGGGAAGAACAAGGGGCTCAAGAGACAGGGAGAGACATGACAGACAAAGAGAGTAGGCAAATGGTAAGAGGAAAAAAACAGTAGAGTTGAGGCCAAGAAGTGTAAAGAGTAGGCAAAAATCTTGCCTCTATCTCTCTATGGTGAGTTTTGGCTGAAATCTCTCTGTATTAAAATTTCGCCCAGTGAGGCATCAGGATGGCCTCTGGCTGGAGACTGAATCATCTTTGCCTAACATCGATATGACCTACTTGTGCAGGTACTCAGGGAACAGAGCAAAACCTCCATTCCAGATCCAAGAGGAAGGCCCAGTAACCTTTCCCATCCATGTACCGAAGGACCCTGACATGGAAAGAGATGATACCACCTTCCCCTGCACAGCTCACTCTCGTTATTCATATTCCTAGAACTGGGAAGCTCATAATCTACTCCTTTGTAACCGCTGTTTATAGAAGTACATTTGTCAGAGCCCAACAGAGCCAGAGACAGTGTGAAAATGAGGGAACTGTAAGTAGATTTGTTTCATGACTCCTTTTCTATAGGAACCTGCCCCATGTGTGCATCCCTAGTATTGGACAACACTAAAGAAAATCTCCCCTCATCCCTCACTCATCCACCAAGAATTCAAACAGGAAGTGATGGAAGATCCTTCCTCACTGTCCCAACCCATACTCAATGATTATCTTTTTATTATCTAGCTTGGCAAATTTGAAATGAAATGTTTATAGAAAAATAAATAAATGGATAAGTGGTTTCCATTTCCCCTCCAGCTTAAGTTTCAGTAGAATTGAATGGTGAGATGTATGTTCGTGGAGTGGGGACTGAGACATTGCATTTCTTCTAAGATAAGCAGTAGATAAGTAATGTTTTATTTTTTGCACCATTTTAGAGATGAATAAAAACAAGACTAAGAGATTTCCAGAAGAGTCAGAAACAGAATGTTCATTCTTAGCCCATTGCTCTATTTTATAAATCAACCCCATGGTTGAAATTTTGACTGAAATTGCCTGATTCAAATGAAGAAGCCCCATGCCTACTCAGTATAAGAGATAAAGAAGAAGAAAAGAAGGACTACATTATTCACTATCTCGGTTCCATTTTCCCAGTTCAAAGCCAGAGACTGGTAGTTCAGGTAGAAGGGATGTGCGGGGCCAAACCTGTACCCTCTGAACACTCAACAAATTAGCTGAAGGGTGTCTGTACCGAGCTGTCATGAGGCCAAGCAGGAACTGTTACCACAGACCGGGCTGGGTTTGATTTATTCACTTGTTTACAGAGCAAAAACAAGTTGAGCAAAACTAAGGCAGACTTATGGGTCCTTGGCCAGCCAGGATCATGTGCCTGTCATATTTACTCAGCTCATATTACTGAGAATGCACTAAAGTTTATACAGTACAGAGTGTTTTAAATGTTTTCCCTGAAGTAATAAACTGTAGACATTCTTAGCTACCAGTGTATTTGGATAGCGGATTTCAAATATAAGTGCAAGAAAAACAGCAAGCAATTGGTTTTTCAATGAAAAAAACTTGTGATTAGCAACAGGTAAAATCATGCTTGTTGGTTTTTTAAAAAGCTCTTTCTTTGGTATTCTGTAGTTTTGTTAAAATATGTCTGAGGATGGGTTTGCAAATGGTTGTGTTTCTTGAATCTACAGATCTGTATCTTTCATCAATTTTGTAAAATTCTCCACCATTATCTATTCAAATATTCTCTTTCCTCCATTTTCTCAATGTTTTCCTTCTTCTATTTTCCACATAAAATTAGATCTATGTGGGACGTCTCCTTTTGTCCTTCATGTCTTTTAATGTTTTTGTATCTGCCATCCTTTCATCCTTCTGGACTGACTTAGGATGATTTCCTCAGATTGGTCTCCTAGTTCATGAATTCTTTTTGTCTGCGACTTGTCTATTTTTAACATGCCCATTCAGTTTTTAAAGATATACGTATTCCACAGTCTTAAAATTTTGAGAAAACTTTTGTTTTTAAATATAGAATCATAATAAGTTGCCAAAATAGTACATGTATACCCACTTTTGGCTTGCCCCAGTGGTGACCTAATTGCCGCATTACTGAAGCCAAAAAATTGATTTGCACAATATTATCAATGACACTGCAGATTTTACAAGTCTTTGTCTTTCTACTATGACTTTTATCACCAGTGTAGATTCATACAACCACTGCCACAATTAACATGCAGAAATGTTCCATCACCACAGTGGAGTGCCCTCAGGCTGCTTCTTTATAGTCACACCTGCTTACACCTTGTCTTAACTCGGGATAACCACTGATCCATTCTCCTTCTCTATAACTTTGTCATTTTGAGAACTTCATCCAATTTGTGACCCTTTGAGACTGACTTTTTTTCACTCAGTGTAATGTCTTTAAGATCCATCCAAATTGTGTGTCTCAGTTGTTTGTTTAGAAAGCTCTTTATGTATTCTAGCTATAAGTCCCTTATTAGATATGTGATATTCACATATTTTCACCTCCAATAAGCTTTAGCTTTTATTGCCATATTTTTCATTTCTAAAAGTCCTTTTTGGTTCAGTTTTCAAGGTCTGCCAGATCTTTTTTTCAGTGACTCTTGTACTTTTTCTGTGTAAGACCTTCTTTTATATATTTAATCCTATAAATTCTTTTTAAAAATCATTTCTAGGGGCGCCTGGGTGGCTCAGTCGGTTGAGCGATTGACTTCAGCTCAGGTCATGATCTCGCGGTCCGTGGGTCTGAGCGCCACATAGGGCTCTGTGCTGACAGCTCAGAGCCTGGAGCCTGCTTCGGATTCTGTATCTCCCTCTCTCTCTGCCCCTCCCCCCAGTCATACTCCGTCTCTCTCTGTCTCTCAGAAATGAATAAATGTGAAAAAAAATTTAAAAATCCACTTCTATTCAAGAATTACAGTATTTAAAGTCCTAATAGTACCTTCTGTACTATACACATAACTTTTGGTGACTTTTTCATAGTATTGTTTCCTCATATGTTTTACAGTTTTAGATTATGAACTTGCCTTCACTGGCATTTAACCTCTGGAAATCCCTACAGAGACCTTGTGAAGGGGATGTTCTTCAAGAGAGGTTTTGCATTTGTTCTTGTAAGTTACTCCAAGAGCATCACCAGCTAAGCACTACTTTTTGTGCTATTACCAGAACTTAGAGTTTCCTAGATCTTGCCCACGACACGAATTTGAACATCAGATAGTTAGGTGGCTATAAACCCTCAGGGATATCTATCTACCTTTTCATTTCAAAAACCCCTACCCAAAACCAATAGATTTTTTAAAAATTGTTTTTAAATCCTGACCTGGTTCATCCTGGCATCCTGTTGTGATTTCAGTTCCAACTTCCTATCTCTAGGGCTTAAGGCTTTATCTCCTGTTCCTACACAGGGATTAGTATCCAAACCCCTTCCCTGCAGCAGCTGAAGTTTCAAGTCTCCTGTTGACTTCACTGAGTTTCATTTCCCTCATTATTTTTTGATTTCTCAAAATCTGGTGATTTCTCTTACTTTATTGTGAGCTCACTTCTTCACTTAAAAATGGATTTCATTTAAAAATAGTATATTTATAAATATTTATTATATTTTATCCAGTGTTCCTCATGTTTAACAGTGGGAGATTTTCAAACTAGATGAGTATTTTCCCCATTAGCTGCTCATAACAAATTTTACAAAACCATCTACTGGCTCCTTTAGTAAAACAATGCTAGTATTTATGATGGAGATATAAGTCTCTGCATGACCTTGGAAATAAACGTTGCTTGAGAGTGCAATTATGAGGTCCTAGCTCTCACCATGAATGTCTTTTCTGCAGAGAAGACTTCCTTAATCAACTTCCAGCCCAAATCACATCTACTTCTTGCTGTAGTTCAGCCTCTTCAAAACACTCACACTATCTTATTTGTTTGGTTCTTAAGATATATTTAGTATAAATCTCTTCCTGCTGGAATGAGGTTAACCATCAGGTCAGTATATAGGGATAGAAAATAAGCTTACCCATCTAAGCAGCCACCAAAATATTGGTGATGTGGACACATGGAGTGTGACATAAGTGGCCAGAGATACACATATGGAATGTAATTTCAAGGAAGAAAATGGAAATTTAGTAAAATAGTATCCCATTTGAAAGAAGCATAAACATAAAAAGTGAAAGAGGGGCACCTGGGTGGCTCAATCAGTTAAGCAATCAGTTAAGCATCTGACCTTGGCTCGGGTCATGATCTTATGGCTCGTGGCTTCAAGCCCCACATCACGCTCTGTGCTGACAGCTCAGAGCCTGGAGCCTGCTTCAGATTCTATCTCCCTCTCTCTTCCCCTCCCCTGTTCACACTCTGTCTCTGTCTCTCAAAAATAAACATTAAAAAAATTTTTTTGATGAAAGAATGATTGCCTTCATATTCTAGAAAAATATGTTTGAGAGGGAGAATTTGGCAGTGTTTCTCCAGCTCTAGTCAAGGTGGAGGCAATCTGGTCTGGGGCATATAAGAATTATTTCCTGTACTTTCTGTGGCTCAAATGAAAATGCAGTTGGGATCATCCCTTTGATCTGATTTCACAGACTGAGAGCAAGTGACTGTCTGATTAAAAGTGTCCAGGTGTTGTGCAAGTGTTCTGCATGGCAAACATGGACATTTTGACCTCTGAGAAGGACTACCCCTCCTTGTAACTAGTGAGCAGGCATTTTAGTTTATAAATAAGTTTCCTCTGAGCTTTGTAAGCAGATCAGTCCCAACCAGTCCAGTAAAACATCAAGTTCAATGTCAGTCAAGCTGAAGATCACACTGAAGCTTGGTCAGGGCAACAAACCAGCCTCCAAGACCTGTTCTTCCCCAGAGCTCATCCCTGGGCTGGCAACGTCAAATGACCCAAAGAGCTTTTAAAAATATTGATTCCTGGTCACCACCCCAAACTTTCTTGATTGAGAATGGGTATGAGGTAGGGAGAAGGAGAAAAGAATCTGTGTTTTCAACAAGCTCTTATGATTCTTATGCAGCAGACATGGAAAACACTGCCCTAGATCATTTTCTTTTTCATCCCTTTGTAACTGGAATAT